>CM069453.1:67100331-67218021 GCA_035610835.1 Ophiura sarsii
TGGCAGTCCGGCCGTCCGTTATCGATAAGGTATTACGCCGTATATGGTCCGCGTGTAGAAAGAAAAATGAGAAATCGACTTCCGTGACATTTGGATTGTCACTTCTTCAATAATCACCCGATCCTAGCGTGCAATATCTCATATTAAAGAAGATAAATTTTCAACAACTTTATGATTTAATATTTTAGTAGGATATATTTTTAGAGTTAAAGTCCATTTATTACCTGTAGAGATAGTTACTTTTTTTGATGACTGTAGGTAGATGTTCAGAGAAGAGAGTGCCCCAACAGAAACCGCACTTATCACGCACGACATTTTGTTGTACATGCCAAATCGTCAGCCTGCTTCGATAATTGCCTAACTCACTTTTTCAGCAAAATTCAGTTTTTTGCATAAATCATGACTTCATAATTACATTATGCACATGCTGTTATAATACCTAAGTCATTGACCAATCAAAAGTGTTGATAAATGAAGAGCTTTGTTGCAAAAGGGCCACCATGTACCAGACCACTCCAACATGTTACTCATTTTGCATATATATTGAATTTGCATTGACAAATCCATGGAATTAATCAAATTATTGTATGGCTGTGTTCATCTGTTTCTATGACTTGGAAAGTGCATCCATGCACGCCAATTGAGGCATCAACAATACAAGCCTCATTCCACATAATAAATATCCATCAATCAATAATGCAAAATGAGTAACAGGTACACAGGTAACAGGTTTCATACTTTTGTTGTTTTCTAAGAACTAGAAAAACATGAGTTAGGCTATTAATCGAAGCAGGCTGACGAAATATCATTTTGTTTGCCTATTCTTTCCTCTCTGTGACCTTGAATATAGCAACCTGTTCCATTTAAATGCCTTCTGCTTCTTTGTAATTGAGCAGGGGCGTAACCAGGTGTCGCACTAAAGTTAAAGGGTGGCGAGGTAAGAAAGAAATTCCCCCAAGAAAAAATGACCGCCCCCCTTTTTTTTCTCTCTCTTGCCTCCTTTTCTATTGTTACCCTTTTCTCCACCACCCCTTTTCCTCTTCTATCCAAAATTCATTCCCAACATTTCTGAAGGTGAGCAACTCGACACGCCCACTCCTATCATGGACGTAGCCAGGGGCCTTGTTATCCGGGGGGGGGGGGGGGGGGGGTGCACGAAATCAGCGTGAGGTCCAGGGGCAAAGCCATGACAGGGGTTAAGGGGGAAGCACCCCTTAGGCCGTGTTCCCACATATGTAGACGTTGTCCCGGTCCGGACCGGGACACACTTGAAAGTTGCGTTCCCACTTAAGTGGTCGTCACATCGATGACTCGGCAAAGTGGTCTAATGTGGTCTAATAGCAAAATCCACTTAGACCCGGATGTAAATTTACCGGAAGTAAGCCCGCTTTTTCGCGGGTGATGTTGTTGTTAAGGGCGCACACAACTAATTCAGTCTAGAAATCCACCTCCGGCCAAAAATTGAGTACAGCAATAGTTCCTATCAAGCACAAAAAGTGTGCGAAATCGACACATTAGCTGGTACTGTCCTCTCGAATGTGGCATGTACGTGTGTTGTGTGGAATATGTACGTGAAGTTTGTAAAAGAAACGAGATGATTTGAGCTTTATTATAATTTTATCCGCCGATTTACCTTGTGCATCCCAGCCTGAGGACTGAAAATTATAGGTGATGAAATTAATACTTGGATTATTGGTAGAGCTATGAGTTTAAACAAGGTATTTACAAAAAACTGGTCAACGTCCTAAAATGAAATTAACAGACGACAAAGGAAATATGAAAAAGAAGATTTAGACAGTGAATGAGTGAATGATGTATTTTAAAAAAAAAACTTTGTTTTTACCCTGGGCCCCACTTTTCTCTCTGGAACCCTCCATCGTCTGACTCATTATTTTATCCTCATGTGTGCTTCTTCACCCCATTCGCGACTTTCCACCACGTTGTTATCCCCGATAGTTACATTTAATACATAATTCTCTATTTTAAAACATTGTTAAAACTAAGCACCAGCGAAATAACGAAGCAAAATATTGCGCAATAAATATTCCATCACTCGCAGAAGTGCTAGGCATGCGCAATATAAAATGTTTTGATGTTGATTAAGTGAGAAGTCCAGGGTTTTATTTTAATTGTCATTTAATTCGCAGAAGAAGAAAAAATGATTTGTACACTTTTAACCGCCATTAATGTGAAACTAAATGAATAATATAATGACAAATTTTATAGAAAAACAAGAAAAGTACACGCCCCGGACCGGCCTCGAACTCCCGTAAATGTTTTCAAAAAGGACGTGAAACCAACGCCGTATACCACTCGTCCACCAGTACATACAGCATATGAAAGTGAGAAATTATTTATATACAGAATATAGTAAACACGACGAATGTCACAGATTTGGCAAAACTCTATCATTTGTTTTACAATTGTAACAACATATGTGTTCATATTTTCATATCCAGATCTAATGTACATTTTAAAGACATCTGGGTACAAATACTGATTCAAGATACATGAAAGCAATTCATAGACTCTACCACAAAGCCTGAATCTGAATTCAAATGTCAACGTCCCAGGACGTTAACAAAAAGAATGTTATCTCAATATTCGAGCGCTTATTTTAACTGTATTTCATGACAATACAGTGTGGTTCAATACAGTGTGTAAAACGATACAGTGTGTAAAACGATACAGTGTGTAAGACAATACAGTGTGTAAAACGTTGACAGTTTTATGAAGTCATTTTTTTTTTAAATTCTGTAGATTAAAAAAAAATCTTTTTCAATATTCATCAACTATATGATCTTGGCCATCTGTGCTGAAAATATCGTTATAAATAACCTTACAAATAACCTTACGGTTGCAAAATAACAGCTATTTGAACAAAGTCTGTCCCATTTCACTCTGTCCACGGGTACATTGAATACTGAATGATGAATTGCATGCAAGTAATCTAAGATTTGAAGATCCCGCCAGGTGAAACCAGTGTAATTGTTAACATCTTAACACTTTATACGCGGCAGGCGTCCGCAGACGACACTTGCAAAATGTCACAAAATGTTCAAAAATGTCAACACTATTGAATTACATCTCCATATTTGGAATCACCATGATAAATGCATTAAAATAAGTACATACATGCCTATTATTGGTTTAGTAATACTTGATATAGATTTGGAAAGTTTGGAAAGGTTTCTGAAAAATATGTTTTGTATATGGTCAAACCAATAGCCGCATGGAAAGTGTTAACTATCTATGCAGGTGTGAAACCAATACGTAATAATAATACCACGAGTGACCCTAATTAGAATTATTGATTTTCATATGATTGGAAGTGTAATTGTCTATACTCTACATTTAATGTTATCTTGCTGGTCATTTCCCGTAGACTTACCCGTGGACAAAGAGATTTTGGAGAGATTCTCTTCAAATAGCTATCATTTTGCCGCCATAGCATTACATTAGTAACATTGAGATTTTTTGAGTATTACTTACGTTTACTTACGTTTTTGATGTCTTTGAGACTACCTGATTCAGTCTCATGGACTGCCATTAGTAGCAATCCAATGGCAATGGTTATCACCATGTTCATCTTGATCAAAATGATACAGAGCTTAACACTGAGCAATTTGGGTTGCAAATGCAATGAATAAAGCTCCACTGATAGTTATATTACGCATTCAACGAAGTATGGAAATTAATATGGCTGAACATGCGCATGAATTATGTCTGCGTATGAATTTCTTTGTGGTTTTGAACCCGGATTCAAACAATCAAAAGTAAAATTTTCCATGACGCAGTAGACACCTAAAACATATAAAACTAGAGCGGTTCTCGGCTTTCGCGGTTCTCGGCTTTCGCGGTTGTTGGATTTGAAGGTTTGTATGATTTTGGACAAAACCTAACTGGATCTGGTTTGTTGGTATATTTTCATGGTTGTTTATGACTTCGTAGACTTATTTGTTATTTGCTGTTGACATGTATTATATTTTATTACATATTTTGGTACCCCTGCCCTGTACCTATCTCATTTAACACCCCCATAAAACCTGCTAATTGTTACATCACACGAAAATTGAATTGCTCGAAAATTAAATCACACAAAAAATGTTATTAAAATATTTTGGTACCCCTGCCCGGTACCTATCTCTTAAAATTGAATTGCCCAAAATTGTAATCACACATAGAATGATATCGCGCGAAAATGTAATTGCCCAACAATTAAGTTAATCCTGCGAAAATGTAATCACACACAAATTGAATCATACGAAAATTACAATATTTATTTGTTGAAGTACATGTATTATGTTATTAAATATGTTGGCACTTCTGCCCTGTACCTATCACACAAAGATTTAATCGCACAAAAATGTAATTGCCTGAAAATTAAATCACACGAAAAAAGTTATTAAATATTTTGGTACCCGATATTTCCCCTCATAAATCTGCCAATTGTTTCATCGCGCGAACATGTAATCGCGCAAAAATTGATTTGCCCGAAAATTTAATCACAACATTTATTTGTTGAAGTACATGTATTAGAGATTAACTTAGTGAAATTGCTGTTTAAGTTTAACATAATAACACTATATCAAGATTTTCATTCAATAGCTTGTGGGTACTATATATTTCGCCATGGAATGTTCTCAGAACCTGGCCATCCCACAGACATGGCGTTAAATTCAATGAAATAATGTTTAATTAGTTAGGGTTCTTGGCCGTAACTTATTATACCTTTTCTAAAATAATCACGCAACAACACAAATGTGACACAATCTACTCTGTCCATACCTCTTTGCAGTGATATTGAGGCACTTTCCAAATATTGACTTCGAATTTACGCACATCTGCCTCGACAATTAGCTGTCTGTTATCACTGAAACAACTCTTGACGTTACTGCAGAGAGGTTGGTTGGAGCATATTCCAGGAAAGCTAATGGTACACAATGCAATTTATCTATTTGGTCAATCTTAAGACAAATTATTGGATAACACTGGTAGTTCCCAAGGCACAGTTAAAATTAAAAAACCTCAAATAATTTGTAAGACAATGATGTCTGGAAAAAACTGTTAATTTCTGGACAACCAACTGAACTTAAGACAAACTGACTTTAGCCTTCTTAAAGAAAATATTGTGTCACATAAAAAATTAAACATTTGAATCAACTTTTCACCGGGCAGTCTTTTATTTATATTATCAAGAATATCCATTATGTCATAAATTTCATTTAATCATAAAACATAGCAGCATGTATATGTTGATATTGAAACTGTCATACTGGTACTAGGAAAGAATAAGATACCTTTTCAGAGTCGTAAGCCATACGAAGCAGAGCGTTCATGACCATCACAGGCCCTAATCACAGCCCTGAAAGAAATGGATGGGATGGTCATGGAAGGTCGATATGGCTTCTACTACGACACTTTAAAAGGTATGTTGATAATGACACTGTCAAAATGGTAGTAAAGCATTAGATACCTTATCAGAGTCGTCACAGGGCTGACAAAATGGATGTGATGGCCATGGAAGGTCGGTATGGCTTCTACTACAACACTAAAAAAAGGTGTATTATTATTTCCTGTGAAACAAAATAGAAAGTGTCAGATTTTGTTCGATCCCATGGATATAATCGACAATACTTTTGAGTTACACGCTCACTTAAATAGTTCCACACACTGGCATCACTGTACAGCAAAAGTGTCAATGGTACGCTTTGCGTTAATTACCCAATTAACAAATGACAAAAGAGTTTAAGATTTGTATCTCCAAAAATTCAAAATTTATATACATGCATATGCAATAAATATATTTCTATTTAAATAGCATTGATCAACATTATGAACCCAATTTAAAATGATTCCAAAATGTGTTAAACTATCATCCCACCCAATCAAAATTCTCCCACATTAATTCAGAAACTACAGAACCTTAAGTACTGCTGTACAGTACACATGGTACATGTAGCTAATGTAATGTAACCATAAAGACAAATCCCAGCATGAATGAATATGATATTTCTGGGCTCTATTGCATACACATTAATATGCTTACAACTCTTCTTATTTAAGAAGATTGTTTAAGAATTTGTGAGCTGATCTTAATGGTATATAGACCCTAGATTAAACTTCAGAACGTGGGGCCCTTCTTTTGAAAGCTCAATTTACAGTATGCATAATTCTTAAACATTATTCTAAACCAGGCATAAGAAGTGACCCTTCCTAAATTCCTTTGTGCAATAGGGCCCTGCAGTAAGGCCAAACAAAAAAAGATAGTCTCTGAAACATTTTGCAAATAAGCTAAGTGCTGTGCGATGATTTTTTTTAAATAGAAAATAGGCTATGAAGTATGGTAATCCAAGGTTCAGAGAACTTTTTTTTTTTTTTTTTTAAATCAAAAAATAAATAAATAAAACAATCAACAACAACAAATTTAGGCCTAATCCAAGCTTCAGAGAACTTTTTTTTAAACTTTTATTTTTTTAAATAAAAAAAAATCAATAAAAAAAATTAAAAAAATGTTAGGCCTCAGCGCATAGACCTACGCGCCATAGCTCATTTCACATACCAATGCGGGCGGGCTTCTGAGACAGACTTTCTTCTTTGTTTGGCCTAACATAGCATTTTTACAAGGTGATCTATGAAATGTGATACCTCACATGGATTTTGCTTGGTGAGCAGTGGCGGTACCAGCTTCATAATTTTGGTGGGGGGGCAAAACATTTTTTAGGGGGCATGAAAAAAAGATGCGCCTGATTCGCGCACATTTTTGTGCCATTTTCCTGTTAAATGGTCAAATTTGGTCTAATACTAACTAATTGGGTATGAATATGCGCGCTTGCACGCAAAATTTAGCTTTTTTATGATAAAATTGTCAACATTTGGTCTAATTAAACATAATTTAGTAAGAAAATGTGCGCACAACGCTAAAATAAATGGCCTTTTTTTGCTAAAATAGTCAATATGTGCTTGTGAAATGTCATTCTTGAAATGTGTAAGTTAACATGACTGCTTTAGAAAATAAAATTGTCTGTTGATGCTGAATAATTTCACAAGTCTCTAGTTTGAAATTTGCATCCATGAATCAAATGATCATGTTAATATGTACAGGGTGAGTCAAAATAACTGCACTAGTGGAAAGAATCTATTTTGTTTTCATAACTATGTTGAATTTTGAAACTTTTTAAACGTGGCAAGAATGACATATTTGCTCCTAACTTTGTGTGAAAAAATATTGACTTCATTTTTTCACACAAAGTTAGTAACAAGTAGGGTATTCTTATAACGTTTACACATTTACAAACTTCGACTTAGTTTTTAAAAAAATATGGCTTCTTTCCACTGTTGCAGGTGTTTTTTTAATCACCCTGTACATGTAATGCAGGACAAATAAAATGACATGTATGTTCATAATTCATAGTTAACATTGCACTGATATGGTGAACCCTCTCAAAAGTTTATACTTGATTCCATCTGAAATAAGAATGTTTGCTTGATCTTTTCTCTTAGATGAAGTGCTGCTGCATACTGATCCCTCAAATTACTGATGGGTTTGGTTCTAGGTGGCGCAATTCCTCTTGGTTCATCATCGAATTTGTCAGTGTCATGTGTATCAGTGTCAGAACGTCTGACCTCCTCTATCAAATCCTCAGTACATAGTTGGTCAACATACACAAACTCGCTCTGAAATCGCTTACAGATCTGTGGATAGCGTTTAATAATTCTGTTTTAAACTCCACGCCTTGCAGTTTGTGGAATCGCCATCCTCTTCATCATGAACTGCCTTGTCAAATATTTTGTTCAATTTTGACATGCGCATGATGACTTTATCTCTTAGTATTTTGCCCTCGATTGCATAAGAGCAGAAACGATCAAATGCTTTTGCATACAGTGGTTCCTTTCTGGGTTCCTTATCATTTGCAGGTTTTGTCCTTGTGAGGAAGTTTGCGTACTGTTTATAGCAGGTTGCATGGCATTTCATTTCAATGGCCACACAGTCTTTGTTTTCAATTTGAAGCAACAGATTCTAATCTTGCTTCAATTTGGCAGCCTCCATTAATACTTATCCACAAGCTCACACGAGGTTAGTTTTTCAGGGCAACTTTTGTCCCGAAGATATTGTGTCCCGCGGCAGAGGATGCAAATGTTGGGTAGAACATGGGGTCTGACAGCAGTAGCGCAACGACCAGATGCCAAACGTAGAGCTCGTCTCTTTACATCAGTCACTGGATCAGTTAGGGCATCTTCATTAACTCGACTTGGACTTTCAGCAGCTGAAATGAAGAAGAAAAGAGAAGAACAATTCATATAATTAAATTAATGAAATTAATTTAAATAATGCTAAATACTTTAGATTGAAAGAATGTTTTAAAGTGCAACTGGCAAGTGTTGATCTACCCTGTTTGAGTTTTGAAAAGCCATATGTCAAAATTGAAATGATAAACAGAACATGAGGTGTTTTTTATATGGTCAGGTCATGAATTAATCAAAGTACAAAATCCCCGACAAAATCAGGATACATGTAGCCTGCTGCCTGTAGGCTATGGTCTTACATTACAGTTACACCGTAATGATGACAACAATAAATTGTTACCATTTGGCTAGCCATAGCCTGGCAGCAATTTAAAGTCAATTCAGGATTTTGAAAATTGGTCATAGCTCCGCAGAAAATTTTAAACAGCCAGGTCATAAAATAATCAATGTACAAAATCAGAATCATATAAAATAACGGTAGGCTATGGTCTTACCTTACACCGACAAGCCATTAATATATTTTTTAATTTGACCAGACATAGCCTGGCAGGTATGGTCAAGTCAAGATTTTTAAACAGTCAGGTCATGAAATAATCAAAGTACAAAAAATCAGAACAATTTTATAACATAATGGTAGGCTACGATTGCGTATGATCTTACCTCGCACTGTTATTGTATACTGACAAGTCATTAATAAATGTTAACAATTTGTCCAGCCGTAGCCCGGCAGTACAAGTGGCCATGGCTCCGCAGAAAATTTTAAACAGTCAAGTCATGAATAATCAAAGTAAAAAATCAGAATCCTATAAAATAATGGTAGGCTATGGTCTTATACCTTACACCGACAAGCGACAAGCCATTGATACATTGTTATAATTTTGCCAGACATAGCCTGGCAGGTATACAGTATATGGTCAAGTCAGAATTTTAAAATTGGCTAGAGCTCTGCAGATTTTTTTTAAACAGTCAGGTCATGAAATAATCAAAGTACAAACAATCAGAACAATATCATAAAATGATAGTAGGCTATGATTACGTATGATCTTATTACCTCGCACCGTTATTGTATACTGACAAGTCATTAACAAATGTTAATAATTTGGCCAGCCGTAGCCCAGCAGTAAAAGTGGTCATGGCTCCGCAGAAATTGTTAAACAGTCATAAAGTCATGAAATATTCAAAGTACAAAATTGATTTCAGCAATTTGCCAAAAATTACGTAATTGTTTTCATTACTAAATTGTTACGGTTTGGTTAAATCCATAGCCCGGTAGCAATTTTAAGTCAGGATTTAAAAAAATTGCCGGAGCTCAGCGGAAAATTTTAAACAGTCAGGTCATGAGTACAAAATCAAAACAATATTATAAAATAATGGTAGGCTACGATTGCGTATGATCTTACCTCGCACCGTTATTGTATACTGACAAGTCATTAATAAATGTTAACAATTTGGCGGCCAGCCGTAGCCTGGCAGTAAAAGTGGCCATGGCTCCGCAGTAATTTTTAAACAGTCAAGTCATGAAATAATCGAAGTCGTTAGCAATTTAAAGTCAGGATTTTAACAATTTGCCAGAGCTCCGCGGAAAATTTTAAACAGTCAGGACATGAATCTTAACTTACGCCGTAATACTGACAAGTGACAAGTCATTAATAAATGTTAACAATTTTACCAGCCCGGCAGTAATTTTAAAGTAAAAATTGGCCATCTCTCATGAAATAATTGAGGTGCAAAATTGATTTCAATTTAATGTGATTTTTTACATATCAAATTAACCTAACTTTCAGTGGCGTAGCCAGAGGGGGGCAAGGGGGGTTGAGATTGGCACTGTCGGTTCATTTGACCACAGCCTCATGAATCATGGAATTATGATGGTTAAAAGTATACAGATGAAAAATGTTCACGCACTATGCGCGCATGTGTCCTCAAAATTCAGTATTCTTGATAAAAGCTTGTTTAGAGCCAAAATGTACCTCAATCGTGCCAAAAAATAGGTGTTAAGTCAAAAAAAATCGTGCGCAATGCGCGCATTTCGGGACACACAATAGTCTTGTCGGTTCATTTTATTTTTCGCCCCCCAATATTAATAATCTAGCTACGCCACTGCTAACTTTAATGTTTCGTGGTAAAATTCACATGCCTGTATATTTGTATGCATTCGTTATGTCTATTCAGCCCATGATGAGCTAGCCCGACTGTATATGCATACAAAATTGGTGTGCTTGGACTGGTTGGTCTGATAAAATGGATTATGAATGTGCAGTAGGCCTAAGCTTATTATTATTATTATTTTAGACTTTTTTTTTTACCTATACTACCGCTAAATATGCCTACCTGCAGTTAGATCCGCTTTTTCTTTTGCTTCTTGTTTCTGTTTTGCTGTCAACCCCCGCTTCTGTTTA
Organism: Ophiura sarsii; assembly: GCA_035610835.1. Taxonomy (NCBI): domain Eukaryota; kingdom Metazoa; phylum Echinodermata; class Ophiuroidea; order Amphilepidida; family Ophiuridae; genus Ophiura; species Ophiura sarsii. Next base: position 67,110,978 of record CM069453.1, read on the forward strand.
GTCTCATCAGTGATGTATGGTATCATTTTTGATCCGGTATACTACCTCGCGGCCGGCCGGCCATCACCATGTCAATGATGTGTTTCTCAACAAAACCGTTTAGCTATTTCGGCCGTATTTCCTACCAAATCGTGCCATATTTCAACACTATGCAAGAGCATAGACCATGTCGATTCGTTAACTGGTTTGATAACAGTCTCAGCTACCAAAGGATTGTTGTGGCAAAACCACAGTAAATCGGTAGAAACTAAATCGTCAGCTCAAAGCGATCAGCTGTATCAGCTGTTGCTTTGCCAGTCATCTCGGTCCATTACCGACTCGGCCCATTACCGACTCGGCCCATTGCCGACTGACTTGGCCCATGCCCACTTTAATTAAATTTGGTAAAATGGGAGTTAAGGAAAAAAATGGAAACGGAACCTGGGCATACTGGGACTAGTGAAAGTTGGGAAAAGTTGAAGAAGGGAAAACTTGAAAAGGGATTAAACATGTCGAATCGAGTGATACATACTACATACTGTGTTATACTGTACACAGCGCCCTACCTCGGGCATTAATTAACGGTACAGTGCCCCTGAAACCTACATGTATGGACATGATTTTTGTGTGTACACAGACCGGGATGATCCCCTTCTCTTTACGAAGGAGTCTGTGACCTTTAACGCGCTGGGATTTTGCTCTTCTGATGCACGAGACCACCATTTCTACGTGACTTCTGAACCACAAGGCAATTGAGACTAAGTACCTTGCCTAAGGATACAAACATGTTGTCCGTAGCGGGGCTCGAACTCACAACCTTTGTATCGTGAGACCTGCGATCTATCCGCTAGCAGATGGAAATGATATTGAGAGCTTCAAGTATTGTTTTCGCTATGTGTTAAAGGGACACTAAGAGATTTGTTGGAGGCAGCGCCCTCAATTATAAAAAAACTGAGATTAGTTTATTTTTATAATTGTATTACATGTATGAACTTACACCTATAAGGATTAAGAAAAAATCAGCTCTCTTTGTACCAGAAAACGTCGATTCAAAAAATGCTGGTCCCGCGGGACCAGCATTTTACGTCCGACAGTATCCCCGTGCAGTACGCGTGATACATAACGCGAACCATATTTGCATAGAGGGCGTTTTTCAATAAATAGCGATGATATTGTTTTAATCTAGTTTTGCTGTGTTTTTTGTTAGTAGAAACAACAATAATGGCGATTTTTAATGTTCATCTTGAATTCTGAAGTAAATTTTCAAACATTTAAACTTTTCAACACCACTTAATGTCCCTTTAATAGATTATATGGAATGGTCACTCAATCGAAAAATATCGATCAGAATCAGAAATTCAGTGACCGTTTTGATTTTGCATGAGAGCCTACCATTTATTTAAATTAATCTCTTTTATGTATCATAATTAAGTTATTCTGAAATACTACAGTTTACTTTTCCAAGAAGTTTACTGTACTCAAATAACTTGTAATGGGCCGAGATTGTCACTATTTTGTGCCCAGTTGCCATTGGGCCCAGTCACCAATGGGCCCAATCGGGCCCAGTCACCAATGGGCCCAATCGGGAATGGGCCGAGTCCACTTGTCACCTGTTTATCGATTTCGTTTTTTTGTTTGTAACCAAAAACCAAGTGACCTGCAAAGGTCATGCGGCAGCGCACGAATTTTACGCTCGTATTACACTAACGCATAAATAGCTGCTATCAATCATTTTAGTGCAGGTTCGTTTGTTAAAATGTCAAATTTGACTGGATTTTCACCCGGAAAATTACACCATAAACGGCATAAAGGGTCACTTCTGCACGCGGGAGAAGGTGAAAATGCTTATATTCTATATTTTTCCATATGTTTAAAAGTGTTTACAAGTTCCGCCGGTTTGAAGAGAGCCGGTTTGTAGTTCACGCTACGATTTGCTCGTTGCTCGATTTTCTGCCTGCATAGCTATGCACAGTATCAAGCTTGCACCATAGCCAACCAACGTTCTGTATGAGCGTACACACCCCAGCACGGCTGGTACGTCCACTCATGGATCTAATGGTCCACTGTAATGTCTAGTCACGTGATCAGCCATAAGCTTTATATACACTCCTACCATGCCTACAGCATTCTCATAATCAAACCGCAAGTTCATAACTCATAGCCCGTGTACCCGTGTATAGAGCCATTGCATTCGGGCTCGATGTACCTGTCGTATCATTAATGAAGAATGAGCAAGGTAAAACTATACTGTATCACGATCCAGCAATTACTGACCATGTACAGTAGCAACCAAAAGTACTCGGACACCTTGCAAGCTGCAAATTGAGAGAAAACACTGGGAATCCATTGAACTAAATGTGTTAGCCTTTCGGTATTCGAGGGTTATACATTTATTGGAAAGTTCCTAAAAGTGCGTTTAAATGAATTTGAGATATTCTTGAGACATTTTTATTTGAAAGAAAACATTTATTACAATATTTCAGTGATTTCAGTTTTCGCATTGATATATATTTACTTAATTTAGAGTCAAATTAGATTGACAAAATACTATGTTATGATAAAATGAATAGAACTGTGTAGTGTATCAAGGTCATGTGGGTGCTATGAGAAAGTACAGAGAATTTGGATGGTTTCCATTTAAAATATAAAAATAAAGGTGTCAAAATGGAACTAAATTTCCATCCCAAATGTCTTATTTTAAAGATGAACATGATGAATGAAGATATTGAGTGTCAATAGCTGTGCGAGATGGAAGCTAAAAAGTGCCACCCAGATGTTGAGATCATTATCTTGGTAAGTATACATCTTAGGAGTGAGAAGATGAGATGATAAGATACAAAACAATTGAGAAGGTTTTTGAAAGGAAGTCAAAATTGTCAGACTACCCACAATAGGAGTAGGCCTACATTTGCTACATTAAAGGCTTCGAATTAGCATATCGCAATAACCATGATAACTCACAAGGAATCCAAATATGATATGGGAATTTAAATATGACCTAATGCTAACATGTTGTGATTAAGAATGTTAAAAAAAATCGGAACATAATGGTTGTCTAGGGTAACTGGTTGAAATATACTATTTTAGGAAGTATGTATGATTTCGCTATCATCGGTTGAATACCTTTTTTTTGTTATCATGTATGTAAAGCCGATGAATTAGGGCAAGTTCAATGTGTAGCGAATAGGGAGAAAGCCAAGAACAATGCAATTGTTACATAATATTGAAACGTTCGTTGAAACAGAAACGTATAGAATATAAAACAATCTATAAAATGAGAGCAAAATCATCGCCGCTGCCGCCGCCGCCACCCCCCTCCCCCCCGAAATATAATCGAGCATATCTCAGCCAAACAGTTAACCTGATTTATTCACACAATGTAGCTAGATAAATAGGCTTTCGAAAGACGCCTAAATCATAGCTCTACCACGTTTAGTTGTTGAGTTAATAGATCGTCACCAAAAATGCAACGCCACCACCCTTTTTGGGGGGTGAGTTCAAAACACATGGCCATAATGAGGTTGATTAATTATTCTTGAGCTGTTTCCAATGGGAAATTTGTATGGGGATATGAAAGGAGGCACGTGTTTTCTACAATTCTATGGAATTGAATAAGCAGATGTTGTATGAAACATGAATTTATTAATGAGAAGAGATTCAGCAACACATTTGTTCAACTCCTAGTGAAATATTACACTCCAAATGTAATATATGGGATGATTTTGACACCATAACCAAGTGTCCTAATACTTTAGGGTTGCTAGCTGTATAGTTTATGCTTTCAAATCAATATTCGGTACCAAACATCAAAGATAGCCTGCATTAACCCTAACTCCCCGGGCGTGGTTTTGTTAATTAAAGGCATATTATGTGATCTTTTCCAGAGAGCGCCCTCTATTCATGATATTTTTTAGAAAGTAGATTTTCTTGCAGATTTACATTTCTGATTATAAATCGTACATACATTCCAAGTTACAGAGCGATACGATTCCTAATTACCTAAAAATCATGGTTTTAGAGGGAATTTAGACTAGAATAAAATAAGTTGTCGGATTTTCGACAGTTTATTTTCACTCTAAAACCATGATTTTGAAGTAATTAAGAATCGTATCGCCCTGTAACTTGGAATGTATGTACGATTTATGATCAGAAATGTAAATCTGCAAGAAAATCTGCTTTCAATTTTTTTTTTTCGATTTTGAGGGCGTTCCCTGGAAAGATCACATAATATACCTTTAAACAATCAGGGGATAGAAATTGGTAAAATTTGCCGAGAGGAAATATCTATCTCCGCGTGCGCCGGGGTTCGAACCCGAGCTGCGTGCCTGCAAGTGTGATGTTCCACCGACTGAGCTATAGGGTCAGTTTCACAAAACTTTTCACACTTGTACGCCTGGTGGTACGTGGTACGAGGTTCACCGTGCGATCGCGTGGTATACAATTGTAACACTGCCGGGTTTTGTAGTGTAGCGTTAGGGTTACTTGAGCAAATTTCTTCCCCGTAAATTGATACCTCATTTAAACGAAGTGGATACCTTTAAAGTTCCGAGGGCTTTAGTGACCAGATCCAACGATAAAGAGTGAATTAATTAATTGTTGTAAAATGTGTGTTGAAAACACCCGTTTTAACACTTTCCACGCGGCAATCGTACGCAGACGACAGTTCCAAAATTTCAAAAATTGTTTCAAAAATTTCAACATTAATGAATTTCATTAATTATATAAGAACTAAATTCTGTCATCATCAACGCATATCAGTGCTACTCTAAATCACAATCAGCTTTTTTACCATTGATGTACTATTTCTGTGCCACAAATCATGTTTTGAGCCGATAAAAACCACCACGTCTCATGTCGTCTGGTTTGCTACGAACATAATAGTGCGCCCCCTAACGTACCCTCACATGTCAATTAACGTATAGGTAGGCGGGCTTGACCTTTTCGAGATAGTTGTCCCATAGTTCTCAAGCATGACCGGTTTGATTATTGATCATTACCTATTGACTGTTTAGAACAGATAACGGTAATTTTGGCACATTCGATTTGTGACTTTGCCTCATTCTCATTCATGTGGCCATGTTCATACATGTAATCATTGTAAATGTGGTATAATTTTAAATAGGAAAACTTCAGCTTTCCAAAAAGTTTCCTAACTTTTTGTGAGCAGTTTATACAGAATCGTATACATTTTCTACGTGAACGCCACAACATTGACTATAGAGATGAGGTCACGTCATTATGTATCATGCGTTAAAGTGATAACTAATTCATTGTATCATGACCGTCACCGTTTTGGGTGGTTCTACTAGATAAAGTAACATCGTACGCCTAAATTAACCTTCAATTTTAGAGACGAGCGCATTTTCGACATCATCTAAGGGCCGTGCCAATCATAGAAGTCCTACAGCTTACGGGTATGCCCCACAGCCCCGTATTCGGTGTAGCGCCATCTACGGGTTGTAGCTGAAGCACTAAAAAGCCTTTAAAAACGAAAGGGGCGATCAAATGAATAATAACAGCAGTCTAGAAGGAGGTGACCGTTGTTTACATCAGTAGTGTTTACAAATTGATTAGCGCCTGGTCTAAAGACATGCTAGAGGTACTAGTCCATGACTACTGCATACATACTATTCGAAAGCAAAACACACATCACTGAGCGCCAATTTTAATGGTGCGTATACGCATACTGCAGGGCAACCAGATTTAGTACCTGGTCTCTCACTGTGCTTAGGGATACAGACCATGACTACTGCACAATTACACCGTAAGCATTGTAAGTAATGATCAATCAAGTGTGAATTAAAGCACATTCCCTATAGGTGCGCACGCATACTGCCGGGCACTACGTCACCGGTCACACCATCTATACAGCTGAATATTTGAATCATATAATATGCACTCAATACAATACCAAGCTACAAAATGTAAATAAAATATTCAATTTTTGACTATCGACTGCCACATCGTATACTAGTATATTTAAAGGGGCATTGAGAGATTGCCGAGGAAAATTTTGGAAAAAATGAATTGTTTGAGTAGGAATCCTGAAGTGTAATGATTTATGGGAAAACGGTTGAATAATGGCGCTTGATTGAAATTTGGTTAAATCAAGTTGTGTGGTGAGTGATGCGGATAATTTCGATGTGATCAACATTACAATTACTAAATCTCGAAATGTTACATGATGCGAAGGTCCAGTACTGTCTAAGATTTAATATAATTGTTGCCTACCAATTAGGTGCCGTTATCAGGAAAAATAGCACTGGTTTTCTGCAGCTCTGCGTCGTCGGATCATCGTCATAACGTTTATAGAGGGCGTATAATCGGGCCAATAATTATGCAAATCACGGATCGTTATAGAGGTAGCCTTTCACCAAGGCGTTGTTGTGGTGGTGTGTGAGTGACCACTTTTAAAACAGTGTGAGCGCCCTCAACAAAAATAGTATAATACAACGCCATTCCTCAAACAATCTATGTGTAGTTATATTTTGTATTGTTTTACGGAAGATTTATCCCGGAAAATTGGCGCATGATGACTGGTTGATAATGATGTCATGATAATATTGGGAGACGTCATCGATATCAAGTGCTATCTTTAAACGGCCGTCAATAATATTAGGCGGAGCTAATCGTGTGTTACGCGTACGATGACTATATGTATAATGTTTTTCGACTGATAGACACTGTATCGATATCATAAACGATGTTTTTCGAGCGAATAACAATGTTTATAAACTCTGTTTATCGATGAACACAGTTTATCGATAAACACAGTTTTTCGATCAAACATTGTTTTTCAATTTGGTAAACCGAGTTTATCGATAAACACTATTTTCCGATCGAAAAACATTGTTTTTCAATTTTATGAACTTAGTGTATTGACTGAGACCATTATTATGGTCTCAGGTATTGATAAACACTGTTTTTTCGCTCGAAAAACATTGTTTTATTGTTTTATTATACATTGAGCTTGCATGCCATACACGTCTCGCTTCGCTCGGCGGTTGACAGGTAATTTTGCAAGGTGTATTTAACAAAGACTATTATAGAGGGTGCATACTATTCAGGCTAATTTACCTGCCATTTCCATAGAGGTTCAACTTTGACAAAAATCAATTTGTGGCAATTGCCAAAATAGCAAAATCATTCATTATTTGATATTTTCCATTTTTTTCCGCCGTTTTTGAGATATTGTTGAAGGTTTCTGTGTTTTCCTTAATTTCCTTCATTGAACATCGCAGTTTGTTTACATTTAGACTGAAGTTTTAATTTTATACGATGCAACAATGAAGTATGTACAGACAACACGACATGACAATGCAAATTCATCGCCATTGATATAAGGACGGCACGGTACATTCCTACGACATCGAACCTCCACCGGGTACAGCAAGGCCGCCATCTTCATTACCGACTGAAGAGCCTGGCCTGGCCTCGGCATTATGATCAACACAGATGAACTCTTTGCCCCCAACGTGATTATAATATTCAGTCATCAGATACCCCTGATACTCCTCCGTCCGTCCAATTAATGGGACACTGGATTTTTTTGTGAAAGTGGGATTACGTGGAAGGAATTTTCACGCGCACTGAATTTGTAGGCCTTGTTGATGTTTTTGGTGTGGGTCAGATAGTTGATTTTTGAGTATGGGTACGGATAAAAACAATATGCTTTTTGAGGCACATGAGATCTTGGCTAAAAAAATAGCTTTCAATTGGTGAACTTTCTTTTGTTAAAATTTGCATTAATATAATTTTTTATTAAATAATGCACGTTGCTAAAGTGGTAGGAGACTAAGTTGACCTCACGCTTCAGACACTATCGATGACCTGATGATTGTCTCGAATATCGAGGGATTCATTGGTCGATTAATCGTTTAACACATTTTTGAATAAGGAAGTCTCAAAATCTCTCAACTAAAATGTATATTCAATCTATGATGTTTTATTACAGTCTCAAATCTAGGTGTTAAATTTCAGTCTCGAAGTAAGGCCTGCAATGAGTACACAAACTATCAATCAATATCGCTATTATTTTCAACACCATCAATGGTTGTTACAATAAAATGTTTTGATGGGATCATTTAACCATTTTTATTTGATGATTATGTTAGTATACAATGATTACCTCACCGGTGTCATGGTATAACATTAATGTCAAGATTTGGCAAGCACACCTGTTTCAGATAGGCATGTTAGCACGTAGTATGCCTAACCCATAGGCAATACAAGCAGTGTTTTTTTAAATATAGGCCTAAAATGTGAGTTATATTTAGTTGATAATAATTTATTAATTTTCATATAAAATTATGTTATGATTTTAGAAAATGTATAGATACAGTTCTCGGTGTGTATGATAGATACTCTATTCGTTAGCAGGGCATTTGTGCTTCGTATTCGCTCTCGGCCTTGCATGCATCACGCACTGCTCTCTCGGGCCTCACGCGCTCGAGGGCTGGTGCAATTATGCAAGGCATCAAGTTACTATTTAGTACGAGTAATGTAGCGCACCAATAATTATCCAATTGGGTTTCTTACGATTGATTGTTCTCTGTATAGCATTCATATCTGCACCCTATTATTGATGGTTTTTTTAAATTGTTGTGCGACTACAAAGAGTCCGTAAATTATACATCAAATTAGTCACAACACAAAAATCTTCCTTTTTTCCTTCAATTATTCGATATTCAAGAATTAGTCCTTGCACCGTATTTGGTCCTTGAAATATGCTTCATGAAAGTGCTTTACATCTTGAAGTACCATACTTCGTTGTGTCGATTGAATGGTCTGAATGGGCTATCGTATCCAGCAGTATAGAAGAAATCGGTGTGATATGATGCAGTGGCATTGATCAAATCTTCCGCGAGAGTTGCGGCTTGCTGTAGGTACTCATTTTGGTGAGCGAAACCTGAGAAGGATCTGAAAATATAGAAAAGGCGTCCAATTAGGTGTATAAAATAAATCTTTTCCGTAAAAGCTTAGAATGATTTCAACTCTGTCGGGTTAGAGCTGAAGTCTCATAAGTTAAAGGTACCCGGTTCGAAACCCGGTGTTCCAGAATTGTGTGCAACATTTTTGAATGATTTTTGTTTCAAACTTGAAAAAATTCCAAGTTCTTTACATGATTGCATTGAAACAAGTAATTGGATCCAACATGGATCCATCGAATTAAGATTTGTAACGAAAGGGCTCGGCATACTCCACTACGCTCGAATTCTGTGCGCTCTCACACATGCGTAGTAAGTCTGCCACAATGGCGAAGCCTGATTAGAAAAACGGTGGTCAACGCTTGCGCTCAGTGGCAGAGGGTTGTGAAGCATGCTGAGCCCTTTACTCCCCTACCTCGCCTACCAAAACAAATTGGGATTACGTATATATTACCTAGCACTAGCTCCATGCTCATCCGCGAACAAGAAACTCGCATCATTCGGCAAGCCCCGAGCGCCATCGAGGAGCACCAGAAAACTATAACCATACATGATACTACTACTAATAATAATAATGGCATCTTATAATGCGCCAACATTCAACAAAACTGTGGCTCCAGGCGCATCAACACAACATTGCAAAACAAAAATGGTACAAAAATGCGAATGAAGGAAAACCGTCATCACTTCAACACAACAACAACAAAAATGGTAGCGTTGACATGGTTGAACTAATGACAATCCCCACTCACAATCTGAACAATCTGAACAAAGCCACAAATAACAACATACACATTAAGAACATGATACTGAATTCACAAAAACATTAATCAAAGAAATCACTCTCATGAGCTCCCAACTCAACATTCAGTTCCCCCCCCCCCCCCCCCCCCCCCCCACCCCCACACACAGGACTGGCAATCAACAATATATCAATTTCAAGTCTTGCTGACCACCTGACAAGCCCCCAAAGCTGACCTGGGTGGAGATTGGTCAGTTTTATGAACAGTTGTCACTTCACTGTCAGGTCATTGTTACAACAGATCAAGGGGAAAATACCCATCAGGTTTGATAGCCTCCAGACAAAGGAAATAGTCCCTTCTTACAAAAATCTCACGCAAGAGCATCTAGAGTAATGTACAGTGCAGTGAAATTAGTAGCTTGGACTTATTATAAAGGGTTCAACAAAAGAAAGTATACCACTTTGTTTATGTCATTTTGAGTAACTTTCAATTTGTTTTTGTCCAAACAGGCTAAATAGACATTTAGATGAATCTTTTAGGCATAATTTGATACCAAATTTGCCCCCTAGCAACAAAGATAAACCATGATTAGCACCATTTAAAGGAAAATATCCCATTTTCAAAAGTCGCATTTCCAATACACAGCACGAGAAGATTTGGTTAATCTGTCTATGTTCTCCCCATCCATACCATTCCTTTACATTCAAATCCTTCACCCATGCATCAGTTTACATTTGAATTAGCCCGCGCATTGAGGGATATGCGCGGTGATCAGTACGGGATAAATACGGCATATGTGTGTGATAACAATTGGCCTATTCTTCTCGTGCTGTGTATTGGAAATGCGACTTTTAAAAATGGGATATTTCCTTTGGTATCAAATTTTGCCTAAAAGATTCATCTAAATGCCTATCTAGTCTGTTTGGACAAAGACAAATTGAAAGTTACTCAAAATGACATAAACAAAGTGGTATACTTTCTTTTGTTGAACCCTTTAGTTCATACATGTATAGCATAACTTAGACCATTGAACATGTTGAAATGATGCAAGCCAGCCAGCAGGGAGGTCACGCTGCGTGTCAGATTTTGTTATACGCAAGAAAACAATGGAGTATCAGTGACTGCAATATTTGCTAGAAATAGCTTCGGAAAATGGTCTATTTGGGCATCTCAAAAACTGAGAAACGTGTTAAAAATCATGTAGAATTTTAGAGGAGGATCATTAGCATCTGCAGAACGGTAAAATGTATGGTATTAAACACGTTTTGTGACCAAATTTATGTCGTAAAATGTTGGAAAATTCACGTTTTGAAAATCTGTGGTCTTCGAAATTACAGGAATCCCAACTCATTCTAAACCTCACCAAATCATGAAATGAACCCTCGTCTACAAAAAAGTCCATGTACGTATTGCTCTATCTGCTTGGAGATAGCGAAGACCACGCAAACATCATAGCTTCATACAACGGAATGAAATCCGCCATAGAGATTACATAGCGAAAATCGTAGAGATTTGCACTGCAGTCCTCTGTGTAGGGAGTGTTGACAAAAGCAAGGTCGTTTGGCTATTGTGTTTGTGCATGTTTGTGACGACTGACCCCGTTTAACAATCTTCATAGCTTTCATATAGGGCTTGGGTGACCTAACTATTGACTGAAGCCCAACGCGAAACCAGTGCTATATAGATGCGGTGACCGTTGTTTACATCAGTAGTGTTTACAAATTGATTAGCGCCTAGTCTAAACACATGCTAGAGGTACTAGTCCATGACTACTGCATACATCATACTATTTGAAAGCAAAACACACATCACTGAGCGCCAATTTTAAAAGCACATGCCCTTATGGTGCGTACGCATACTGCCGGGCAACCAGATTTAGTACCTGGTCTCTCATTGTGCTTAGGGATGCAGACCATGACTACTGCACTATTACACCGTATAAGCATGGTAAGTAATGATCAATCAAGTGTGAATTAAAGCACATTCCCTGTAGGTGCGCACGCAAACCGCCGGGCACTACGTCACCGGTCACACCATCTATACTCTTACTCTTACCTTACATAGGCTTCAAACGGGGGCAGTGTTAAGATGAACACATCCGGGGAAGTTGGTTTAGGAGGGTTGGTCTGGTACATAACAGGTACAAAGAATGAAATGATGCAAGCCCAGCGCGAAACCAGTGCTATATACTCGTACTCTTACCTTACATAGGCTTCAAACGGGGGCAGTGTTGAGATGAACACATCCGGGGAAGTCGGTTTGGGAGGGTTGGTCTGGTACATAACAGGTACAAAGAATGAAATGATGCAAGCACAGCGCGAAACCAGTGCTATATACTCGTACTCTTACCTTACATAGGCTTCAAACGGGGGCAGTGTTGAGATGAACACATCCGGGGAAGTCGGTTTGGGAGGGTTGGTCTGGTACATAACAGGTACATAGAATGAAATGGTGAAGTTACTCTCGCAAGCTGGTCCCGCTCCAGGGATAACTCTGTTGATCACCGGTGCTGTCATGTCGATTTTCTTGTCTGAATAGAAAACATTGGGACAATTAAGCGTAAGGCCAAAACAAAAAATGTTGTGTTGCCCTCAAGTGCCAAAGATTTAAAATCGGGTCGGTCGGTCGGAAATCTTCTTTTTTTCTTCTTTTTTTCCTTCAAATTTTGTTTCAATTTTGTTTTTTGGCTGAAAAATATATGGTTTATGTCAAGACAAAATTGGTATAGGCCCATATGTCAATTTAACTAATGTTTCTCGTGTGACAATTAGTCTAAAAAACATTTATTTTGGCTTACTTATTCATTTCAAGGAAGAAATAGTAACATTTAGACACTTTTAATCAAATTTAAATCTAAAAAAAAAAATGCGACCCTCGTTTTTACGATTTTAGGGTCGGTCGCTGAGGGCAACACAACTTTGTTTTGTTGTTGGCCTAATTAGATGATTAGATATCAGGAACATAATGAAGCTTACACAATCACTATAATTCCGTTTCAATTCATGCATTCTATAATATGCTATGCACATAAAGAGCAAGGTGGATACCGTTTTATATTTCCTTTTATTTAATAAGCATTGTTTTATTGTAACTTTATTGTTAGTATATACTATTATTTGGAACCGCTCTGAAGTATTTAGCCGTACATTTATTTAATCTATTATTATATAGGCTCGTATATTCAAAATTAGGTTACTTATATATCAAAACATCTAGTGATGGTATGTCAATATTCAATGCACTCCCCTCCAGAAAACCCCTCCATTGAAATGTCAAACTCTATGTAATATATACAAAAAAATAGTAAGTTCTGTCCCCTGATCACAGTTCTGCCCCCTAGGCCTCATGCCCCCCTCACAAAAGTAACTTACCAGGTACACAATGCGCATAAAACTCCAAAGCTAAAGCCCCCAACGTTAATAAATTCAAATATAAATTTGTGAAGAAATATCCTCTCTTTTTAAAGATATTGCACGTAAAGATTGGTTGGAAAATAACAAAAGTATGTTTCAAAAACCAAAACAACGTAGGATCTTGATTTTACTTTTGGTGCTGTGTTGCAATATGCTGGATACATGGGGCTAGTGCGACAGGTATTGCAAATAAGAAAATCGTAATTTGTTTTGGTTTTGAACACGTAGCTTATTTAATATTCAGTCCATCTTCACCATGTTCACGTTCTATATCTCGAATTAAACAGACAAAATGTCTTCCGAATCTGATCTGACCATAAACAAATGTTTACGTTAGGGCTATAGTCTTGGAGTCAGGAGATTTGTATACGTGGCAAGTTTTGAGTACTCTATGTTTAACTACACTTACTTAGTTCATTTTCACCGCTGATATATTTGAAGAGTCGGCCAAATCCTTCACTTCCCGCTTTGTCGTAGTCCATTCCAACAACATTGGTACTAGCCCAAGCAGAGGTAGAGTACTTACGAAGTTCATACTCCTAAATCAAGCAAAATATATTGGTCTATTCAATTTGAAAACCATGCACCACCAAGCGAGTTGTTTTATTTATATGTTCACTGATGTAATGGGTAGTTACCAATATCTTCAATAAGCATAAGGCATTACCAATAAATTACGTCAAATCGAATCATTTAGCCTAGAATATCTCATGGGTTGATACAAATTGGTTAATTTACAGGCCGAGTAAGTGAAATCAAAGATTTTCTACTAGAAAATCTTTGGTGAAATGAATAAATAATATATAGACTCGGACAAACTGACGTGAAGTATTAATGAACAGAGACCTTAAAAATACACGGTCTCGGTCCCTCTTCAATATCGCGGCGAAGAATTCCCCACTAGACCACAGAGCAGCCGCGTAGCCAGCCCAGCCACTCCGAGGGGGCAAGATCCCCATATATCCCCATAACGGTCCCTATTTCAAAGAAACCAGGTCAAAAAACGGCTGATTTAACATGATTTCCCGCCCTTTTCGTCCCCATTTTGACAATTTTTCCCCCTCCGGGGGGGCGGTTCGCCCCACCCGCCCCCCCCACTCGCTACGCTACTGCCACAGAGGGTGTGTTAACGTGGGTACCAGATGAACGAGTGATGACAATATACAAAGTCTTTTGATGAGAGTCTCAAGCGGTTTGTATTTGATGATTTTTTTTATACGATATTACCTTAGTCGTTTTTTCCACAGTAAACGTGGGGCAGTCAAGTCCATTGCAAAATGTCGGGTTCCCCATTATGTAACTGAACGCTGATTTTCCACACGCTAAAGATGCTGTTACGCTAAGCAAGACTGTTAGCGCTAATGTTTTGAAACCAGACATGATGAGGAAGTCTTAAATAACCTGGTAAAAAAACCGTGTAAGTTTGTGTTAAGATTAAGAACCATTCAAAATCAGTAATGTAAATTGATATGACAAATCAAATCAAATCAAATCAAATCAAATCAAATCAAATCAAATCAAATCAAATCAAATCAAATCAAATCAAATCAAATCAATTCAAATCAAATCAAATCAAATCAAATCAAATCAAATCAAATCAAATAAATTACCCTCCCCCTAAAAACCCCAAACAAATAGGCCTAGGCCTATAATAGGCCTATACAGTATGTATTTACACATTTAAATGAGCCAAGCGCATTCCTGACTTCTTCACATACATGACGTATAAATTGATTTGACTGCATATACCAACCAATTAGATTTATTCTAAAGTACCTACTGTAGTAACTGGTAGTGGTGTAGACAGTATTGCTTAGGATATTTAACAATTTCAAGATGGAAACATATATTATTGGAAATCTTATAAATGCCTGGCCACATATGAAACAGTTTTGTAAGTTGCACATTAACATTTGGACATCATAATTTGTTCGCACTTCTTTTGTTATAATTATGCTTATGATAGTTGTTAACTCATAAACAACGTTAATTGTTTTACTTCGTTCTTGACACTAATTGGGTCTAAAATTAGCCCCAAATACATACAACTGAGCAATAACTATCAACTATTTTCTTTAAACCATGAGCTTTATTATACTATAATAGTTAACACCTAATTAGGCCGAAATAACACAAAAGTACGAAAGTATAGCCAGCATTAAAATTTAACTTACCGTCGGCACAAGAGAAGCGCTGAAGATGAATCCGGTACCGAAACGTTATCTATACTATCTTCAAGACTTGTGTGCATCATAACATTATATATCTCGGCTTTATATCACCCTGGTTAATTATTAATCCAACTCCTGACCTGATTTTGGTTTCATAATGAGCCCGATATAAATGAGCTGCACTGTAAACAATACGAATATGTTATCCAACCCTGTTTGATGTTTTCGTTACAGGGTGAATACAAAAGAAGAAGCATGGATTGTAACCGTGTAACGGCTTCCTGGGAACAGCGTTTGACATTTGCGTGCATGTGCAGTTAATTATACAATTGATGTTATAAAAACTCTCTTATGGCTGACATGTTAGCAAAAACTACATCTTCAACTTTTGTTAATCCATTTTACGGCAAAAAGAGCAAAATAATTCATTGGTGGATTATCATTGTAGTCATCTTCCAAACCGTAATGCCACCCTTAAGATGGATGAGCACTCCTGATGTAGTTCTCTTTGAAAATGACTATTCAGAACAAAAATCACCGTGTTGCATAATATAGCTTTGCTTCATCATCTTCATCTGTGTAAATATATACGTTTTCTATGCTCTGAGGTCTCTGCGCTTCGGACCAAATTCCAATTATTATTTGTAAGTAAATAAAGTTCCACTCAACTCTTTGATCTTTACTCCAATGGCATATTATGATTTCTTCATACATGTATAAATCTGTATTTGAAATGAAATTCTCTTACAATGATTTCATTTCCATCAACATTTCTTTCAAACTCTCACTATATTTCAACCAACTATACCCGTTCCCCACCAACCTTCAACTAGAGACTTCTCGACTATTTACGTCAAACGTTCAACTATATTTTATAATTTCCATTTGAACGCCCCCTTTCCTTTTTTAAAGGAATTTGTATTAACAAAACCAATTTTAAAACTCAGCAAATCTCGTCCCCACAGTGGTTGTGCATTCACTTTATACGGGTATTTAATTCAATTTATTGTGGCCCAAATGGGTTACACTATGATCATGATGATAGATTTCCGACCGACTTCCTTAAATGCACGTGTATTTTAAGACTGGGCACGGTTGAGTAATCATTCAAGGCGCACAATTGGTGCACACGAGCTAAGGGACCATTCATAATTTCTACCGGAGGGTGGTGGTGGGGGGGGGGGGGGGGGGGGGCACCTGTTTTATTTTATTTTATTTTATTATATTTGTAGGCCTATGTGTGTGTAAAAATAAATAAAAAGGAGGGGTCATAACTTTTTTCTACATTCCAGATTTGGGGGGGGGGGGCGTGGGGGGTGGTCATAACTTTTAAGTATCTAGGAAAGGGGGAAATGTTTTTTTGGTTGAAGCTTTCTTCCAGCCACCGCCCCTCCCCTCCGGTAGAAATAATGACGGTCCCTTAGTTAACACTTTACACACGGCTATTGGTTTTACCAAAATGCAAAATAGATTTATCAGAAACGTTTCCCAACTTTCAAAGTCTATCTCAATGATTACTGAACCAATACTAGGCATGTTTGTTCATCTTCAAATGCATTTCCCAGGGTGATTACCAATATGATAATCAAATTCGATTACGTTGACATTTTTGACACATTATAGTGAAATGTTGGAATGTCGTCTGCAGACGCCTGCTACGTTGAAAGTGTTAAACACGCGTTAGACTACCCCCATACCCATGTATAAATTATGACACTTTTAGGCTTAAGAATTGCGTTTAGTTCAGCAATGAGTTTGAAGTCAAATTTGAACGCGTGTTGAGCTTTACAACCGCGTTTAAATTTCAGATCAATTTAAAGCTAATTGTAGGGAATTTTGACATTAAAGTCAACATTTCGACTGTTTATGGGACAAAATTGGGTGGGGCTTTAGCGGTGTTGGGGGAGGTGAGGAATGGGGGCGAGGGGCAAAGATCGTGACTGGGGTGGACAATTTACCCCATGACACCCCGGCCCCCTATCCCCGACCGTGGTGCCCCCGCAGCTTATAACTTTCCACTCTAATGTTTGAATGCGGTATCAAATTACGGGGAAGAAATGTGCTCACTTAAAGGTAGATGACCCGATTTTCAACTCGATGTTTTCTATTTTACATGAAAGGTCATCCTTAAAATTGTTGCATTCCAAAGTTTGAGTTGCATAACTCCAATGGTTCTATTTTTAGAAGCGCAAGGTCAAAAGACATGTGCCCATTGAGTAGTACACAGACTGGCTGGTGGTTAACCACCTTTGGCAGTAATTCACCACATTTTAGCCTATAATTTCCAAATGAAACATTTCTGCCCCCTAATATTTTACAGACATAATGAGAAAAATATGGGGATTCTTCTGATACCAAAATATCTTGATGTTAAAAAAAAATCATAGCCCCAAAAAAGTGATCGGGTCATATATCTTAAACATGCTTCATGTATTCATGTATCTCAGAGTTTGGTACCGATTATTGTGTATATATCCAATCCTATCTCGCCATGAAAATCTGATGGTATGGGTGTTTTATGTTTTAACACACATACAACACTACTTGCAAAGAAATTCATACAAATACGTCACGCGCATATAACTTCATTATTCATTTCCTTATTTTGTTAAATGCGTAATACAGATATCTCTTCAGGATTATTCATCGGTTTAACAACCCACAATCAAGGGGGAAATGGTTGGCACACTTTATCCGAAGGGGAAAAGCCCCCCCCCCCCCCCCCCTCTCCCCCAATGCAATGTTGATCCGAGTCATGTTATCAAAAGCCTTGGCAGTTCCCCCAACATTGATTGATGGGGTGGGGAAGGATATAAGAAAGGGGGAGACTTCTGCTTTCTATTAAACAGTGCTATGTCCAAAGTCTGATCTCAATTGCGAGTACAGGCAGGGATAGTTGTAATAAGTTGCGTCAAGTGTGCCAACTATTATTTTCCTTGATTTTAGATTACTGAATTACATGTTGATACACATTCACCATATAATCCACGATGAACATGATGATAACCATTGCCATTGGATTGCTACTAATTATGACAGTCCATGAGACTGAATCGGGTAGTCTCAAAGACATCAAAAACGTAAGTAAAAAGTATCTAAATATTATTACGAAATACTGCCAAACAAGCCAGACTAGCTGAGATTACAATCTTTTTGAATCAAGAAACAAGTTTGAGTCATGACAGTTGACTCAACAGAAAAGGAATCAAAGGAAGAGCTTCATTTCTGAAAACGATATTAATCTATATAAAATCGTTTAAATGTTGTTTTCTATGTAAGCCTAAGGGCACTTTATTTATTCTTGTTCTCACTTCCGTTGGAATTTTAACCGCTACCAGTTTTGTGTACCTTGTAAATAGGTAGTTAACCAATTGATCCGTTTGTATCAAATCCTAGTAGTACGTGTTTATATCTTTTTATTTAGCATTTCAAATGTGAATTCCAAAGTCAATCGTATTTTTTACCCCTTTATCGGAGTAGGTGGTGTTTTCAAAACCGTCTATCTGTCTACGTATCTACAATTCAGGAAAATTGGTGTTGGACCACATAGTCCATTTCTTTGCTAATATCCCACTTTAAGGGACTATTTTCAAGCGCTGATTTTGCAACAAACTTGTGTGGGGAGCTTGAGCTATCTACTAAGTGATATCCCTCCCCCGCCCCCACCAATCAATGTTGAGGGTCCCAACGACCGTGGTGATGAAACGGTTCCGAACAACATTGAATGGGGGGACTGGGGGGTTGATTTCAACGAAGTCCTCAAAGTGGTTCAACAGTTATTTCCGGAATTGTCTGAGGCTATTGGTAAATGCTCAATATGACAACTGTCTATAGGAAATAACTCGTGTTCTATACATTGCATAATCTTCTAATTTGGAGAGTGACAAGATATGTATATAATTGTTATATACGGTAAAGATAAAGTAAATACGACATTTACATTGTTAGGGACTGGTCATTTTATGCGTAATTATGGCCCGTTTGTATGGTAAATCACTCAATATGACAACTGTCTATAGGGAATAACTCGTCTTCTATACATTGCATAATCTTCTAATTTGGAGAGTGGCAAGATATGTATATAATTGTTATATACGGTAAAGATAAAGTAAATACGACATTTACATTGTTAGGGACTGGTCATTTTATGCGTGATTATGGCCCGTTTGTATGGTAAATCACTCAATATGACAACTGTCTATAGGGAATAACTCGTCTTCTATACATTGCATAATCTTCTAATTTGGAGAGTGGCAAGATATGTGTATACTTATTG
Source organism: Ophiura sarsii (assembly GCA_035610835.1). Classification (NCBI taxonomy): domain Eukaryota; kingdom Metazoa; phylum Echinodermata; class Ophiuroidea; order Amphilepidida; family Ophiuridae; genus Ophiura; species Ophiura sarsii. The sequence goes on from CM069453.1 coordinate 67,130,487, forward strand.
TATATGGTAAATATAAAGTAAATACGACATGTACATTGTTAGGGACTGGTCATTTCATGCGTGATTATGGCCCATGTATATGGAATGCGCGAGTGTTACATGTAGTCTTACATAGGGTGCAACGGGTGAAATTCATTATTTAAACTAATTATATGACAGTAGTTTATTATGCAACAATCAATTAAAATCCTTTTCGTTATCGCAATGCGTTTCTTTTTTTGATAAGGGACCGGTCACAACCGCATAGACGCTATGAAGTAATAACTATTGTGTCAATTATTGTAGCGTTGTATTTGCCATTGAAGTCATGGAATGATTGTATTTTCTTTGCATTTACTTAACTTGACGGTTATAATTTATTTTCCGTGTTTAATGAATGCATTAAAAGTACGAAATGCATTGTGACGGACTGGTCATTTTACATGTGGTAGACAGAGAGAAAGAAGGACAAACAACAACCACCGAAAAAAGTTCAAAAATAAAGAAGAACAAAAAACCAAAAGAGAGGAAAAACAAAAACAATATGTGACAAACAGATGAATAAAATAAACCAGTTAATGAGCCACGCGAATAACGAAAATGTTATATTAATACATTATTAAAAACACCAATGGCTCCCGCCATGAGGATTTGAACCCGTGTCTCTGCATAGGAATAGGCCAACGCGCTAACCAATTGAGCTAATCGCCCATCTATGCAATACCAAGCCAAATCAAGTGTCATATTATCTTCGGCTTTAGAAATTAGCACTGATTCACAATACACCTTTCATAGTAACGCCTTATAGCGTCTTTTTATTCAGAACCATGCCCTCGTACTATCAGAGTATGGTCAACCGTTGCGTTTGTCCATCCATTGAAAAGCATGCACATCGGTCGATTGTCCCCGATAAATAATAGAACTAACTCCTATTATCTATTTAATTTAGACGGACAATCGTGTACACGCGTGCAATTCAATACGGTCAACCGTGTAATGGTTGTCCATCACCGCGTCATTAGAATTCCAAAGACAGGGTTCGGCGAATTACCTACAATGTAATGTTTATACCACTGTGGACGATGCTATTTAATATAATTCTCTTTATTTAGCTTTGGCCTTGTTATTATAGTGTTATAAATGTAATAATTCTGTAATAAATGATTGCCGCGGTATGCTACGCGAGCAATGTCGTGCGCTATGTCCGAGTCGCTTGGAGCGATATGCGCGAGGCGTGCCAATCGATGTGCACGAAGCGCTGCGCGCGAGACGTATAGATTGTTAATCATGATCTGTACACGAACAATGAATGTAATGACTGAACCTATTCATATCTTGCCTGTATTGATATGTAATGAACCGCAATCATGGCAATGTTAGTTACCATCTCATTGTTCATGTTATTTCTTGGTAACAAAGTCGAGTGCTATGCTCGAAGTTTATGCAAACGCGTAGCGCAAGCTGTAACCAAGGGATACGCATGGGATTGGGTCGAGCGCCACGCACGAACCGTCAAAGTTGTATTTAAATCATATTTTATAATGTTCTCGTGTTTATCGGGGTATCAGATGCTTTTTAAAAATAAATAAGTCAGGCTTCCTTGAATAATAGGAGCAAATATGCAGGTTTAGGTATTTAATACGACCAGTCCCTAATTCAGTACTGTAGACACCTCTTGATTATGGTATATCAGGAGATTCATAGCATCTCTATTTACTGAAAATTTGATCAAAAAGACTTACAAATAAAAAAGTTGTGGCTAAAAATGTAAAATCAGATGATTTTTTTTGGACTTCATTCAGACAATTCAGGAAAATTGGTGTTGGACCACATAGTCCATTTCTTTGCTAATATCCCACTTTAAGGGACTATTTTCAAGCGCTGATTTTGCAACAAACTTGTGTGGGGAGCTTGAGCTATCTACTAAGTGATATCCCTCCCCCGCCCCCACCAATCAATGTTGAGGGTCCCAACGACCGTGGTGATGAAACGGTTCCGAACAACATTGAATGGGGGGACTGGGGGGTTGATTTCAACGAAGTCCTCAAAGTGGTTCAACAGTTATTTCCGGAATTGTAGTTGTAGTAGTGATGAAAATGGATCCTGATTTAAATCTGTGCCTATTTACAACAGGTGCGTCGTGTTCGTGATACTGATACGGAACCTTGCACAGGAGAATCATGTCCTGACAATGGCACATCGAGTGAAATAACTGGAACAGGGGAGGAAGCAGAGCAAGACCAACAAGGTAATTTCATTCCAAGTAGGCCTACTGGTATAGGCTATACTTAGAGAATAAAATATAGTTTTTGTTTTGCTCTAACGATTGTCTTATAATGTATAGGCTGTACCATATTTGGAGTCGTGTATGGTCGCCAACAACAAATATCCCCCTTTATAAAATCGGCGAATCTAGCGAGCTGTTTACTAACTTCCTGCTTCGAATTAATCGCGTTTTTTAGCACACACGCACATGGCAACGCTGCGTTAAACGCACAACGCATACGCCGGCGTCTTTGTGTAGGGCACGCTAACGCGATGGTTATACGCACTGAAGGTATTATTACTCGAATGAATTAAACCCCGCCCCAAACTATACACCATTGTCTCATAATGTATGGGCGTATTGGCTGAAAATCAGCCAAAAACCAATCAAATTGCATGCTGACATTCGAAACCACACCCACTATATAAGAATTAGAGATTAAAACATAGTTCTTAGCTGTTTTGCTATAGACGATGGTCTTATAATGTATAGGCTGTACCATATTTGGAGTCGTGTATGGTCGCCGCAGGCGGCCATACACGACGACATAAATATGGTACAGCCTATACATTATAAGACCATCGTCTATAGCAAAACAGCTAAGAACTAGGCCTATGTTTTATTCTCATTCTTATTTAGTTTATTGGTTATTTTGATCTTTTATCATAAAATAACGCAGTTTGTTAGATTTATTTTAAACAAACAACAACAAATGTCCCCCTTTTTAAAATCGGCGAATCAGCGAGCTGTTTTCCAACATCCTGCTTCAAATTAATCGCGTTCTTTAGCACACACGCATCTGTCATCGCTGCGTTACCCACAACGCATACGGCGTCGACTTTGTGTAGGGCACGCTAACGCGATGACGTGTTGATCATACGCGCTGAAGGTATTATTTTTCGAATGAATTAAACCCCGCCCCAAACTATGCACCATTGTCTCATAATGCATGGGCGTGTCGGCTGAAATCGGCCAAAAACCAATCAAATTGCCTGCTGACATCTCAAACCACACCCACTATATAAGAATTATTCATCATACCAAATTTAAAGACCAAATATGAGACGAAAAGGATCAATTTTGATCCAGAAGCGGTATCACATATGAGCTTACCCTTTCCGGATCAAAGTGATCCGACAAGCAGGATCATTATTTTGATCCGTTTCAGTATCATTTGACAGAAATATTTGATCCCATTTCGGATCAAACTTTTTGATCCTGCTTGCCGGATCACTTTGATCGGAAAGGGTAAGCTCATATGTGATACCGCTTCTGGATCAAAATTGATCCTTTTCGTCTCATATATGATCCTGACCTTCTAAGAGTGTAGGTAGGTTCCGTCGGTACATTTGCCACCACTTGTACCCTGCGATTTTTTGCCGGTTTGGGACAACCACATCGCTACCCATTTTTTTGCCGGTTTGGGACAACCACATCGCTACCCCCCCCCCCCCCCCCCCCCCCCCCCCCCCCCCCCCCCCACTTAGCTGAATTTCACGAGCTGGTCCGGCAAAAAAAATCGGGGCCCTTTTACGAATTTTTTTTTTGTCAGCCCCCCGTACATTTTAATCCTGGATCCGCCACTGATCATCACTGCACCGCATTGCAGCCTCAGCGTTTATTCCATAACACTACAAAATATATAATTGATAGGGGTGTATGTTACAAAAAGAACAGCCATATAATTATAATGATATGGTTGGATGAGGAATTGAACCCGGGATTCCTGCGTGGAAGCGCTAGAGCGTGGCCACTATGCTACAATAGACTAACTATTTTGGCAAAGTCGTTGATAAAGATATATTTAGTATGGAGTTGTTGAAGCATCATAATTCGTACGCGTTGCAGATCCGCACACTTCTTTCAAAATTAAAGCGATTAGCATTTTTAACATGGAAATTGTTCATTGAGACTCCGGCCGTGTACAATTACGTTACCCCGTTTTCGCGCCGATTTCATTAGACTGATGCAAAGTCTTTTGCAACTCTATTGTACCGAACTATAAAAAGAGTAAGACTGGTTACCTCTTGAGGATTACGCACAGAAATAGTCATACATATTCACACTAAGTTCAAGCGGCCAATGCCACGTAGTCTAAATTTAACCGGAACTACCGCACATTGATTGAGGGCGTATCAGCCCATATTGGTCCTGTTTTATCAATCGAGTCGCCCCTCCTTAGTTATTCCTCCATGCCATAGTGGACACGAACGGCCGTAATATTTGAATCTCCGTTGATTTCAATGTTATGTCGGAGTGTTTTACCTAATTTCATACTGACACGACCTGAGTGATAATCAAACGGTCTCCGAACGATGCCCTGGCGCTGTTGAAGTCAGAAATATCATCGTTCCCTACAGTCCGAGCGTTCCCACATCGAATTTCACCTAGAATATTCGTCACACGAACCTATGTCCGCCATCGTCTGAATATCGAAAAGGCCCTCTGGAGAGTCAAGGGGACACCTTTTTCTACGCATGCGTCCGATCGCTTTGGATTTGTCCACTAAAATTGTGGACAAATGCCTAATGAGTATGTGCTGCATGGCAAGTGACACAATGCGCTAATCAACCGTAGATCTAACCCCCGGGATGCCAGTTTGGGGTGGAAAAGCTCAATCAGGAAAAGTTCACGGAAAAGGTCCAGGCGTTGACGGTTCAATGGTATATCACAGATAGGTAAAGTGGGTATATCCAGTGACAGTTATATATCCCTTGGTATATAATATTTAATTTTGACTAAAGCAGCCGACAATTGTTCGATGATAACATCCAGAAGTGGTTTGATGTGATAATAATGCCGCCGTGAGGATCGAGCCGTGTAGCGAGGGCCACGCCGAACTATGATCGAGAGTGACCAATAACGCCGCAATGCGGACCACTGGCGCGCAGCGGGCCGGCACATCCAACATGCGCGAATCAGTGACGTAGCCAGCTTTAAACAGGGGCACAGGGAGGGGTGGACTTATCAGACAGTAATAAGTCCGAGTTGTACCGACGAAAGGCATGATGTACAGTCAATAAAACTATACGTAGTGCCCACATGTTGTGGCGAATATAGGGCCTACACTTACTTGCAACAGAGTGACGGTGGAATCCGGGGGCCGACTATATATACGACCGTAACAGAGCGACAGTAGAATCCGGTGTTTAATTTTTTTGAAGTTGAGTGTATTGTTAATATAGTCCCGGTTCTGAGCACTTCTCTAGCCCGCCCGGCCTGTGGGCCTAAATGAGACGCCGTGCACTTTGCGCCGTGCACTTTGCGCCGTGCACTTTGCGCCGTGCACTTTGCGCCGTGCACTTTGCGCCGTGCACTTTGCGCCGTGCACTTTGCGCCGTGCACTTTGCGCCGTGCAGTTTGCGCCGTGCAGTTTGCGCCGTGCACTTTGCGCCGTGCACTTTGCGCCGTGCACTTTGCGCCGTGCACTTTGCGCCGTGCACTTTGCGCCGTGCACTTTGCGCCGTGCACTTTGCTATAACCATCTAATGATTGGAAGCGTAGCAGCATAAAGTATTATGAGAAAATGTGTACATATCTCAAAAGATTCTGGAGATTCGGAGTCTACCATCGGACCGGGCTTTCAGTTGTACCGACGAAAGGCATGATGTACAGTCAATAAAACTATACGGGAGTGCCCACATGTTGTGGCGAATATAGGGCCTACACTTACTTGCAACAGAGTGACGGTGGAATCCGGGGGCCGACTATATATACGACCGTAACAGAGCGACAGTAGAATCCGGTGTTTAATTTTTTGAAGTTGAGTGTATTGTTAATATAGTCCCGGTTCTGAGCACTTCTCTAGCCCGCCCGGCCTGTGGGCCTAAATGAGACGCCGTGCACTTTGCGCCGTGCACTTTGCGCCGTGCACTTTGCGCCGTGCACTTTGCGCCGTGCACTTTGCGCCGTGCACTTTGCGCCGTGCACTTTGCGCCGTGCACTTTGCGGTTTGATGTGATAATAATGCCGCCGTGAGGATCGAGCCGTGTAGCGAGGGGCCACGCCGAACTATGATCGAGAGTGACCAATAACGCCGCAATGCGGACCACTGGCGCGCAGCGGGCCGGCACATCCAACATGCGCGAATCAGTGACGTAGCCAGCTTTAAACAGGGGCACAGGGAGGGGGTGGACTTATCAGACAGTAATAAGTCCGAGTTGTACCGACGAAAGGCATGATGTACAGTCAATAAAACTATACGGTAGTGCCCACATGTTGTGGCGAATATAGGGCCTACACTTACTTGCAACAGAGTGACGGTGGAATCCGGGGGCCGACTATATATACGACCGTAACAGAGCGACAGTAGAATCCGGTGTTTAATTTTTTTGAAGTTGAGTGTATTGTTAATATAGTCCCGGTTCTGAGCACTTCTCTAGCCCGCCCGGCCTGTGGGCCTAAATGAGACGCCGTGCACTTTGCGCCGTGCACTTTGCGCCGTGCACTTTGCGCCGTGCACTTTGCGCCGTGCACTTTGCGCCGTGCACTTTGCGCCGTGCACTTTGCGCCGTGCACTTTGCGCCGTGCACTTTGCGCCGTGCACTTTGCGCCGTGCACTTTGCGCCGTGCACTTTGCGCCGTGCACTTTGCTATAACCATCTAATGATTGGAAGCGTAGCAGCATAAAGTATTATGAGAAAATGTGTACATATCTCAAAGATTCTGGAGATTCGGAGTCTACCATCGGACCGGGCTTTCAGTTGTACCGACGAAAGGCATGATGTACAGTCAATAAAACTATACGGGAGTGCCCACATGTTGTGGCGAATATAGGGCCTACACTTACTTGCAACAGAGTGACGGTGGAATCCGGGGGCCGACTATATATACGACCGTAACAGAGCGACAGTAGAATCCGGTGTTTAATTTTTTTGAAGTTGAGTGTATTGTTAATATAGTCCCGGTTCTGAGCACTTCTCTAGCCCGCCCGGCCTGTGGGCCTAAATGAGACGCCGTGCACTTTGCGCCGTGCACTTTGCGCCGTGCACTTTGCGCCGTGCACTTTGCGCCGTGCACTTTGCGCCGTGCACTTTGCGCCGTGCACTTTGCGCCGTGCACTTTGCGCCGTGCACTTTGCGCCGTGCACTTTGCGGTTTGATGTGATAATAATGCCGCCGTGAGGATCGAGCCGTGTAGCGAGGGGCCACGCCGAACTATGATCGAGAGTGACCAATAACGCCGCAATGCGGACCACTGGCGCGCAGCGGGCCGGCACATCCAACATGCGCGAATCAGTGACGTAGCCAGCTTTAAACAGGGGCACAGGCAAGGGCGTCCCCAGAGGGGGGGTGTGGGGGGGTGTCACACCCCCCCATTCATCAAATCTGTCGGCAAAATAATGGGGCTGTGGGCAAAAAAAAGGAAGGAGGAAGAAAAGGGAGAAAGAAAGAAAGGGAAGAGAAAGGAAAAGGGAAAGAAAAAAGAAAGAAGGGAGAAAAAAAGAAGGGAAGAAAGAAAGAAAGGAAAAGGAAAGAGGAAAGAAAGAAGAAAGGAAAGAGGAAAGAAAGAAAGGAAAAGGGAAAGAAGGGGAGAAAGCCCTATAACAGATATCGTATGCGCAAATGATAATGTTGTGTCGGCATATATGTTATGTTAACACAAATCAAAAATGAACAAAGGCAATGTAGGCATATAAATGTGTAGGCACTGTGTGAACGAGCCCATTTGTATGAGATTTTATGTCGGCGCACATGAACAGCCTATAGGCCCAAATAGTGTTTTGCTTATTGTCAAGACACCTAGCAAAAAATTGTGTCGGATTAGTATTATAGGCTAGGCCTAACGGGCAATGTGTGGGACCTGTATTGCTCTTTAATTATACTAACTAGGCCTATATCATTGTCGTTGTCAATGCAAACCCAAGTCAATAATGTCGCCAATGGCCAATCATGTTGGCTCATAGGTTACGAGATATTAAATAATTCGCCTATACTTATGATGTAGGCCAATTGCTCTCATTGTACTGATTGTAGACTCTGCAAGTCCACTATCAGTCTATCGCAAAAGTAAGTCTAACTCCAACGATTAGGTGTCAATGCAATGTAAGAGCTTAGACTCTGTCTTAACTTCGACTTGAACAATGCAAATTATCATTATAATTAAGACAATAAGCACAACTGTCGTTATTTGCGCGAGACCAGAATTTGTGTGTGCACCAGGGGCACAATCGATATATCACGCAGTGGCGTAACCAGCGGGGGAAGGGGGAGGGGGGCAGCCCCCACTTGGAACCCTTGCCCCCCGCTTTCCCCCAAATGAAAAAAAAATTACGCGCGCATGTCTTCCCAAAATGCAATATTCTATGGTACAAGCTTGTTTAGAGCCGAAATGTAGCTCAATCGTGCAAAAAGTAGGTGTAAAGTCGAAAATTTTCGCGCGCTACGCGCGCATTTCTTGACACTGGAATGGAGCGCACCCATTAGGAGCCCCCCATTTTAAGTTACTGCCCCTTCTTGCCCCCACCCAAATGAAAAAAGTCTAGTTATGCCACTTATCTCACGTAATGGTATAGGTCTATATGTCGAGTTTTCCATGACCATTTTAGTTTAAAAAATGAAAATCTTTGTGCACTTCGCTCGCATTCTTTCTACAGGTATCAACATTATGATGGTCTCGAACCAAACCAAATATTATATGTGGGACGTTAAAAACGTTATACTGGACCCTTTAAGTGTTACAAATGCAAAATTGTGCGCGCTTCGCGCATATTAGTTTCAATGTTTCAATATTTAAGCTTAATTTATAGTATCAGAAGGCTTCAACCAGTTTTCAATGACCATTTTAATTTAAAAAACTGACAAATTGGGCGCGCTCTGCGCGCATATTTTCTACAGGCTTTAATATTATAATGGCCCTCAAACCACGATTTGGATTTGGACTTGATATGTATGTAACTATGCAATATCAAACCGTCAAAAACGTCATACTTGACCATTTAAGTGTTAGAAATGCCAATTTTTGCGCGCTTCGCGCGTATTAGTATCAATGTTTCATTATTTAAGCTTTAACAAGACAGTTTTCCATGACCATTTTAGTTCAAAAACTGAAAAATTTTGCGCGCTCAGCGCGCATATTTTCTGCAGGTTTAAACATTAAAATGGCCCTCAAACCACAAAAAATATTCTAAATGGGGAGTAATTCTGTTATACCCTTCACAGGGGTGTTCACAGTGCATGAACGACGCATACTACTAATGTAGGGTGATAACAGAATTATGCCCTAAATGTTATGTGGAGGACATTTAAACGTCATACTGTACCTTTCAAAATCACAATTTGTGCGCTCTTTGTATTAGTTTCAACGTTTCAATATTTAAGATTAACAAGATGGCTTGAGGATTTTTGCACCCCCCCACCCCCCCCCCCCCCCCCCCCCCCATCAAAACAGTCCTGGATACGCCCTTGGCTCCCCCAGAACTATTCAATCAGCGCTATATGCATGATATGCTGCTTTATGTTAACATTTCAATTATCATTATCAAACTTGTGTCCCCCCCCCCCCCTCCCCCGCCCCCAATGTGTCTGAAAACGGATTGACGCCTCTGACCATACATTCCATTTTAAAATATGCGTGTATGAATTCCGGCGAGCGAAGCGAGCCAATTTTTTTTTAGTGTCGGCACAAATGGCTTTGTCGGCAATTGATGACCTTTACACCCCCCCAATGAAAAGGGTCTGGGGACGCCCTTGGGCACAGGGAGGGGGTGGACTTATCAGACAGTAATAAGTCCGAGTTGTACCGACGAAAGGCATGATGTACAGTCAATAAAACTATACGGTAGTGCCCACATGTTGTGGCGAATATAGGGCCTACACTTACTTGCAACAGAGTGACGGTGGAATCCGGGGGCCGACTATATATACGACCGTAACAGAGCGACAGTAGAATCCGGTGTTTAATTTTTTTGAAGTTGAGTGTATTGTTAATATAGTCCCGGTTCTGAGCACTTCTCTAGCCCGCCCGGCCTGTGGGCCTAAATGAGACGCCGTGCACTTTGCGCCGTGCACTTTGCGCCGTGCACTTTGCGCCGTGCACTTTGCGCCGTGCACTTTGCGCCGTGCACTTTGCGCCGTGCACTTTGCGCCGTGCACTTTGCGCCGTGCACTTTGCGCCGTGCACTTTGCGCCGTGCACTTTGCGCCGTGCACTTTGCGCCGTGCACTTTGCGCCGTGCACTTTGCGCCGTGCACTTTGCGCCGTGCACTTTGCGCCGTGCACTTTGCGCCGTGCACTTTGCGCCGTGCACTTTGCGCCGTGCACTTTGCGCCGTGCACTTTGCGCCGTGCACTTTGCGCCGTGCACTTTGCGCCGTGCACTTTGCGCCGTGCACTTTGCGCCGTGCACTTTGCGCCGTGCACTTTGCGCCGTGCACTTTGCGCCGTGCACTTTGCGCCGTGCACTTTGCGCCGTGCATATGCTATAACCATCTAATGATTGGAAGCGTAGCTGCATAAAGTATTATGAGAAAATGTGTACATATCTCAAAAGATTCTGGAGATTCGGAGTCTACCATCGGACCGGGCTTTCAGTTGACCTACGCATAGGAGCATCGTCGAAGCGAGAATGTCCCCTGTAACCCTTTTCAAGATCTTTGGCACTGAAATTAAAATGTTGGTTCATTATAGAGGGAATCCACTTTACTCATACGTGCCCGTAATCACCCTTCAAAGGTACAAGACTTGATCGCGTCTATCAATAGTTGTCTGATTGCCTTTCCACATATATTTCGACATGAATATTGCGTCTCCCAATTCGTTTATTAAAGCTAGCTAAATTTGGTACAAGAACTAACTTTCTTGAAATGAAGTTGTACCAAAGATTTTCTAGAAATTCATCGGTTGTACAGATTTTTAAAAAAATGGTAATCATGGTAGATTTAACATTGGTAACGGTCTCATTTCTCATGTTGTACGATTGGCTATGGCCTGTTTTGGAAATGTGTTTGCTTTGTGTATCCAAATAGCTTACAGTTGTATATTAGCCTAGCTATAGATGGTGTGACCGATGACGTCATGTATTTACAAATGGGACACCCTCTGTTGATTCCTTCCAGGCAGAATATACAGTAAAGTTAATGAAGACAACATGAAATTTCTTTCTAATGAATTGTAAAACTCATTTATTTTTAATTTTTTGTGTGAAATGCGATAGCTTATAGCATTCCTAAGCAAGTTTAAAGACAGTTTTGATAACAATTTGCTGTGACACCACAATCTAGTTAGAAAACCTGATCTGGCCTATGTAAACTATAGGAACTCTTGCCCGGTGTGTTTTGTCTCAAATCAACAGAGGGCGTCATCAATGTAATCTATAACAAGCTATAAAAATGACATCTCTGAATGTATTTTAAACAAAGTGTGCAAAGGAGAAATGGTTGGGCACACTGGTAAAATGGTTTTACAACAAGTGTTGCTATCATTATCAAAGTGAACTCAACTTCAATCACTTATTTATCGAGCAATAATATATTGTTTACGCATTTTAATTTGTTTAGATTATAAAGTTAAATAAATCCAGAGATAAATGATAGATAGAAAAGTAGATTAAAAAAAGAATAGAAAAAAACTATAAAAGCATTGGCGGCCTTTATAAATTATAAAAATTGACATGAAAACGATGTTACATACATCCACAATCAAGTTTAAAAAAAAAATAAAAAAATAGAAAACAACAACGAATACACGGAGATTCGAACCCGTGATTGCCGATTGCAAACGATATGGCCAACGTATGCACGCCACAGAGATCGACGAGTGTAATTGTGTCAGTTTTATTATTTAACCATTGATTCTTTTATTTATAACGGAACGGATTTTTATCGTGCAATTTTTGACATTTTAAACCATATTTATATATGTTACTCTCGCACAAAATGTGTTTGTAATGTGATTATACTCCTTATTTTGGAAAGAATGGTAAAAACGTTGACATTTCGAACACAATAAATGGCATCTTGTACATGTATACTGTTTATACGGTCGCTCGACTGAACGTTGTGTGACATGTTGAATTGCATTATTCATGTTATGATCTGTGTTTATGTATGCTTTTGTTATACACCTAGCACATAAAGTCCCTGCTCAGGTGCTTTGAGGTTGACTAATTCAAAATATATAATCGGTACCAAAAATCTGAGATATACATTAAATGAGTAAATTTCTTCTCCGCAGTTTGATACCTCATTCAACAAAATCGAATGGATACTTTTAAAGTTATGTCGATTTCAATGACCGCGGATGCAACAGAAAAGTGGCACTAGGTATCGGAAATCATTGATTTGTGTGTGATTTACCATAGACGGTAAAAATCAATGTTTTACCCGTCTATGGATTTACGCACTGAAAAACTCACAGCTTATCAGCTAAGACTTGTATTCTTCACAGCCAGATAAACCCTTTTGTCCCGCACATTGCGGTTATCACTAAATACCCATTCATCTGTCACGTTCAGATAGCACACAGTTATCACACACAAATCAATGATTCCTCATTTAATGTATATCTCAGATTTTTGGTACCGATTAAATATTTTGAATTAGTCAACCTCAAAGCACCTGAGCAGGGACTTAATGTGCTAGGTGTACTTCTCAATCGCTCATCGCCAACTCTGTACACGAAGCTTCATGCGCTGTCCCAACGCTGTCGTTAGAGAACAATAGAAAAGTCCCCTCGACTCTCCGAGGCGACCTTTGACTGGGTTCACGGGGTTAACATGGTTAATCATATTAATGAGCAAATATGCAAATGAGCTAAGTGTCCCCTCCTATTATATATTCTCCTTGCTATTAGTATTACACCGTAAGCATGGTAAGTAATGATCAATCCAGTGTGAATTAAAGCACCGTTCCCTGTAGGTGCGCACGCAAACCGCCGGGCACTACGTCACCGGTCACACCATCTATAGCGTGCAATATCTCATATTAAAGAAGATAAATTTCTCAACAACTTTATGATTTAATATTTTTAGAGTTAAAAGTCCACTTATTACCTGTATAGTTACTTTTTTTGATGACTGTATAGTGTTTACCAGTGGCGGCAACAGCCTCATAACATTTTTTGTGCCATTTTACGCTTAAATTGTCAGATTTCGTCTATTACTAACTAATTTGGTATGCATGAATGGTCTAATTTAACCTAATTTATAGTAAGGAAATGTGCGCACGCACAGCGTGGACAAAATTGCCTTTTTATGTTAAAATTGTCTATTTTTTGAACAAAATTATATTCATTTTTTTTTGGGGGGGTGCAAATGCCGATGCCCCCTTTCCCCTGTAGTGCCCAACCTGGTCTCCTTGTTAAACTGCACTATATATGCAGTTTACAATTCGTCTTAAACTGCAGATATAGTGACCGCCACTGGTGTTTACCAACTGTTTTCATGCTAAAAGCTAAAAACTCTCTGGGGCAATTAACACTTTCCACGCGGCAGACGACATTCCAAAAGGTCACAAAATATTTGAAAATGTCAAAATTGTTGTATATCATTTCATTACCATATTTGGAATCACCATGTGAAATGCATTGAAATAAATACAAACATGCCAAGTAGGCTAGTATTGATTCAGTTATCCTTTGGATAGTCGACCTTTAAAGTTGGGAAAGGTTTCTGAAATTAATATCTGTTTTGTATAATATGGTAAAACCAATAGCCGCGTGGAGTGTTAAGAAGCCACATCTGACGCCATGCTTGACATGCTATTCAACAACCTGTTTCATTTGATTGGAGGGATTGATGAGATCTTCTTAGTCATAAGTTTAGATCGGTTTATGATGTTTATCAACCGTGTCTCAGTTTCTAGGCTCAATGCGATTTAGAAAGTCTATCCGATCCGTCTTGCAGACGCGGAAATCGTGGAAATCGATTTATTTATTTTTTAATTTCAGATTTCGAACTTTTTAATGAAACAAAACTAAGACCTATTTCGAATATCAGGCCAACATACAATCATCAAAAAAAGTAACTATACAGGTAATAAATGTACTTTTAACTCTAAAAATATATATCCTACCTAAAAATATTAAATCATAAAGTTGTTGAGAAATTTATCTTCTTTAATATGAGATATTGCACGCTAGGATCGGTTGAATATTTAAGAAGCGACAATCCAAAATGTAAGGTAAAGTCACAATTTCATATTCACATTTTACATTTCAACACGGGGGAGAAAATGACAGGTATCATGTGTGTGGCGTATTGATCCATCGGAATAATGCGGCCGCCTGTCCAACCTGCGCATGCATCCCCCAATTGCACTACCGGTAATCGATAAGGTACCCGTAGATTGGTCCGCGTGTAGAAAATAAAAATGTGAAAATGAAAATCGGACTTCTCCAGTTCTCCTTACATTTTTGAGTGCCACTTCATCAATAATCACCCGATCCTAGCGTGCAATATCTCATATTATTCTGTGTAATCTGTGTATCCATAATTATGCTTTTAATTCAATGGCTAAATAGTTATTTGGGCCTTTTGCTAGAATCGGCCAAAAATCCTTTGAAGTAAAAAAGACCAGGGCTCCAAATAAGCAGCAGGAGTGAGGAGATTATTTACATCATGAACTGGTTAGCTTGGAATAACTCTTGATTAATCTCCTGCAAGACATGACAAACAAAAGCCACTTGTCCTCCCCCCCCCCCGCCCCTCCCCCCTCCCCCGCCCCTCCCCCGCCCCTCCCCCCGCCCCTCCCCCCCCCCCCCCCCAAGATGGCGGAATTGTGGTCACGAGCAACAACTGATTTAACCCTTGTGCGGCGTAGCTCAGGGTTTTTTCATATTGGGGGAGGGGAGGGGCGAACAATAAAAGTGAACCGTAATTTTGGGGTGGGGACAAAAACCTTTTTTGGGGAGGGGCATGGAAAAAAATTATGCGCGTGAAACGCGTGCATTTTTTGTGCCATTTTACGCTAAAATTGTCAAATTTGGTCTCATATTAACTAATTTGGTAATGTAGCTGTTTTATGCTAAAATTGTCAACATTTGGTCTAAGTTAACCTAATTGAGTACGAAAATGTGCGCAGCGCGGAAAAAAAAAGTTTTTTATGCTAAAATTGTCAATTTTTTTATAATTTTATCTAAATTGAAACCTTTTTTTTAGGGGGGGGGGGGGGAAGTGAGGGGGAAACTTTTTTGGGGGGGCAACCAGTTTCCTTAAAGTATGTCACGCTCCTGGTCAAAACCTGCTTATCTAATTGGAGCTGGAGGTTTGATGATATGATGAAAGTGCTAAAAACTGCTATAAAAAGAAAACAACGCAGATAATTACGATCATAAAGATATTTATTTGATTCAACATGTTCAAGTCAGACATAAGTTATACAGAGTGACAACCGAAATTCGTCAACGGGCCCGGGAACGGGCCTTGCTTAGGCCAACAACAAAAAAGTGTTATGTTGTCCTCCACAGCTTTCAGAGAGGGGCGGGCGGGCGGATTTTTTTTTTAAATTTTTTTTTTTAAATTTTCTTTTACCAGCGGAAGCTCAAAGTTCAGCATGAAGTTGAAATCACTCTGAGAGTCGCACATATATGTTATAAACACTTAATTTAATATTTAATGCCATTTAAACTGTTTAAAAAATGTGAAAAAAGAGAAAAATCTGAAAAAAGAAAGAAAAAAAGGGGAAAAAAGGGGGGGAAATCGGAGCGGCCCTAAATCCGGAGCGGGCGGTCGAGGACAACATAACAAAAAAAAATTGGCCTTATTTGCGAATAATATACAATTTGATATAAGACAACAGGAAGCATATGATATCTAGCTCTATTCAAATAGACATGGAGTAACAAACCCTAAACATTTCGGTAATACATGGAGACAATTGACGGTTTGAAGAGACCATTTTGTGCCACTTAATATCATAGTGTTGGCAGACACATTTTCATACCAAAATCTCATTTTTATCAAAATGTGTGTTCAATATTATCATTATGGCGTTTAGGCTGTCAAAATAGGCCTCGGCCTAATAAACAGAATCAACATATTCATCGTATACGGGATGGGATGTGTTGTTATACACTTAAAATATAGTTCAATTTATGCTGTAACTTTCATGATTTATGCGACTCAATAAGACAACTCGATGGATTATTAGTCATCTTTCACGAAGTATCGGTATTAGATGTAAAGTACTATAGTTAAAAACTAGCCTACTGTTAAAACTTTATTAGCTGATATTATATGTTATTAATTAAATAATAATAATAATAATTAAATTAGACAAAATAAAAAATAGCATGTTTAGCGTCCCCTCCCGCTTCCTTTTTTGGGAGCACTTCAATTTTCTTTTTGGTCACTTTTTATTTCAGTCATAACTTTTTTCTTTCTTTCTTCAGGTGTTTCAGAGTTTAAGATGTTTATAACAAGTTTGTATCTTCCTTATATGCATTTTAAACAAGTTTTGTAGTGACCAACTCCCCTCAGAACCACGAAATAAAACGGATTAAAAAGGGCCTCGTCCCTTTTTAGGTTCACAAAGTTTATCGCTAATTAGGGCAATTTTGGACCTAAAGTGGGAAAAAATAAAATATAAAAAAGGCCTTCCTTTTTCGGAAAAAGTCAGGACGCTAAAC
Organism: Ophiura sarsii; assembly: GCA_035610835.1. Taxonomy (NCBI): domain Eukaryota; kingdom Metazoa; phylum Echinodermata; class Ophiuroidea; order Amphilepidida; family Ophiuridae; genus Ophiura; species Ophiura sarsii. Next base: position 67,147,295 of record CM069453.1, read on the forward strand.
ACGTTTTTATTTTTATTTTGCCTTATCATTAATGGCGTTGAGCCTTAGTCATTGAAAAATAGGCCTCGGCGCTCGGTCTATTAATACACAGAATCAACATATTGATCGTATACGGAATGTGTTGTTATACACTTTTTAGTTCAATTTATGTGTCTCTATGATGACGCAAGTGTACATCAATCGTTGAGACTCTTCAACTTCGAAACCAATAGACTCTGTTTATAAAAAGTAGATTATTTTTAAAAATAAGAGAACTCATGAATTATATTAGTCGTCTTTCACGAAGGATCGATATTAGCTTTTAGTACTAGTTAAAAATTAGCCTACTGTTAAAACTTTATTAATAGCTGATTAATACAAATAATTAAATTAGACGATTCGAAGTTCAGAAAATGTCTAATATGATGCGATTACATAAACACTGCACAAAAAGCAAAGTATACCCTTTTTCGAGGTGCCCTGCATATGTGTTTAATTCTTAGGACCCCTAAAGAATTTCAACAAGTGGGAAAGAACAGACATTTCCTCCCGCGCCTTTTGACACCTCATTTGCTACAATAGCACCAATATTGATGAACCAATCATAATCCGAACATCTATCTCACGTCGTCAATTGTTTCCAACACCTGAATCTACTGGTGTGTGCGACTCATATTTTAACGACCCGTATCATTCATCATATGTTTGTAAGCCAACACGCACGCCTCTCCATTTCCGTGCAACCTTCCTTGTAACTCCAAATCGTATAGAGCAAATTCAGTTACAGAAACTCCAGAAACTTTTCATGGAGAGAAAGGGGGGCAAGATATCCAATATTTTCGTAAAAGAGTGCCCCAGGTTTTTTTGCAGTTGGCTCAGAAAATTTGATGAGAGCGGGGAAAAATGGTCCATGTAAGTTGTCATGCTGGAGAATGGGGCGGAGTACAATAGGGCTTCGGGGCGGGGGCACAAAGGGCGTTTTAAGGGGTTTTCTCTGTCAGGGGGTTGGAACCCCCCCCCCCCCTCCCCCTTTGCTGCTACGCCACTGCACCGGTATAGTAGATAGTGAGCTGTTGGAAACAATTGACGATGTAAGATGTTCGGATTATGATCGTCTTTACATAGAGGGAAAAGAAGAGGTACACTTTAGATACTGTTTTGTTTATAACGCTCTTTTAATGTATGGGGTTAAGTGCAACAATGGAAACTGCATCATTTCTCATTCAAATGGCCACAGCTTCTCAATATTGGTGCTATTGTAACAAATGAGGTGTCAAAATGCGGGGGAGGAAATGCCTGTTCTTTCCCACTTTTGGAATTATTAAAGATCCTAAGAATTAAAAACAGGGCGCCTCGAAAAAAGTGGATACTTTCTTTTTGTGCAGTGTTTATATTATATGAAAGAAGATCAGAGATCGTGAGTGATAATCATTTCACGCATATTAGCATCATGAGGTTGTGTGTTTATAAAGAAACCAGATACATTCGTCATCATAATCGCGTAACAAATCTAAAACATTAAAAAGTTGCGGCGATTTATTATTATAAAAAATACTGGTTATTTGGCCATATACACTACTTTGACTGACCGGGACTCTCTTACATTGTGGGCTGTGGATCTCGGTTATATAAATCAGTATCATAGTATGGATCGCTACAGTCCTCTCGGTCGGTATCTAAAAATGGTCCCAACTGGATAGAATTGTCGGTAAAAACTTGCAATGCCGCATTGACGATAGCGTCACTGGGCTCGAACGATCTTGTCAAAATCCAGTTAGCCATTGTGTGGTAGTTTCCTTCCTGGACACATGAATGAACGCAAGCGTAGTTGTCATAGTCGGTGTCCAGTACCCAGTAATTTGGAGCTCCACCATTTGGCGCTCCACCATTTTGCGCTCCAAAGAGTGCTGCAAAATAAGAGGAAATTAGCCTTATATTATACAATTACATGATCATTGAGGCGACACAAAACTCTCTCGTTGTGCGGGCAAACGGACTTTAAAGGGACACAATGTCATATTGAATTTGTTTAATTTTAATTAATTGACTTCAGAATTCAAGATGAACATTAAAAATGGACATTATTGTTGTTTCTACTAAAAAACAACCCATCAACATTTGATTAAAACAGTGTTTTAAATATGTTGGAATACCATGTATCACCCTTAACCATGTAAAATGCTGATCTGGCCAGATCAGCATTTTTGAATCGACGTTTTGTTGTACAAAGAGGGCTGATTTTTCTTAATCCTTATATATACTATAGGTGTAAGTTCATACATATACAAATCCCAGTTTTTATCATATATTTTTGTAATTGAGGGCTCTGCCTCCACCACGTCTCTTAAATGGAGTTCCTTTAGAATACAATGATGTATCAAAAACGTAGCAAAATTGTAGGGTGTTAATTTTTAAAATCTCTTGGAGTTAATACGGGTCCAATCCCTTGGGTGTTAATTTACACCTACTGGTGATAAAATATTAATGTTAGATAAGATAGGTCATGGATTAGTTACTTGTAAATAAAATGCTTGCAAATGAAACATTTCATGTTCAACAGTTCCAAATTTATTAAAACTTGAAAGTGTTTGTGAATTAATGTTATGTTCTTTATTGCCATTAAATTATGAAATGGTGCATGTTGCAGGTCGAATCACTAGATCAAATGTATAAATATGCAATCCAAAGTGTTACGAAACCAATATAACCAACCTCCGTGCGCATAGTGTTGAATAATGACACCCATGGGGTTATTCTTACACCAGGTTTTTAACACCCTGAGAAACCTAACTCAATGTGCAGTGTTACATTTTTATAACTCTACTTTTGAAAAAACCGCATTGTCAAAATACGCAAATCTACCGACGGAGGCTCGAATTTACCGACGGGCTTATTTCAGGGAGGAAAAATTCGACTTTAATGGAAGATTCTCGAAAATCTGCTCGATAACTTTTTCTGGTTTTTCAATGTGTTGCGCATTTATACATACATTCTTTCAAATAATGAAATAAAAAATGGGGTCACCGACCTTTTTTCTCTGATAATTGGCTTTAAATGAGAAAATTCCTGCAAATTTAAGTGTAATGTTTAGCGCGTAAACACACATTAGATGCGCATGCAGCAAAATATGAACGCGCGCATACGTGCGTTACGAATTAAGCGTTTCATGTGACGCATAAGCGTGTTCCACAGTTTATGCCGTGATGCAATTCTGCTTGGTGTTACTCGAAAAGCATCGTACAAGATTGGTTGATGATGTCTGGGAAATTGCTTCGCGACAGACATTTGGAAAGCAGGGAAACCCTTCAACAAGTCATAAAGTTCAGGAAGTTGAGTCCAGTAAGGTCGTGCACCGCATTCCCGATGTCCCGATCCCGGTAAACTTGAATATTATAATATAGGCCTAAGCTCTTATATGATAGAAAGAATGAAGTGTTGGACATATTAATTCCCGTCGCGTTTTGGTGTCCAATCTGTGTTCGTATTTGCCCCCTCTGAAGTGACCCCAGATACGCCATTGAGAGTCATACTTTATCAAAACTGCTTCATATTGGCCATCAACCCCCATGTTCTGCAACCTCCTCCCACCCAACCACCCCGATTTCCCACCACCCACATCAAATTAGTAGTCATAGCTGTCTGCTATGATTCCTTGGAATAAGCCTACATTAAGTTCTCTCGAACCTCTGTACGGTCCATCCATTATATGAATCTTGTTTAGGCCTATAATAGTTGTTATTTGTACTGATTTTGTTATTTTAGTTTATATGTTAGTTTTACTTGTTTATGTGTTACTTTGTTTTGATTTTCGTTTGATTATTCTGTTTTTCATTTGTTCCGTTGAGCTTTGTTTTAGACCGATCTTTTATTTTAAGTGTGAAACTTAAGGCCACATACCGGGTTTGAGGAAGCATTTAGTTAAACTAAGTTATACAGTATCTGAAATGATTGCAGAAGACAAAGACGCTTAACTCACAGGGGTCATTAAATGAGAAGGCCCAACATCGATATCAGTGATAATCCAACATTTTGTCTATAAAATTAGTTCATTCACTGAGAATCCCAGTGGCGTACCCAGCTTTTGGAAACAGGGGGGCCCGACCATAGTTGTACCGACGAAAGGCATGATTTACCGACAATTTTTTTACAGACTCTCCCCAAAAAAATCGTAAAACATGCCTAATTTTGTGGAATCTTGATAAGTGGTGGTGGGGGGGGGGGGGTATGGGGTAGCGATAGGTTGTCCACAAAACCGGCCAAAAAAACGCATGGTCAAATATGTAAATCTACCGACGGAGGCTCGAATTTACCGACGGGCTTATTCCAGGGGGGACATGGCCCCCTCCCCCTCCCCCCCCCCCCCCTCTGGGTACGCCACTGGTGAATCCCACTATATTTCACAACAATTATTATATCGTTTTGCAAATGGGGTTTCAGTAAGAAATTAATCTTACAAATACTAGGGTTTTATTCATTTCAAAGATATTAAATAAAGTCTAATTTAGATAAACCACCAGAAATATAGGATAATTGAGTAATAATAGGTTCAAACATAGGGGTCGGCCTACTGGCCAGTCATTTGCGTCATCATGGTCATGCACCCTCCCACTACTACATTGAGAACGGGTTAGACCTTTCAGCATGTTCAGTGTTTAGTTTGTATACCACACCAAGCGCATACAGCGGACTACGCTAGCATTTTCAAGTTGTTGAAAACCAGGTGAAAACGGCTTGCGCGTACTCTATATAATGTGTCATGAAACCCCTTAATTAGTTGTTACAAATAGTTGACAAGTTTGTTGAGCCACATACTCAAAGACTACTAAATATCCTTTAAAATGGGACCAAAATGGTGTTTGTAACATTAGGGGATGACTATTGTAAAAAGAACAAAGAATGGGATTATCCTCATTGAGCTTGTACAGGTGGCACCCCTTCCGGCGGCACCCCTTCCAGCACCACCCTGGTCCCCAAACTTCAAACAGCTGTATCTCTCCTTCGGTATATTAGCTATACCAATGCCATTTCGCAGGAAGATAGCTCGTTATTAGGGCTTTAAAATGATACCAAATTTGCTTTTGTGGTTTCAAAAATATAAAGGAATATGACAGCATGAAAACTAAAAAATGTAACAGCACCAACCTATTGGGAGGCGATTTCATGAACGCGTGACCATATGCAGCCATAACTTAGGACGACCTAAAAATGAGTCGAAATGGATCGAAATATTATAGAAATGATACGGAATGAGTCCAATCCAAAGCTAACTTTACTGGTAAGCTGTCAAAATGTAATATTATAATATGGCCATGTGTTTTGAACTCACCACCCTTCCCGTTGCATGTCCAGATTTTTACATTTGACACCATCTGAGATTCGAATTACTAGGCCTATATATCGCAATAACTACTTGTTCTACCCCATAAAAAGTATATATTTTCTGAAAGGAAATCTCACAAGGAATCCAAATATGATGATATTGGAATTTAGATCTAATGCTGTGATTAAGAATGTTAACAAAATATCGATTTTTTTTTCTTCTTCATATTTTGATTAAAGCTCTATGGATGGAGAGACTAAACCTCTTCGTTGTCCAACCATACATAGGAACCAAATTGGGTTTGCTGTATTTATAATGTAACTTATGGCTCTCGTAGATAAGCAGATTGCATTAATACATTCAAATTCCCCAACCTTGAGAAAATAATTACAGAATGGAATGTGTATTTACATTGAACGATATCCCTTTCAAAATCTCACAATTTTGAACTATCATAAGCCATACATGTAGGCTAGACGCAGGGCCGTAAGAAGGGGGGTGCGTTGGGTGCGGACGCACCCCCCTTGAAAATCTCTTTTTTTATTTTTTTATATTTTTAGGGTAACATGTTGTTTTATGAATGGAAAATGGGGTCAACGATGGCAAGATACATGAAAATTGTGTCCTAAATTCGCTGTAATGCTCAGAACTTCCGGGGGCTTCGCCCCCTGGACCCCCACCAGGGGCCTAAGGCCTGGACCCCACCCGTTATTTCGCATCGTCAGCGTGCTGCAGCACTAATACTCTGACGTCATACTACTACTTCCGGTAAAAAATCGTGAAAACGCACCCCCCCCCCCCCCCCTTTCCGGTAAAAAATCGTGAAAACGCACCCCCCTTGAGCAAAAGTTGCTGACGGCCCTGAGACGATATTATGCAAAATCAAATCATCGGCTCTAAAGAGTGTTAAACATACTAGTAATCAAATTATCGGCTATCTATAAGGGAGTGTTCAGAAATACTTTGGTGGGGCGGGGTGGTTGGCCAAAACGGGGTGGGGGTGGTTGGCCAAAACGGGGGGTGGGGGTCTAAAAAGTTTGAAGTCTCAAAAAGGGGGGGGGACTAAAAAGTTTTACCTACTCAAGAGGGGGGGGGTCCAAAAAGTTAAACCAAATAGGTAGTCGTTAACGGGAAAAAATACCAAAATTGTCTGCGCTACGCGCAAGAAAATACTACAGCATGATTTTGAACTCATTTTTTACATTTTGTACTAGCAAGTTGACAACATTTTTCGTTCTCCGCGCAAATCTTTGTGAAAGTATTGTGTTGAGATAGAATGACTTTTATACAAAGAGTAACGTTCTACAATTGGAAAAAAGAAACCGTTTTTAAAAAGGCTATAACATGATAAATGGCCATGCGTTTTGAACTGGGCCTGCAAAAAGGTGGAGTTGTGACATCGGCACATCAAAAATGACATTGTCTATTCAATTTCTTGTATAAAGATACCACCTACATAGCTAAATTTGGTATCAAAATAAAGCTCTTATGCAGGGCAAGAAGATAAAAGTATTAGCATGTGTTAAAATTTTGTCATTTTTTGTTAATTAATGGCTAATTAACCAACATCAGGGGTGGAGGAGAGTCCGGCGCAGGAGAGTCCGGCGCAGCAAATTTGGCATCTACAGTACAGTTCAGTGCAATTGAGTTAAATCATGTTTATGGAATGAAATTGTTGCATCTAAGTACATAAACTCTGGTAAATAAACTGATTTGAATAATTTAGATGTTTAATAATGGGTAATCACCTTAATTAATAAAGAATTAATCAATAATTACAGACCCGCAATGCATTGAAGAACTACATGTGTATGACTGGATGGATATGTACCGACGCAGCGTCTTTTACCAGCACATACGGTTAGGCAAAGTGATCATGGTATGGGATGCATGAGTGATTCTATTGAGGGGATAATGTGATCAATACAAAGTATGAACCTTTGTCTTTCAAACAATACACTTTTGGATTGTTAGATACCTTTGGTTATGTAACGTCATTAACATAAACACAATAGGTTTCAGACACTGACTGAAATCTGCCAATTATTTGGCTGGATATGTAATATGTTGAATATGGGTTGATTGATACATTTGCGTATATCTCGGCAGTGCAAGCATAAAAACAGATAACACTTGGCACATAGTTAGAATACATACTTATCTCTGTTTGACACTCTTTTTTTAGATCTGAATGCCTTAATACGAACCAGAAGGGACCATCTCAAATACGCTTTTATTTAGCAAAATCCACAATAATATACCTTAGAAAACAACAAAGGATAAAGAACAATAGAGGGATTATAATTTAATAAATTGTTGAGGGATGTAAAGCAATAATAGTGGGGATTTCAAAAGGAGCTGTTCATAAAATTTCCTCAAACCATTGAAATTATATGACGATTACTTACACAATACATATCTAGTAGCTCTAAAGATAACAGTAATAAGAGAGGTTGTGGCAGCCATCTTTGATTGATACATTCCTGTATATCTTCATTTTGACTATCACAATATGTTTACACATTGATTTAAACATTTTTCATTATTTCTGATTAGAATTTGAAGGCACAGTAAGCTTTTATCTGGTAAATTTCATGATTTTAGCCATTTTGGGCCCGTTTCAAAATTATCTGCCGTCTGCGCATGCGCATTTTTTCTGGAGGTTTCATGCGAATAAGTTCAGATAATTAGTTAACTATCATATGGAATCTTCCAAACTGGTTAATTGCTTGAATTTTTCCTAAATTGTTTGATTTTCCGCCATATTAGTGATTCACTGACTGGGCATTTTAAAATAAAAATTAGCTATTTGAAATACTGATATTTGTATACCTTTTATTCAATTGCTTCTCCTTACTTTTTCCTCTTATACTACACATTCCAAATTACACAGGGATTACGGTTATTGTCTTTAGTATCATATGTATGCGAAAAAAAATCGGGATTTACCTGCTTCTGATGTCATGTTATGCAATCTTCTTACCACGTGTTTCATAAAAACAATTCAAATTTCCCGCCAAATAACTGATTTAGCAGTGTCCCAAGTGTACTTACTTTGAGACAGTGCTATGACGTCATAGTTCACATTTAAAAATCCAAAAGTGTATTGTTTGAAAGACAAAGGTTCATACTTTGTATTGATCACATTATCCCCTCAATAGAATCACTCATGCATCCCATACCATGATCACTTTCATTATTTATTGACTGCCCCTCGTATGTCAGATTTTTTTCTTCGCAAAATGACATTTTTTCCAGCCCGGTGCAAAATACTGTAAACATTACCTAGATATAGAAAATTATATATGCTTGGAAAGCTTTAACTGTCAGGAATTCAAATCTGCAATAATTAACCTTGTAGGGTATGCAGAATTTGTTTCATATTTTTTTTTCTCAGCAGATTTTTTTCATAAATTGTTGACCTTTTCAAATTCATAACCTTCTAGGGGTTCATCCTATGTTAATTCTAAGTGCATTTTTGAACTCCTAAGACAATTTTAATCAAGAAAATGTATACTTTTGTGGGGGAATTGCCTAGTATAGAAAAGTTATCGCCATTCAAATGAAAATACACGCGATATTCACCAATTTTAAGTTCGTCACACGAGACCGGCCCAACTTAAAACGCATGGCCAAATACAAATCACCGAAAAATACAATTTGGAGGCTTGAAAGATATGTTTCAAGTTAATTTGAAATGTTGCAAATTGATTGCCAGCTATACACCGTTCTGACTGTAAGCGTCATAGAACTTGGGTCAAATGTCTATCTACATCTGACAGTAAGGGGGTCAAAAAGGTTTTTCACCCCGTTAAAAGGGGGGGGGGGGCAGAAAACTTTGTCAATTTGTAAAGGGGGAGGTCAAAAAAGTTTAGACACAGAGTCCAGTGTTTTCACTCACCCTATACATTTTTCGCAAGTAAAAAATGTTGAAAATGTCATTGTTTTACTGCCCAAAACACTGCGTTAGCGCACGTTTTGACCATCATTTTGGTTTTTCACCCTCGAGAAATTAACCCAGTGAAAAAATTTGGGGGCCAACCCCCCCCCCCCCCCCCCCCCCAACCAAAGTATTTCTGAACACTCCCTAATATAACTATAACTTTATTTATATTAGGTCGTGTGCCACGAATTGGAACCCCGTATTTTGAGGAGGTGTGACATTTTTACACCGTTGATGATGTTTATGATATCACCGTTTCTATATTTCTCATCATAAAACAACCAATTTGGTGTCATTACAAAGCACAATAAATATTCTTTCCATACCATCCACAAAATAATGTCTTAATTATTTCAGTTTTAATTGGGAGCAAATAATTGATCAACGGGTGCTTGGGGAGGAGGGGGAGGAACCGGAGGATGAGGAGCCAATCTCTAGACAAGCTATGAAATACTTCATTCACTTCACTTATTGATAATCAATATACACATGATACATGCTAGGTGGAATGTCAGAGAGATCGGGCTGATGTGTACCGTTGAGAAGTAAACAGGAGTGTTGTGGGGAGGAGGAGGAATCGCAGTGAGGAGCTAATCTCACAGACACGCAATGTAATGTCAGAGAAATTCGCTGTTGTGTACCGATTAGAAGTATACCGATTGATTGATTTATACTGATAACAATTAACACAATGCTAAGTTTGGATATTGAGCCAATTAAACTTCGATACAAATTCTTATATTGTATTCATAATATTTTGCACAAGTGTGACCTAATTGACATCATTGATTCAGCGAAGTCTGGTAGAGCTCCATTGAATCCTCATTGGGCCAATTCAGTTAAACGCGCGATTAATAATATATCTAACATTGAATGGGAAGAAGATGTCAAATCCAAATCCTCTCTTACAGATTATTTGAGTATTAAGTACACTCCAGGCATGGAGACATACTTGTTAGATAACATTGATTTTTATGGGGCTTGTCTTTAATTCAAGATTCGTTCAAATACACTACCATTAGATTCCAAAGTGAGTAAATGGACCCCTGATAATAATGGCACCTGTCAATTATGTAATAATGGTGTTGAGGATACAAAACACTTTCTTTTCACTTGCATGTCACTTAATGCTATATGAACTAATGAATATAATAATCTAGAAAAGGCTCTAATTGACTTAAATGGTATTGATGTATGGGTGCTATTTATCTCTAGCGATCTTGATGTAAAATATAAATTAATGCTAGGTAGTACATACACCACATTTTGTAATATAAGCAATGTTAACGACTTTTATCATGTATTTGACAAATTTTGTAAGTCCTTCTCCAAGCGTGCATGGAAGGCACGATTAGAGACGAAATGCGCAAACAATGACGATTGAATTTAATATATTTGTTCATGTATATACATGTATAGTGCCATTTTCCACGTGTGCCTGACATAATTTCAGATCAATTTTGTATGATTTACTTTGTGTCTGTATATAATATGTATCTATCTCCTGGTAAAACTTTGTAATTTGTGTATATAATTGTGTATTAATCTTGTGGTTTTCTGTATATGAACGCACCGTCGGGTAGACGGGTGCCGCTGTTTTAAAAGCGTATGTTCAAATAAATAAATAAATAAATAAATTCATACACTTGTGCATAATATCTTAAAGGAGGTGTCTCGCAAGCATAAAAGTGTGCATTGTATGTTAGAAAAATATCTATCGAGCCCAACTTTTGTAATTACATAGAACAAAACACCACACTTATGACAAAAACAAATAAAAACCGCAATCTCTCAACATGCACTTTTTAAAATTCGCGGCGATCGAAAGTTCCAGTGTCGATGATGTCATAGTTATACAATGCACATGCGCAAATTTTAGCACCGATACCCATGACGTCATCGACACCGGGACTTTCGATCGCCGCGAATTTTAAAAAAATTGCATGTTGAGTGATGGCAGTTTTTATTCATTTTTGTGACTAGTATGGTGTTTTGTTCTATATAATTACGTAATTTCGGCTCGATAATTATTTTTCTAACAAATAATGCTCAATGTTGTGCTTGCGGGACACTTCCTTTAAAATAAATTAACCACTTCATGGAGTGAAACAGTATAACTATTCTGTACGTGTGGTATGTTTACTTTGCTATAACCAGACAAATGACAGCTTATAAATTACAAGGTATGCACGCTCTACTGCATGCATGCCGAGTGAGTTCCAAAAGCCCGAGTGTACACACATCTCGTGCTTTAACGTCCCAATCGATACTATACGGTGTGCATATTGCATGCGCGCAATCTTGAAATTTGTCCAGAATTTGTGACATCTTTATCAAATTTTAAAATAATTTACGGCGCGTAGCGAGATGTGGGAAGGGGTAGGAGCTGAGTCCATTGGTGTCATTGTTAATAGTCTGTTGATCATTGTCGGACAAAAGTACTTACATTTACTGAATACTAATTTATTTTATCCATGCTCAAAACTTGTTATGGCAGTAAACTGAAGAAAATAGATTGTTTTCAAAAATAAGCGCTCCGTTGGATCGCATGTGCTTTATTTTGTAACACCCTGTAGGATATGATGTGATTGGCCATATTAAATTTAGTATGTATATCCAGGCAACATTTCTAATTGTAAAATGTTCATTTTATGTGTGTTTTTATTTCATTTGATATCATTGCATTGCTTTAAATCAAAAAAAGTGAAGAAACGCGTGGATTGAGTACTAGATCATACATGTGCATTTCGCTTGTTACACCCCATAACATGGTAATTATTGGTCATATGTTTGTGTTTGGTGCAATATTATTACAAAACATAAGTTTAAAATTTATTATGAAACTAACTTATGATAACGGTTAACTTTATTTCAGAAATACGTTTTCACATACTTATAGTGTTACAAACTTTAACCACCCTGTATAAGGTATCCTTTATAACTAAATACAAAAATTGCAACATTTTTCTTTGTAATACTAGTGTATACTTTTGAATTATTCAGCTTAAAAAAATATAATTTTATCGTCAAGGTATGTAAATGACCAGTAATTTGTTTGTATTTTTAGTGCATTTATTGATGTTTGCACCCTATATATTATCTACCCACCCTGTATAATGAACTTGATATTGTCATTGTGAGATTTGGAAATTTGTATGCATTCAGGAAATGTATACTTTCCTTATACTCCTATGTATAGTTTTAATGCTAAAAATGTTTTAAGCAAAATCCATGTGATTTTTCAATTTTTAGCATATGTCACACAAAGGGGTCCCAACTAAAGGCACACGACCATTAGTCTCAAGTATTATACAATATCGAATTGCTTTGAAAATAAAGAATGAAAACAAGGCAATTTTATATTCGCATACTCGTGGCATGCAGGATTTTTTATGATTTTTCATCAATACATTTATTTTTGTTATCATTAGGCCTGCTCACCTTGATGGAATGAAAGGAAGCGAGTAATTTAAACATGTTAGCTTTGTCGGACCAGGGAGGTGCCCGGTGGTTACTTTTGCCAAATCGTACGTGGATGTGCCTGCCGGACTTCGAAAATTTGACTTTCTCTATACCCATTTTCTTGCCAATTTTCCACCCATCAATATACCAATTTTGTTAGTAAAGCACCCAATTTTGCACAAATTGGGTGCTTTTTACAAAAAAATCCTCAAAATACACCCAATTTATGCAAATTGGGCGCTTTGGTCTGTGATTATATGTACGTATATCATCTCAATGTAAGACCCCCCCCCCCTGGGAAAAAATGTCGCCTCCAGCCCTGTGTATTATAGGCTAATTTGATTTGGCTTCATCTGGTCCCACTGTCAGATCGATAAAATACTTACAGGGCAAGAAGTCAACTCGAAGTCTTGCCGGATTGGTCCCCAGTGAGGACGCCCATCCTGTTATGCTAATATCTCGCTCAAAAGGCCCAATATCCAAGATGCCGGAATTGACAACCTTGATGAAATTAGTTGACGCATCACTGAAGAAAGCAGCCAGTGGTCCGCGGTACCGGTAGGTATAAGTCGAGTAAACTGCGGTGATACAACGTTGACCAAACTCGTACGGGACTGGGTATTTTTTTATTTCATACCATCTACCGTAATATTGCTCCTGAAAAAGCAAAATGTGGGAAAATAAAACAGAAACACAAACTTATAGAGGCTATATCTTGCTAGACGTCCCGTCTAGTTGGTTTGAGCATGCGCACTTTGGTTACGAGACGTCTAGCAAGGCATTGCCAATTAACTTAGGCCTACTTTAGGAAATATTGACCACTGCCTGAAAGTGCGCAACCACTAACCCTGATGGCTGAGGGCGTTCAACAAGATACAAAACTCATCAATCCCCTCGTACCGATGGGCTAATTTGTGCAAGTACTTGCGTCCAACAACAAGATTCAGATGAGGCGTGAACTATAATAAGGGGTGGTATGGCGAGGGTCGAGTCGCCCACCTTTGGATATTTTTTTAGGGGGGAGTTGGGAGGGGGAGTTGGGAGGGGGCGTTGGAAGGGGGAGAGGGTAGGTAAGTAAGGAAAGGAGAGTGGAAAAGTTGAAAAAGAAGAACATGGGGAGGGAGGGTGAGAAAAGGGGAAAGGACAAAGGCAACGGGGGCGGGATCGGAGGCGGAGAGAGTGAAAGGGGAGAAATGGGGAAGGTGGAAAGAGAAGTGAAGGAGAAGGGGAAAGGGAGAGGGTATAGAGAAAGAGTTATTGTGATAAAACAAATATATTCATCAGAACCCTCTCTTTAGCGTTAAAATGCCCCTAAAAGGGGGTAGGGTAAAAAAAAATCGCACGGTCACAAAATTCGCACGGTCACAAAATTTCGCACAGTCATAACATTTCGCACGGTCACAAAATTTCGCACAGTCACAAATTTTCGCACGGTCACAAAATTTCGCACGGGCACATAATTTCGCAGTCCAAAAAGAACAACAGTCAACAAATAATGCCAAGTCCTCAGTGTTTTAGGTCCTTTTTTTTCCTTATGCAAATTTAGCGTCCCGGTATTGGGAATTTAGCGTCCCGGTAATTGGAGCCAGGGGGGCAACTTGTCCCCCCTGCCCCCCCCCCCCCGGTCGGTACGCCACTGCCAAATGTTGTTTACGGTAACGAACATCGCGCCCTGCCCTCCTGTTCCCACCACACCCCTCCAAAGGAAATGACATCATCTGAGACTAAAATACCTAGTTTCATCTATGTGCCCCTTAAATACACAGTTCAACAAAAATAAGTTCCCCTTTAGATTATGCCTGATATTTTTTTAATGAGTTACTCCATCGATACGATTTTGGCACTAGAACGGGGCTTTAACTACGCAGGTGTTGTTTGAATGAGGAAGATGAGCACACATTGAATGGAGGAATACCTCAATTCAAAAGTTGTTAAATGATGTATTGAAGGAGGATGGTTAAGCAGCTTGAATCAGAGTCTCAGAGTCTTTGCTTGAGCACCTAATTTTTCACCTTTTGAAATGAGGTATTCCTCTAGTAAACGTGTGCTCATTCAAGCAGCACAACAACTGTGCGGTGTCCAAGCAAAGACCCTGGTTCAAGCTGCTTAACTAGTCGGAACGCCTCTTCGATTTGACCCCAAATTATTAGGTACGAGGGCGTCCTAACTCCTAACGTAAACACGAAAAATTCAAATTTATTCGATTACCTACTTATAAATAAGTAACACTTATTTAGGACGAAATATCCAGCTTGTATCAAAAAGAACGTAACACTTTTTGTCGAAAGCTGTACGGTCGCAGTAAAAGACAAATCACTCTAAAACTTATATATTCTGTTAGGTTTACTTATTGGCTATCACATAGTCAAATTACAACTATATCGATTATTTATTCGCCGAGATATTAAAGGTATAAGTAGAGGTATAAGTGCAAAACACGTTTTACATCGTTCGTTCTAAAAACTTGGATTTTCCTGTCCAATTAGTGTTATGGGTTAACAGTTTAATAACTATGTAAACTTAATATCTGGAATGGTTTATCTTAAATTCATTTGTTTGAGTAAGGTGGTACATAAAATAAATGAATCGTGTAATCTGATAATCATTTAACCATTTGAATACGTCAATCACCCTTTTTAAGTTCTGAACCACCAAATATTCTTGAAATATTGAAAAGAAGCTCTCGCAAAAACATTTGTCAAAGGACTATCGCGTCATTACATTGTGTCATATCATATTCAAACATTTTGATGCATTGACAGCTCCCGTGGAAAAGCCATTTTTACACATACTCGCTAAAATAGCAATATCTCAAAAAAAATTAACGTAATATCTTCTCTATTTTCACCAATAATGCTCAACGATATATGCTTTAATAATATGCAAACCAAATTACTAAAATATTTTATCATCTAGGAGAAAATGGCCTCCAACGTTGGGTATAGGTTTTTTTTGGACCACCCTGTATATTCCGAGTGCATAATACCTTGGGGCCATTATTTCATCGAAAAACTGCCGAGCCGGGTGACACACAAGCACACCGCATCGTAGTGATCCGTAGGACTCAAGAGTGTTAGGGCTGAGAGGCGTTCCGTTCCGACCATGTTCCATCCTCCTTCACTAGTCCTTGGTACCAAAATCTAGGACCAAAATCTAGGATTTTGGTACTTACTCAAGGCACTTATAAAACTCGCCCATTGCTTTTGTGTTGGATTTCGATCGCGACAGGAGCATGCGCAGATGCGATTTTTGTGTTAAGTGGTCTGTAATTTTGTCAATATTAGATGTTTACTGTGATTTGTCGATCTACATTAAATGCAAAAAGAAACAACGCCCCCGGGTGGACTCGAACCACCAACCTTTCGGTTAACAGCCGAACGCGCTATTAACCAATTGCGCCACGGAGGCGGTTATTAACTAGGCTGTTTTGGTTTGTCATGTTCACCCATACACTTCCCCGTACACTCCCCTGCAAAGCCGGGCATCGTTTTTTCTCAAATGTTGCCTGAATATTGTTGTTGCTGTGTACTTAAATACACGTGCTGTCTGTTGAACTTGGAACCAACGTTTAATTTGAACTGTCTATTTTCAATAAAAAAATATTCCAATTCGGGAAAAAATTCACAAAAGCTCACAGACAACAAATAAGCACATCATCAAACCTACAAATTTGCCGTTCCGAAAATATCGATGATGTGAGTGACGTCATTTAATGAGCAGCGCCCTCACGAATTAGCTCATTAGCATAATTTATATCCGTGAAATGTATAGGGCCATGTGTTTTGAACTCACCACCCAAAAAGGGTGGTGGCGTTGCATTTTTGGTGACGAATCATCCACCTCTCTCTATTAACTCAACAACTAAATGTGGTGGTAGAGCTATGGTTGAGGTGTCATGTGAAAGCCTATTTATCTAGCTACATTGTGTGAATAAATCAGGTATTTCTATAAATGTTTGGCTAAGATATGATGTTGTGAAAGTCAGGGGTGGTGGCGGTGGCGGCGTTGTGTACAATCTCTATGGGGAATATAGAAAAATGTTCCCAATTCTACGTTCAATTTACTATAACTCCATCCCTGTAAATGGTACAAACATGATTTTGCTCTCATTTTATAGATTATTTTATATTCTATAAGATTCCGTTTCACCAAACGTGACAACTATTATGTAACAATTGTAATCATGAATCGATTGCATTGTCCTTGGCTTTTTCCCTATTCGCTACACAGTGAACTTGCCCTAATTCATCGGTTTTACATACATGACTATAACTGTATAACAGAAAAAATATTGAACCGATGATAGCAAAATTATACATTTTTGGAAAGCTCTCAAATAGGGGAATTCAAAAATGCCGTTTAAATCAAGATAGGGTGCATACCCCCAAAAATATACTTGTAAACTCTAATAAATATGAAATTTAAACGTTTGTGCTCATTTACATCTTGATATAGTATATTTCAACATGTTTACCATTGACAACTATTATGTTCTGATGGGTAATTGCATGAGGAACTTAAATATTCACAGTAAAATTATAATTGGGATAGGTATAAAAATATTATTGAGCTTAAATCAAAATATGAAAAAAAAATCGATATTTTTTGAACATTCTTAATCACAACATGTTACCATTAGGTCTATCTAAATTCCAATAGCATATTTGGATTTCTTGTGAGATTACCGTTCAGAAAATGTACTTTTTATGGGGTAGAACAAAGAGTTATTGCGATATGCTAATTCGAATCTCAGATGGCGTAAAAAGTACAAATCTGGATGTGCAACGGTAAGGGTGGCGAGTTCAAAACACACGGCCATCATAAGGCATGTTTATAATGCCTTTAAAAGGGATATGGTTTTAAATCAACCTGGTTTGGGGTGTTGTAGGGGGTTCATGTGGTTTCCGGAGGTAGGTAATGTGGCATAACCATCTAGCGAGGGTACGCCGCTAGTAGTAATAATAATAATAATAATAATAATAATTAGTATTAATTAATAATAATAATTAGTATTTATATAGCGCCTTTTCAAAGTGATCAAAGCGCTGTAATTTCGCTGCTGGTGAATCATCAGAATCAGGTCGCATCAACTAGGGTGCTGCGAATTTCTAGCGCAAACCTATCCGCACTTAGATTGTAACATCCACCATTTTTCAATGCAGCTCCCCAAATACCATTGGGTCAAGGAAGTTTGACATATTACTAGTTCCTCATGTAATTTACCCATCAGAACATAATGGTTGTCAATGGTAACTTGTTGAAATATACTATATCGGGAAGTAAATGAGCGCAAACGTTTACATTTCATATTATATTAGAGTTTTCACATATATTTTTTTGGCTATTCACTCTATCCTGATTTAAGCGGCATTTTTGAATTCCCCTATTTGAGAGCTTTCCAAAAATGTATAATTTTGCTATCATCGGTTGAATAATTCTGTTGTTATAGTCATGTATAAAACCGATGAATTAGGGCAAGTTCACTGTGTAGAGAATAGGGAAAAAGCAAAGGACACTGCAATCGATTCGTGATTACAATTGTTACGTAATAGTTGACACGTTTGTTGAAACAGAAACTTATAGAATATAAAACAATCTATAAAATGAGAGCAAAATCATGTTTGTACCATACAGAGATTAGAAGTTATTGTAATTTGAACGTAGAATTGGGAACATTTTCTATATTCCCCATAGAGATTGTACACAACGCCACCGCCGCCACCCCTGACTTTCGAAATATAATCAATCATATCTCAGCCACACAGTTATAGAAATACCTGATTTATTCACACAGTGTAGCTAGATAAATCAGCTTTCAAATGACACCTAAATCATAGCTCTACCACATTTAGTTGTTGAGTTAATATAGAGAGATGGATGATTCGTCACCAAAAATGCAACGCCGCCACCCTTTTTGGGTGGTCAGTTCAAAACACATGGCCATAATGCAGTTTGATAAGTGCAAGGCATATTGTTGAAGGGAACTAATTTAATAACCTAACCATTTTTCTTGACCAGACTTATTGCATAGTCTATAAAAGCAATTGAGTTGAATTGGAGGTCAATCATTTCTTGTTCTATTCATCCATTTATTAAGTTTATTGATTCTTTTGATTCTTTTGTCATGTTTGTCCTATGCTGGGCATGCATGGATTAACATAGGCCTAATCCCAACTTATCTTTTCTGGCATTTCTGGAGCAATCAATAACTTCTTTTCATAAACATGATGCCTTCAAGATGAGATGGATGCTGATTATGCAACACTGCTGTTTGATCCCACATAATTTGTCCGTTTTATTCTGAGAACACCGTAACTTGCTGGCCCGGTTCTGGTTTTAACTGATTCAAGTACCTGAATATACTGGCCATCTTTTGTAGAAATTTCAGAACATTTGTTGGTGCTATTTCTGAGAAATAGAGCTTTGAATATTATTATTTACTATAATAGCGCCCTCATCGGCTACATTTCCCATGGAGTTACATGTAAAATGTGTGCAATGTAGAATATGCCGATAATTTAAAAAGGGCTCAAACAATTTTCTTAACATTTTCACCGTATACTCGTATTCATTAGCGCTAACTATGCTAAAGCAGGTCAAACCATAACGGGCGGGGCCACTATGTAATCTTTTTTTATTCCATAATTTTAATTATATTATAAATCGGACAGTCAAACAGCCGTGGCAATATGCCACAGATTAGGTTTTTTTACAAGCATGGACTTATTTTTTGACTGATTAAGTCTGTGTTTCAAGAGATGGTTAGCTTCCACCTTATATTACACACTTGCCTGAGTATAAGTACCAAAATCCTAGATTTTGGCACCAAAGGACTACCTCCTTCATACATTATTTAGCAATTCCTCCATTCAATGTGCTCATTCAAGCATTGCAACACCTGCGTAGTTATACACTGAGCCAAAAAAGAAACTTATACATTTTAACAGATCACCATAGGGGCATAGGGGCAGTGCACATTTCTCTTTTGTCATTGAAGCAAACAATTGGTTATTGACTGCCATTTGAAGCGATACATATTGATTTGTGCTATGATTGAGGTTCATACCAAAAAGATAACATTGTTGGGACATATATGCGTGTAGCGCGCCAATTTTTTTCTGTGTATTTTTGACCATAATAATTCCATGATTCCTCTTGTCAAATCAACCGACAGTGCCAATCTCAACCGACAGACAGTCATATTGGGGGGGGGGGGCTTACCCCTTACGCCATTGACATCAATAATGTGTGCCAAAAAACGTTTCGATGGAGTAACTCATTTTAAAAATATCAGGCATAATCTAAAGAGAAACTTATTTTGTGTTGAACTGTGCATTTTAAAACAGTACCTTACCTTATCAAAATTGGCCTTTACAGTAACAGTTGGACATGCTCCCGCAGCTCTATATTGGAACTGGTCCTGGAAATCGTCATCGAACGCGTCCCGGAACTGGTCCAGAAAGCCTCCGCGAACATGTGCGCTAAAACACGTTAACAAGAAGATGCAGATTGTAATCCGTAGATTCATGATGATGATGATGGTGTGGTGACCGGTGATGGTCAACACACTTGTAGATCGCCGAAAATATCAGGAATTCGTCACAAAATGCTTCCTTTTCTTGGACACAATATTGTGCTAGCCCTGGCTCCTTCTCCTACGGTCAATACAACTGTGTCAACTCGTTGGTTCTTAATATCTTCCCATTCATACGTGATCACTGACGTGATGCAACGATTAACGATTTATTACAAAACGTTGTTGATGCTTATTCAGCTATGTCTAACAATGCCTCTACCATCTTTGCATTGCTTTTGTGTTTGAAACATTTATTGGCTTATATAGCACGGACTTACCAGACTGATAAGTCCTGGGATAAGATAGCAATTGTAATGCAAATTAGATTTCTATTCAGTGATGGTGAAAGACTGAAAGTAGGCCCCAAATTCAATTGTTACCGGAATCAGGGACTTTCTCAGCTTTTAGACACTTGATTTTGCAGTTATTTTGCATGAATGATACATTCGTGACTCAAAATAGTTTTGCGCCGGATGAAGCAGAAGTGTCATTTACTACGTACCTAATCATTCTAGAGCCTGTTTCATCATTCATTACGAAATTTGACAGAAAACGCCTTGAAAAAAACAATTTTTTAAACTGAAAACTTGAAAAATTTACTTGAAATAATAAATGAAAATAAAACAGAATCTTCAACTCTTCGTGCCTTTTATACTTATAAGTTATGATGAGGTGACCGTTGTTTACATCAGTAGTGTTTACAAATTGATTAGCGCCTGGTCTAAAGACATGCTAGAGGTACTAGTCCATGACTCATACGTTACTATATTGAAAGCAAAACACACATCACTGAGCGCCAATTTTAAAAGCACATGCCCTTATGGTGCGCACGCAAACCGCCGGGCAACCAGAGTTGTGCTTTGGGATGCATACCATGACTACTGCACTATTACACTGTAAGCATGGTAAGTAATGATCAATCAAGTGTGAATTAAAGCACCGTTCCCTGTAGGTGCGCACGCAAACCGCCGGGCACTACGTCACCGGTCACAGCATCTATAGGGGCAGTCCCAAATCCTCACATCGAGGGTTGAGCGTCAGAATGTCGTAACTCAACTTTTGGGCAAATTGATATTTTGGTACAAAAATAATCCATATAACCGCAAAGTAACAGATTGATAGTGTAAATTGGTCAGATTACAGCATTAAGTCAACCGGCGGTTGTTCAGTGTTGCATGCGCGAATATTCATATACCAGTAAAACATTTGACCTGAAAGAACCGGGCGGAACCGCCCGTAACCGGCAGTCAACGGGCGGTCGAGTTTTGACGTCTCCCCTAACATTACAAGTTAAAAGTAAATATCCCTGCCAATCCAGGCCAGGGTCCTCTTATACTTGTGTATCTTCGAGAATGTAACGAGTGTTGTAACTTTTCATAGGACTATTTATTATAAGGGCCTGCGTTTTCAGTTTATTAATTAAGCAAAAAAGCAGCACGTCTTCTGGACTCTTCGCATACTTATTGTATCACTGATTTGCCACAGTTTCACAATTAAATAAACAAGTTTCTACATGTAAACCTGTGAAAATTGCCATTTATTTGATGATACCCGGACACTGCGTCTATACAGTGGTTTTTGTTATAAAAATACTAATTAAGTATTCAATTACCACCAAAAAAAATGCACAGAAATGTCCTATCGGGGAACTCTTTTTATAAGATGTTAAAGTTGGGACCGTGAGGGGGAAAACCCAAAAAATACGATCTTTGCAAATTTCAGTCAGACCTTATTTCTGCTGGGGGTCACAGGTCACTAATAGGTATATCAAACAAGGTGGGATCGTTTCAAAAAATCCTTAAAATCGTGATACGTGTCTCTATTTTAAATAGAAGTTGTCAAAAAAACATAACATTTTTGGTATCATATTAAAGACAATTTATCCAGCTACCGAATAAAAAAAGAAATTAAGCCACATGTTTAGCAACAGTGAAGTTATCAATCTAAACGTCGAGTGAGTCAAGGGTGGGAGCGGTGGATGAGGAGCCGGTGGATGAGGCGCCCATAGGTTTGTACACAAAATAGCGAAAAACTAGAACTTTTGAAATTGATGCCATTTTAAAAGTATACATAGGAAAGTGTTCAAACTTCTAATATGTGTTAATAACATGTGCCTGCTACTATGAATACTAATATTGAATTGTTATCTAGACATTCTCTACTAGAATATGATGTTCAATTCAGGGAGTGTTTTAATGTAAAAAATACACAGTTTTATTCATTTTATTGATTAAACAATGGCCAAATCGCAGTCTCTCTATTTCATTTGTGTGACTCTTCAGTCCTTTTCTACCCTGGGTAGTAAAACATTTAACTAAAAAAGCCAGAAGTGTTTCTTCACAGAATTGTTCATAGATTCATGAAAAATTTGCTATTTAGACCTATTTTGGACCACCCTGTATTCAAAATAAAAGGAACTTTAACGATATCCATGTAGTTCATTTTGATAACCATTTTCTTTTAAATTAAATGGTCCATGCTAACTAAATTTCATAGAATATTATATACAAACATTCATTTTATGCATTATTTCATCATAATTTTAGACACCCTGTACTTTTCCTGTGTACATTTTGGGCAAATGATTCTTAGCAAATTTGGTAGCACCTTCTGCGGTTGTTCTGATTTTGGTGACTATTTTCAACTAAACCCTAACTATCAAACTATTTTGTGAGAAGCAAAATCGATCAAATTTTTTATGTTCCACCCTGTAAAAATTGTACACACCCTGTATAATTTGATTCTTTTTTGCAAAAATAAAAAACCTTGAATCTTAAGCTTTCCAACAATATATAGTTTGTGGGTCATTAAGTATGTAAAACTTAAGTTTTGTCCCGTTTAATCAGAATTGGGGCATTTCTCAACATTATTAGAAGTGAAACTTTTTTTTGGACCAGTTTGTGACTTCTGACCTGGGACACTCAATAGTTCATCAGGCATCACATTCAATTCATGCCTTGCTATTCATAGAGATAATACTACCTCAATAGAGCACAATACAATTCAATATGGATTAGGCCTGGCCGGTTAGTTCTGATCATGAAGTTAGATAGCCCTATCTAATATATAGGCTTTATCTTCGCTATAAGGCAATATGGTTGGGTTTAAGAACGGTATATTAAAACATACATTTATTTATTAGTTCCACGTGTTGTTTTATTTTTTGTTACTCTCTTTTTAACAACAATAAATAAACGTTTCATAATAAATATAATATAAATAATAATAATAATAACTTTTAATAATAATAATAAATAAATAAATAAATAAGCATTTAGAGTGCTTATTCAAGCATAAGTGTACATTTTCATGTTAATGAGGCGATTTACTATACAAGTAACTGCAAATCTTAACCGTGTGTCGATAACAAATCAAATTGAGTCATACAAATCAATTGAGCTTGATTTGATATTAATTAGCTGTGTGTGTTTTTGCATAAGAGAACGGTCCTCATTTAGTTCCTTGATTTAGTTCCTTATAGTATTGAAAACTAAGTTTTAAGTATATGAATATCTTTCATCTATTCAACACATATTGTCTGCGCACTTCAATGGGAATTAATCGCACACAGATAATAGCAACCAAGCATATTGACAAAATTAGTTATATGTCATGTCAATAGAATGATTGAAGTTAAGATCCTTTATTGAGTCCCATAAAGACAAACCATTATTGCACTATTTTAGAATAAATATGAATAATGTATGTCCAACGGTAAAAATCTAAAAATGATGAAAAATGCTAATTATATTGCCATTACTTAAACGCCGTCAACTCAAACCTTCAGCTCGGCAATGCTGCATCTATTAATTAAAGAATATCCACTAGGATTGACATGTTTTGCAAATATATTATATGCATCGTGATTCTTTATAATATGACTATTTGTGTCGGAATGTAAGCCCAACGTAAAATATAGCATAACATGAGTTTGTAAAATTAAAATACTGCATTAAAAGCTGTCACATTTAAATTGACATACTATTAATTGCACGTTATTTTGCTTTAAAGCAAGTTGATACTGATTGATGTGAAATCAATATTCAAGGCTCGAAATATTAAGTGGGTAAATACATACCTTAACACTTCAGCTGCATGGAAATCAATTCTGAATAAGTATATCGCTCCTTTTGGTGGGGAGTTAATATTCCATTGTAATATTCATCCAACACAAATTCATAGATGGAATAATATTCCAATATTTTATAAGGATATGCTGAAGTCGTATTTTGATTTTATTATGCCTGACAAAATTGGTCATCTTCAACAATGTGCATGGAATAACCAATATATTTGTATCAATCATAAGCCTTTTTATATAAGCATTTTTCCATGTGTGGTATGAATATGATCTCTGATTATTCCCTTTGATGTTTGGATTAAACGAGGGGTTGCTAATAAATATTACATGAATTGGAGAAGCATTGTTGATGCTATTCCAGCTTCTTGGAAGCAAGTTTTTAAAATTGGCTTTATACGGGACCTTTGTAAAACAAGGTCTTCTAAAAAACTGGGTGGACAATTGTTTTTAGTGTCAAAAGGATGAGAAGACTTGGAATGGATCTGGTGAATTTTGTGGAAGTCGGCAAGAGGATCACTAGTGCGTTGTTTCTGGAAGGAAATCACCGAGACGTTATGTGAGCGATATGTGGTGAAAAAAAAAAATTAAAAGAAAAAATATCATAATTTTTAATTTAATTTAAATTCCAATGTTTATTAATTACGAGAAAAACGTAATTTATGACAGATTCAAAAATGCAACAAAATAACTTGGATTTCCCGGGGCGTCAGGATATTAATTATTAATAGTCAATCGTTCTGTAAAAATAAATCACGAACATCACAACACAACAGCCGAATCAAAAAAAGAAAATCGTGATAAAATAACATTAAATAAAGTGCTCAATCGTACCCCCAAAAAAAGTCTCGTTAATAAAACAAACTATTGCTATTGTAATTAATTAATATAATGGAACATCAAAAAGTACCAATGTATTATACCAAAAAAAAGTGGCTCCACGCGGATTTGACCCGGGGTTTTCCGCGTTACAGGTACAGATATCAACCATTACACTACTTATTCTCATTACTTTGAATGAAGTTACAATGAATATACATAATTCAGACTCTCACTCAATAAACTAAATCGAAAATTGTACATTTATTTTTTTATTATTTAAAGCTACATTGTCAATAGAACACCATTTTATTTACGGTAATAGACACATTTAATATAATTTAAATTGTCCACCAAAAAAGGTTTCATATTGATGCACGAGAATAATGAGTCTCACATTGACAATATGACATCCAAAATCATCTATCGTATTCTAGTCCAGAGAATTCAGGAACCTCCTACATCCCAGGTGAAATACAAAAATGAGCTTAATGTGTTTGACAATGAATGGAGTAGTATTTACCTTATGCCGTTTAAGGCATGTCACGATGTTAGGACAAGAATTTTCCAATACAAGATTAACTTGAATTGCTTTAATTTAAGGTTGGTGACTGCGTACGGACTATCTAAGGTTCTTGTTTGAAATCGCTGACTTTGTTTTGGTACCAAGGGATTGCCCCGAGGGGTGTCTTATGAGCAAAACGATGGTATAATGTGAGACCTCCATGACGAGTAAAGTAGACCAGTTTCTCACATTAAATTGAGTAAAAGTAATGATAAGACCTATGTTAAAAGTGTATCATCATTAGGCCTACAGGTCTTATGTAGGGATTAGAACAACATTTGTAAATAACACATTACATGATAACTAATTAAGAGTAATAATGTAGATTAGTGAAAATAAGGGATAACAAAATTTAGTTCTCTAAAGGTCTAAAAGTAGGTAGCACAGGGTTTCCAGATTTAGCACCCAAAATGAATAGCTAGCTAGTGACCTCCATGGCAGGTAGTTTGGGCTCGAAAGTTCAGTCATGTGTAACATGCTATAAGATGGAAGACAGATAAGTGACCCTCAGTAGTTTCTATTGAAAGTTGATGATGTATAAATTATGCTTTTCTATTGTGATGAATAACTTGTGGATAAGTCCTTTGGAAATGGTGTTAAAATCTCATGTTTGCTGGGAGGATTTGCATATAAGGACTACCCTGTAGATGGAAATGTGGAATATTTTTATAGAGAGTTATGTATTATTAAGGGGCACTAAGAGATGTGTTGGAGGCTGCGCCCTCAATTATGATAAAAACTGGGATTAGTCAATATTTTTATAATTGTATTACATGCATGAACTTACACCTATAAGGATTAAGAAAAATAGCCCTCTTTGAACAAGAAAACGTCGATTAAAAATGCTCGTAGAGCCGCAACGAGCATTTTACGTCCGACAGTATCCCCCTGCAGTACGCTTGATAACGCGAACCATATTTGCATATATACATGATATAGGGCGTTTTAAAATAAATAGCGATGATATCGTTTTAATCAAGTTTTGCTGTGTTTAAACAACCATAATGACAATTTTTAATGTTCATCTTGAATTCTGAAGTAAATTTTTAAACATTTAACATTTTCGACACCACTTTATGTCCCTATAAATGTAACTACCGGGGTCCAAGGGTGATTATTATGGGATAACAACGTGGTGGAAAGTCGCGATTACTATGGGATGGTTGGATATATCTTGGAAGCTGCTCGGAAGCTGCTATATTTTCCGAAGCTGGCGATGTTTATAAAATGTAACATAACTTATATTTGTATTCCTTGTTCAAAAATTGTTACTTATTATTTGAAGTTTTGATGTTCCTGTTTTAATTTTAAAAAATATGTGCTTACTCTAATTACCTGTAGGGCCTATCCTCTCTCCATTTTTTCTCCAACTTTTACCAGTTTTTATTTTTATCCCCCCCACCCCCAACTTGTTTATTTAATATTCATAACCTTAAAACATTCTTAGTTTTTTTAGTCGGGTTAATTTTCAACCCGACCTCATCAAATGTTGAGATACACAGGTGGGGCCTCAAGGGATAGAATAAATGAGTCCGACGATGGAGGGTTTCAGAGAGAAAAGTGGGCCCAGCATTAAAACAAAGAGTTTTTGTTAAAATACATCATACACTGTCTAAATCTTCTTTTTCATATTTCCTTTGTGTCGTCTGTTAATTTCATTTTAGGATGTTGACCAGTTTTTTGTAAATACCTTGTTTTACTATAGAGTGTGTTTCTTTCTCCATTTCTTTCTCCGACTTTGACCAGTTTTTAATTTAATCACTGACCCAGACTTTTAATTATGTTTATTTAATATTCATAACCTTAAAACATTCTTAGTTTTTTAATTTTCGACCCAAAAGATATTTTACCACATCAATAATGTTGGTGCAATTTATGGTCAACACTGTCCAACATTTCAAGGAATGACTTGGTAACTTTGTTTTTGTCATCGTCAACGTGGATATTAAAATCTCCCACCATAACAAAATGCTGTGTTATGGATGGCACCATCTCTAAAAAGGTGGAAAAATCAGAGAGAAACATCCCCGAAGTCAGTTTGTTTTCAGTTGATGGGGGAGGCCTGTAAATAGCAAAAAGCCTCAATACATTTGAATCCCAAGACACGGAGAGGTCCATGTACTCAAATGAGTTGAAAGGAGTGATAGTATTTTCCTTTACAGTAAAGCCATTGCGAAAAATAGCGCAAACTTTCCTCCACCTCGTGTGGGACGTGGCATATGCAATATTTCATAGTTAGGTAGAGTGGATCTAATCAGTGGCGTGCGCAGGATATTGTGAGTGGGGGGGCCACCTGGCCATAAATGAAATTCCCCCCACTATTTTAGTAAAGAACTGCGCGCGTAGCGCGCGATTTTTTTTGAATTTACACCTTTTTTTGCACGATTGAGCTACATTTTGGCTCTAAACAAGCTTGTACCAAAGAATATTGCATTTTGGGACGACATATATGCGCGCGTAGCGCGCAAAAAAAATTTCATCTGTGTTTTTGACTATCATAATTCCATGATGCCACTGACCTATAGCCTCCTTCTCAATTCCCCCGACTGGCCTAAGTTTCCCCCGACTGACTCAATAGTGGGGGGGCCCCCCCTTTGCGCACGCCACTGGATCTAATATCACCAAGAACAGGGTCGTCATACCGATAACCGTTGAGCCAGGACTCAGTTATAATGAGGATATCAATGTTATTTTCAACAATCAAGTCACATACAGATACAGTTTTGTTTTTCATAGAGTCTAGCGTTCCAATGGTAAACGCGCACAAACTTCCCAGCAGACCGATATTTAGCCTATTATGGTCGCTGTGTATGATCTGAATGGTTGAGATGCACTTTAGTGATGCTAGGTTGCTGATTGTGAAGAACATGGAGGCTTTTAACGCTTTCCATGCGGCAGGCGGCTGCAGACGACATTCCAAAATTTCACAAAATGTTTCAAAAATGTCAAAATTATTGAATTTCATTACCATATTTGGAATCACCGTGAGAAATGCATTGAAATAAGTACAAACATGCCTAGTATTGGATTAGTAATACTTCAGATAGACTCCTTGAAATTTGGTAAAACTAATAGCCGCGTGGAAAGTGTTAAGAGTGTTAAGAGTCTGTTTTGTTGTCCTTGGTTCTGGCGGGCTCAAATATTGTGATTGAGCCCATTGTGCTCATACACAATACACGGGGCTTGTGTATACTTACGGATATAAAAAAAAAATACAGGAACATATTTCCTGCAATTTTATGTGTCATATGTTAATTTTATGTGTCATATGTTATTCTTCTTACGCAATTTATTTTTACTTGGCATTTAAGATTTTTAGATGAAATTACCTTAACTTGACCGGACGGGGAATTGAACCCGGGACTTCTGTATTGTAAATCTAACGCCTTATCGACTGAGCTAACGAAGTAGTTGATGCTGTGCAAGTGTTTTGTAATATAAACTATTTTATAAAATAACGTTAATATACAGGGAGTCGCAAAATTACGGGTTTTACAATTTTGTGGGGGGTAAATATTGTTTTAAAACGGTACAAACCGTATATTTTTCCTGTAAATGAACGTTAATTTTTTACATTTGCTGTTAAAAAACCGGAGTATTTTACAAATAACGTTAAAATAACGTTAATGTAGAGGGAATCGTAAAATTACGGGGTTTTACCAATTTGTGTGTGTAAATTATTGTTTTAAAACGGTAAAAACCATATATTTTCCCTGTAAATTAACGTCAATTTTTACGTTGCTGTAAAAAACCGGAATATTTTTACAAATAACTTTAAAATAAAGTTAATATAGAGGGAATCGTAAAATTACGGGGTTTTACCATTTTTTGTGTAAATATTGTTTTAAAGCGGTAAAAACCATATACTTTTTCCTGTAAACTAACGTCAATTTTTATGTTTGCTGTATGTAAAAATCGGAATATTTTACAAAAATAAAGTTAATAGGCCTATATAGAGGGAATCGTAAAATTACGGGTTTTTTACCATTTTTTTGTGTAAACATTGTTTTAAAACAGTAAAAACCGTATATTTTTCTTGTAAATTAACGTCAATTTTTACGTTTGCCGTTAAAGGCATATTATGTGATCTTTTCCAAAACCGGAATATATTGCAAATAACGTTGAAATAACGTGAATGTAGAGGGAATCCCGTGGTTTTACCATTTTTATGTGTAAATATTGTTTTAAAACGGTAAAAACCGTATACTTTTTCCTGTAAACTAACGTCAATTTTTATGTTTGCTGTAAAAATCGGAATATTTTACAAAAATAAAGTTAATAGGCCTATATAGAGGGAATCGTAAAATTACGGGTTTTTTACCATTTTTTTGTGTAAACATTGTTTTAAAACAGTAAAAACCGTATATTTTTCCTGTCAATTTTTACGTTTGCTGTTAAAGGCATATTATGTGATCTTTTCCAGAGAGCGCCCTCTATTCATGATTTTGTTTAGAAAGTAGATTTTCTTGCAGATTTACATTTCTGAACATAAATCGTACATACATTCCAAGTTACAGAGCGATACGATTCCTAATTACCTCAAAATCATGGTTTTAGAGTGAATTTAGACTAGAATAAAATAAGTTGTCGGATATCCGACAGTTTATTTTCACTCTAAAACCATGATTTTGAAGTAATTAAGAATCGTATCGCCCTGTAACTTGGAATGTATGTACGATTTATGATCAGAAATGTAAATCTGCAAGAAAATCTGCTTTCAATTTTTTTTGTCGATGTTGAGGGCTTTCCATGGAAAGATCACATAATATACCTTTAATTAAAAACCGGAATATTTTACAAAAACGTTGAAATAACGTTAATGTAGAAGGAATCGTAAATTTACAGGGTTTTACCATTTTTTGGTGTAAATAAAATAAAAAAACGGTAAAAACCGTATAATTTCCCTCTAAATTAACGTCAATTTCTAACAGTGTAGTGATGAAAATGGCACTTAACTTTTAAACTCGTGCCTATTTACAACAGACCTTGCACAGGCGCAAAGGCGTATGTCCTGCCAAAGAAACCTTGAGCAATATAACTGGGGAGACCGCGGCAACAGAGTAAGGAAGGTAATTTCATTCTCTAAAGTATTTCTGGTCTATCATTATTTGGTGAGACAGTCTTGGTTGCTGAACTGAGCAAGGTGAAAAGACAGATTTTTGATTACTGCGTATGCTATGACCAGATGACGGCTGATCATGGACGGAGAGATAGCAGTGGAACCCCTACACTCTTAGGGACGCACCATTAGATACTCGGGGGGGGGGGGGGGGGCATGGAAGTTTTTAAAATAAAAAACTTTGCCCACTATCCAGGAAGAAGAAAAAAAAAACTTTGCCCACCAACCAGGAAAAAGAAAAAAAAATGACCCACTGCTGAGTAAAAAAAAAAAAGAAGATGACTCACCCAAAAGGCCCAACTCAATGTAAAGAAAACCATTAAAACCTAAAAAACAAAACTTTGCCGGCTTTGCTAAAATTAAAAAAATACTTGCTGCCTTGGCGGCAAAAAAAAAAAAATCCGCCTACTTCGGTGGCGAAAAAAAAAAATCCGCCCGACCCCAACTTCCATGCCCCCCCCCCCCCCCCCTGAAAATCAAATGGTGCGTCCCTTAGAATGAAATGGTTATAGAGTTGTCCTGCCAGGAGAACCCTTACAGGTTCTTTAAAAAAAAACTCCAGTTCCCCAAACGTGATACAGAAACATTTTTGGTTGGTACAGAACCATTTTGGTTCTTCAATTTGCAAGAACCTTTTTTGAAAAGGAGAACTGGCAGGACAAAAAGGGTTCTTTAATTTCTTAGAGAGTATGATAAATCCTGGAGAGTGAAGATTACACTTGATTCAGCTCGATCCCATAGCTATAGCTTTCTTGTTGGTTTAGTTAACCGCTAATAGAACATTTTAGAAGCACCTAGTAATAGGTCGTTATATATATAGTTTGACAAGTGGAATCATGGAATTATGATGGTCAAAAAGTACACAGACGGAATATTTTTCGTGCGCTACGCGCGCATATGTCCCAAAGATGTAATATGTTTGGGATAGAAGCTTGTTTGAAGCAAAAATGTACCTCAATCATAGCACAAATAAATGTGAACTCAAAAATTTTCGCGCGCTACGTGTGCATTTGTTTCCTCGAAAATATGTTGTCGGTTGACTTAATTCTTGCACCCCCCCCCCCCCCCCCCATATATCAAAAATTAGCGAACCACACGGAATATTCAAAATATTATGTGGGTGACGTTAAAAACGTCAAACTGGACCATTTAAATGTTAGAAATACAATTTTTGCGCTCATTTCTTCTAGGTTTCTCCATTATAATGGGTCTCGATTCACACCAAATATTCATTTGTATCAACATTCAACCACGGACATTTCAATAAAAAAACCCGGTCAAAGTGCCCGCCAAATCCCACCAATTATGGGTTCGAAAATTGAAAACAATTCAAACGCTGAGGGGGGCACATCCCCTCAGACTCACCCCTGTGTCAGCGCTGCGCTAGCGCGGAACGCGGTGCTTCGCACATTTATTTTTATTTTGGGACGGGCAACTTATGATGTCCCCCCCCCCCACACATTTCAATGTGGATTGACGCCCCTGCATTCAGACAAATGTTTGAGTCTATAAAGACGATACAATTGTACATCATTCAATGATACACATGTAAGCATATTAATGTGTTAAGCATTTATCTGATACGACTCAGTTCTTACGAGGCGGGCGTAATGGACGTAATGGACGTGATGGGCGGGACGGGGAACCTGGCACCTATGGTCGAGGCTAGTTCACAGGATGGAAAATATGTATTAGGAAAAACAAAACCAGAGATGCAACACTGCCAATCCGCCTATGCACAATGCTATCAGTTTTTAAACATAGAATCGAACAGTTCCTTTCTTTATTCTTCGCGTAGTGAAAAATGAAACCAATTCGATCCGAAGTCCAATTCACGTAATCTGTTACTTCCATGGTTTATGGCAGGCCCAATGTCCAGTAACTCGAAAAATCAATAAACCAAGTTTAGCGAGTGAAAATCCAAGTTTTTCAAGTGAAAATCCAGTTTTTCTCGAAAAACTTGGTTTATCAATTGAAAAAACAAGTTTTTCGACAGCTAGGCGAAAAACTTGGTTTTTCAAATGAAAAACCAAGATTGTTGATTTGAAAAACCAAGATTTTCAGTTGGCTGGAGAAAGTCTTAATTTTTTGAAAAACCAAGTTTTTCGATCGGAAAAACTTGGTTTTTCAACACGGAATGTAAAATAATTCGAAAAACTTGATTTATCAATTGAAAAACCAAGTTTTTCGACGCCTAATGTCCAATAATTCGAAAAACTTGGTTTATCATGTTGAAAAACTTGTTTTTCGATCGCAACGCGGAATGTAAAATAATTCGAAAAACTTGGTTTATCAATTGAAAAACCACGTTTTCGACGCCTAATGTCCAATAATTCGAAAAACTTGGTTTTTCGACTGAAAAACTTGGTTTATCATTTTGAAAAACCAAGTTTTTCGATCGAAAAACTTGGTTATTCAACGCGGAATGTAAAATAATTCGAAAAACTTGGTTTTTCAACGCGGAATGTAAAATATTTCGAAAAACGTGGTTTATCAATTGAAAAACCAAGTTTTTCGACGCCTAATGTCCAATATTTCGAAAAACTTGGTTTATCATTTTGAAAAACCAAGTTTTTCGATTTCGATCGAAAAACTTGGTTTCAACGCGGAATGTAAAATAATTCGAAAACTTGGTTTATCATTTGAAAAACCAAGATTATCGATTTGAAAAACCAAGATTTTCACCTAGGCGTCGAAAAACTTTCAATTGATAAACCAAGTTTTTCGAATTATTGGACATTGCACTTTGATAAACTTGGTTTTTCGATCGAAAAACCAAGATTTTCTCCAGCCAACTGAAAATCCAAAAAACTTGGATTTTCACTTGAAAAACTTGGATTTTCAATCGATAAACCAAGTTTTTCGGCGAAAAACTTGGTTTTACGAGTTAAACTTGGTTTTTCGAGTTACTGGACATTAGGCCTGCCATATACGTTGTGCATGTACATTGCCTGAATCCTGGCCCATCGCACACGTTACCATTGCATTGCTAGCATCGGACAATTGTATTTACTGAGTAACTTAGTTTTATGTGCTTGATAATCTGGATATACACTGCCGCGCTAAAGTATTTCTCCCCCTGGAAGCTTGCAAGTTATCACTGTGTTGTCGACAAAGTATTGAATCATCAGACCCAATTACCATTTCATTGTGTTTATTGTACATTTTATACCAATAAATTCATGTTTCCTATTCAGATTCATGATTTAAAAGCATTACAATTCATGAAGTCAAAATTCCAATGTAAAATCGCTGTAGTAAATCACCTCATGAATATCAATGAGTTCATTTTCGACAGTATAACGCTAGGGGGGGGCTGGGGTACCGCGCCATTTTGCAATATTTTGCGAAATCGATCGTGGTTATCACGTGATACGTATCGTGGAAAAATAATTTACACTGTTTTAACGAAATGCACTGTGGGATTGTGTTACCAGCCTAAAATCATAGAGGTCGCAAACTTGCTTATAATTGAGCCTAGCTATAACATGGACTGTCTGATAAGTCCATGGCTATAACAAGCTAAAAGTGACATCTCTGAATGTATTACCAAAGTGTGCAAAGGAGAAATTGTTGGACACACTGGTAAAATGGTTTTACAACAAGTTTTGCTATCATATATCAAACTGAACTCAAGTTAAATCACTCTATTTATCGAGCAATAATATAATTGTTTACGCATTTTAATTGTTTAGATACAAAGTTAAATAAATCAAGGATACATTTATGATAGATAAATAAATAAAAAGAAAACTATAAACGCATGGGCGGCATTTATAATTGATAAAAATTGACATAACAATGATGTTACATTAATCTACCATCAAGTTTAAAAAATAGAAAAATAAATTGAATATTCGAACCCGTGATTTCCGATTGCCAACGACATGGCCAACCTACGCACGCCACAGAGTTCCACGACTGTAATTGTGATAGTTTTATTATTTAACCGTGTCCATTTATTTATAACGAACGGATTTTTATTGTGCCATTTTTGCCAAATGTGTGTGTTGCTCTCGCACAAAATGTGTTTGTAAATTGATTATAATCCTTATTTTTAAAAGAACGGTAATTTTTGTTGACATTTTCGAGAGAAAAAAAATGGCCTAACTGATACGGTGAACGCCAGCTGAGTGTGGTGTCCGCGTGGGCAAGCATACAGATGATGCTAAGCAAATCCAGCATATAAAACAAAAGTGCTCCTAATGGGACTCGAACTCACAACCTTTCGCTCCTCATTTCGACTTTCTAACCACTACACTAACCGTGCTAATTGGAAAAATTCATCGCAAATAATTGATTTATATCATGGGTCATGGGTTAATGCACTGTGTTAAATTCTACAATCCCGGCCGCCACTCTGTTCAAAGGCACAAAAAAGTGGACTTATTTTATGCTTTTTTTGCAATTCTGGGGTGTGTGGATCGTGTTTTTTTATCAAATTGGTTAGATATCCGTCCATTTTAGAACATCTGAAATTTAAAGTGCACCCACACACCCGGGAAAGTATGCTGCCAAGGGCATATATTTTGCACGTAAATCCAATACAAAAGTTCAGAAAATCGACCAAAATATGACGTCATGACCATTGCTTCGGGACAAAATGGCGCGGTACCCCACCCCCCCCCCCCCCCCTAGTATGACGCTATGGGAATTTTCAACTGACTGAGATCAACTGGTGATAGAAAACTCCATGTGCAGAAATTTATAAATGATAATTGGCATGCGCAGTTTATTGGAATACCTTTAAATATAGAAGGAACCATTCCAGCTATATCAAGTTATTTTTTTGACACCGAACTATGTTTTTGGCAGAAATTCATCTTTTTAAAACCAAATCATATCGGGCCGTAATAACGCAAATTCGGCAAGTTAAAAAAGCACCGGGGACCCATTGACTGTAAATAAGTACTGTTACTGTTACTAGCGGATGGACACAATAAGTATCCTATTCATCTGATTTGAATAGGATAGTCTAGCTCCCTATTTTTGGGATTGAGAAGAGACGGTGGCATAGTAGAAAAAAAGGATTTATTATGTCTTGGTATGTTGTTTATTGAGCGGTCCTTTGTGAAGATGAAATAGTGGGAAACTCTACTGCTTTGAATCATTCTATGGATAACGTGGTTTGTTAGGTCACTGGAGCAAATAGTTCAATGAACTATGTGCATGCACACTTTGTAATTTTGCTGGTTCTCCATGTTATTTCAGCCCGATTGTATTGAAAATAATTTTAGATGTGCCTTAAATAAACATGAATATCTGCCAAAAACATAAACCGTCGTCACAAAAATAACTTTTTAAAGCCTGAATGGTTCCTTATGAAGGTACACTCTTAGAAGGTCAGGATCAAATACATGAGTAGATTTCCGGCTCACTTTGTTTTGATCCTTTAAGGATCATTTTCGGATCGTTTTGATCCGTTTTCGGATCGTTTTGATCCGTTTCCAAATAGATATCAACAAACGGATCAAATTCACCTTGATCAACTTTGATCTGATTTCCGGATCAATTCGATGAAACAGTTCATTGGTCAATGAGTGACTGACGTCACTCTTTCGCAAACCGATAGACGACAAACAGACGATCTTTTGAATTCGGTCGCCACAGTTGAAACAAGGGTGAAATACCGCGGTAAGCATGGTAAGTTATCCAGTCTAATCTGTAAAATGTTACATGATTTTGTCGGTAAAGTAGTTTTATTTTTTATGTTTGAACATGCTCTATTCTTGTGAACAAATTTCTTGTACCTGACCAGTGCCATCAGTACGATTTTCGGTCAAAATGCTCCTCACAAAATGTCACGATCACTGCGATGTACTACACGATGTAGTAAGCTTACTGCACTCGATATATAGTCTGCAGTGTGCACCCGGGGGTGGGGGCACTCAATCAATATTAGGTTTCACACCAGGCTCCATCAAAAATACCCCCCTTTTTTTGGCCCGGTGTCACCGAAAGACCCTTGCATGCATGCTTGTTTTTACAATCTGTCACCCGATGACCCCCTATGTTTTCACTTTTTCTTTGATTCAGTTTGATCCTGGAGTAGGATCATAAGCTACAGGTACATCCGATTAAGGATCATTATTTTGATCCGTTTCAGTATCATTTGACAGAAATATTTGATCCCATTTCGGATCAAACTTTTTGATCCTGCTTGTCGGATCACTTTGATCCGGAAAGGGTAAGCTCATATGTGATACCGCTTCTGGATCAAAATTGATCCTTTTCGTCTCATATTTGATCCTGACCTTCTAAGAGTGTATTCCATGGATTTTTCCATCACCAGTTGATCTCAGTTGAAAATTCCCATAGCGTTACACTGCCGATAATTAGCTAATTGATATTCATGAGGTGATTTACTACGGCGATTTTACATTATAATTTTGACTTGCCCGATAAAACAATGAATTGTAATGCTATGAATCTGAATAAAGAAAGGAAGAGGAGAAGTGTAACCTTTTTCACGAAACAGATCTCCATGCCACATGGTAATAATGAAACGTAAACGTTGTTTATTTCCTTTTTATAGATGGTTCTCCGGGCGTAAAAGGGGAACCAGGTAAGAAATGGGGACAAAGGTGACAAAGGAGATCCAGATGTTCCAGGAGAAGCGCCCTCTGTTGCGGGAACTGTTGGTAGTACATATGTCAGATGGGGACGAATCACGTGTCCTGCTACCGCCAAACTTGTATACGAAGGTGCGTTACAAGTTTGGGTCCTCGGTGTGTTCGACCATACGAGCGTATGTTCGACCAAGTCTGAATCCTTGGTATATCGAAATCATAAATAATTTGTAGCCTGAGCACAGTTAAGTCTGAATAGAGTATTTTCAGATTGACGCAAAAATGTTTTACCTGTAATTGACAAGATAACAAGTTGCTTCGACTAACTAGCTTCCGTCCTATTCTTTCAACGCATTTGTAATAACCTATTATTCTGCGCATTATGTCAGCTGGAGCGATATTGGCCAACCAATATTTATAACACTTGGCGGTCTCTTTAACACATTTTCCGCTGTTAGTGGATTCGTACGGCGTAAGCTTTAAAAAGCTTACGCTGTACGAATCCACTAACAGCATGAACAGCGTGTGAATAAGCCGATTGTAGCGATCGTATGTGTAGCGTGCAGAAAATGCAGTAGATACTAATTTTCCGGTATTGCGACATCAGAGGTCAGTCACAGTGTTGAAAAATGGCATCGGGTTAAACTTTACTGAACTTAAAATCGCGTTTTGTTACTCTAAATGAACAAGAATTTCAGGACGTACTCAGTAATAAGGACAGTTCTACAACGCGAAGAAGCACCGATACAAATGTGTCTCTCTGTATAAATGAGGAAGTTCGTGGCCTAATTGAATTGTCGATCATGAAAGTTTTGTACTGTAACTTGTCAACAGTAAGCAGACGATCACAGAATAAGATACCGAATTAATGCAAGTTGCCCGCCCACCGCCCCCCCCCCACCCCCTCCAATAAAAAAAAATCTGAACACAATCATACACATTCCTTTTAAAAGGCATCAGCTATTACAAACGGTGCCAAATGAACATGACCGTGACGTGGAACATTGCATCTTATTATTATTATTATGATATCCTGTATATTCAATCATGTCAATAGCACTCTGAAAGGATTGATACCTAAAAAATAAGGTGATCCTGGAAGGGAGATACCCAAGCGACCCCGGTAAGGTTTATTATTATCATGATTCTAGTGAGTGTGTGTGGTGTGGGTACGCGTGGCGGGTGGACGTTTGTGTGAATACGCGTTCAAATATATAGGCCCTACGCAGGCAATGAAGCGCCTTTTCTTTCGCGTTCCACACGGCAGCACTTTTTTGAACACTAAAGCAATGAAAAAGGGCATATAGTTGCGGATCTTTTTAAAAATATCCGGCATAAAATTTCGGGTTAGTTTTTTTGCTATGAAGCAAAACGTGTAAACAAATCCGTATTTCCCATAGACCTCCGTGATATTTTGCTCGAAAAAAGTGTTTTTTAAAATGATTCTCGTGGAGAAACAAAGTCGGTGGCCCCTATTTTTATTTTAGAAATGGGTTACACATCGATGGAACTTTCTTTATACGCAATCTTAGCAAAAAAATCAGCAGGATCTTATTTGCGCCAAACACCTTGCATACGTAATAAATGTCGCATTTTATAATTGCAGGAGTTACTGCACAGGCGGTCATTTCCGGCTCTGGCACAAACTTCTTGTGTCTTCCTCTAGATAGACTCAGACTACTTGCAGGTACAAACAGGTGAGCAAGATGGTTGGAGGGGTCTCATTTATGCAACAGAATACCA
Source organism: Ophiura sarsii (assembly GCA_035610835.1). NCBI lineage: Eukaryota > Metazoa > Echinodermata > Ophiuroidea > Amphilepidida > Ophiuridae > Ophiura > Ophiura sarsii. Next base: position 67,186,468 of record CM069453.1, read on the forward strand.
GACGAGTGGTTTCCCCCCGTTACAAGATCTATATGACGACGAAGCTCCATGTGCTGTCTGCAGGGTCACAGCACGTGGTACTTTGCTTATCATATTCCCGCCAAAACCCAGTGTCCCATTGATTGGACGGAGGAGTATCAGGGGTATCTCATGACTGATCGTTTTAATAACGCTGGGGCCAGAGATTTCATCTGTGTTGATGAGAATGCCGAGGCCAGGCCAGGCTCTTCAGCCGGTAATGAAAATGGCGCCTTGCTGTACCCGGTGGAAGCCCGATGTAATGGGAGTTTACCGTGCCGTCCTTATATCAACGGCCGATGAACTTGCCTGTGTTGTCTGCACATACTAGTGTATTTAGCAAGAAGCATTAAACATGTATTCATTATTGCATCGTATAAAACTTCAGCCTAAATTCATCGGGGTTTTAGAATTTATATTTCTTGGAAAATCAACAGTTTTCTCATTTTGTTCTGTTAAGGAGCCTATCAACCCGGGGAGGGGGGGGGGCACTCAACTTTTTTTGGGGTAGGGGTGTGCCGCACAGGATCTCAAAAAGGGGGGGGGGGGCTACAGAACTGAACTGAGTGGATTTTATGGCGAAAAATAGGGTCTTAGGAACTGATTTTTTTCAAAAAAGTGAGTCTTGAGAACTGGCCTTAGTTCAATTTCGATTAGCAGAACGTAAATTTTTGATTTTGTTTGATTTTAGAACTCAACATTTTCGAAGAATTGGGGCTTTGGAACGCAAAATTTCGCGATTTTTGAATTTTCTGAACTGATGCAGGCTCAAAAGGGGGTCATAAGAACTAGCAGGGTGAAAAGGGGGGGTCTTCAGCGCGGCACATACCTATACCCGTTTCCAATGTCAGTGCCCCCCCCCTATCAATAGTTACAGTGGCGTAACCAGCGGGGGGGCAGGGGGGGCGGGAGCCCCCCCACTTGGAACCCTTGCCCCCCCGCTTGCCCCCCCAAATGAAATCAAGTACGGCTGTAAATGAAAGGAATCATGGAATTATGATGGTCAAAAGTACACATATGAAAAAATTTCGCGCGCTACGCGCGCATATGGCTTCCCAAAATTAGATATTCTTTGGTTACAAGCTTGTTTAGAGCCAAAATGTAGCTCAATCGTCCAAAAAATAGCTGTTAAGTCGAAAAATTTCGCGCGCTACGCGCGCATCTCTTGACTCAACAAAATTACGAGCCCCCCATTTAAAGTCACTGCCCCTTCTTGCCCCCCCAAATGAAAAAGTCTAGTTACGCCACTGAATAGTTACCATTGTGGCATACATGGGGGAGGGGGCTAAATAAGGAATAAGATACTGTATATACAATTACTATTGAATTTAAGCTTTATCTTGCAGCGTCCCGTCCATGGGAATGAAGGCCTTCGCTTGAATCAAGGTATCATCAATGAGATACCTAGAATTTCTAAGAATTCCACGCGGCGATATTTATCACATGCTTTTAAAATGTATAAGCGGGCGGTTGGGCTATTTCCCCATAACATCGACAGTCCCCTATAGAGTTTTTAGCAATGTTTGAATCAAATTGGGTAGGCCTACATCAATTCGGTAAACATCAATGTAATTGCCTTCATCATCTTCATCAAGTTTATATTATTGTGTCTTTATAAATGGTGTTCGGCTTCAGTATAGAGGCCTGATCGGCTGATCATATAATAATAAATCTTGTTTGCTAAGGCTGTGTCTTTCAAATTGTGTATGTACAGTAATGTGTATAATGTGTTGTCAATTATCAAAATGAGCGTAATGTAAAATATAGCCCTATGCATGTTGGCATATCGTCGGCAGAATGTATTAACGTCGTAATCATGGTAATATATCATGTGCACATGGTTTCTGAGAAAAATGAGAGTGCCCCGTATGTGGTACGTTTTTGGTTTTCTGTGAAATCCGAGCGTAGCATGTAAAACAATTTCAATTTCACCGAAACATGTCACTCATACGTGTTTACTTTTTGCCGACGACATGTTTGGCATGCCTATGGATAAGATAATTACTATTAGGAGCTTTCATTGTCTTAAGGGCGGTCACAAATATGCTGAAATATTTACTGAAATATCATTACAACTTGTATAACTCTATTAGTATTAGCTCTGTCTCATTGGAAAATCTGTCTTATTTATTTTCGATATGGTTCCAAATGGGCTACCGTATGTGAATAGATTGTGTTCATTTGTCATTATACAAATGCACATTATTCGCTTGCATTAACATACACTTCAAACCATATAAAGGGTTCAACAAAAGAAAGTATACCACTTTGTTTATGTCATTTTGAGTAACATTCTTTTCTTTTTTGACCAAACAGGCTAGATAGGCATTTAGATGAATGTGACTTTTGAAAAGTGACTAATTTTCTTTAAATGGTGCTAATCATGGTTTATCTTTGTTGTTTGGGGGCAAATCTGGTATCAAATTATGCCTAAAAGATTCATCTAAATGTCTATTTAGCCTGTTTGGTCCAAAACAAATTGAATGTTACTCAAAATGACATAAACAAAGTGGTATACTTTCTTTTGTTGAACTCTTTATATCATGTGCACATGGTTTCTGAGAAATTTCTGAGAAAAAATGAGAGTGCCAATACAAGAACATCGTATGCATGGTATGTGGTACGTTTTTGGTTTTCTGTGAAATCCGAGCGTAGCATGTAAAACAATCAATTTCACCGAAACATGTCACTCATACGTGTTTACTTTTTGCCGACGACATGTTTGGCATGCCTATGGATAAGATAATTAGGAGCTTTCATTGTCTTCTAAAGGGCGGTCACAAATATGCTAAAATATTTACTGAAATATCATTACAACTTGTATAACGCTATTAGTATTAGCTCTGTCTCATTAGAAAATCTGTCTTATTTATTTTCGATATGGTTCCAAATGGGCTATGTGAATAGATTGTTTTACCCGAAAAAAATTACGAGAAGAAAATGTCTTAATTGAAAGAAATATGTGCCAGAAGAGTTCTCCCCGGGCCTTCAAAACGGCTAGGAACCTATAGTTCTAAACTTCTAAGGAAGGACGCGCTGCCCCCTTAACCCCTGCCGGAGCGAGTTTTGCCCCTGGACCCCACCGGGCCCTTGTTAAGCTGGCCCCTGGATGGACCGAACGCCGATTACTCCGTGCTACGCCCATGGATATGGATAATACCAGGAGGCAGAAAGCCGTGACAACCGGACTGAAACATCAAATGACATCGTTTTAAGTACTCTAATGGAATGTGTTGAATTGAATAGGGTACCGTATAGGCCTACTGAAGGAGTAAAGGAACTCCTTGAATAGTGGTATAATGGTAAATAATCGGGTTATGATTTCTATCTCTTCTACGAGGGTGTGACGAACCCTAAAGTGCACTATAACCACTACCAAAGTGCGTCATCTGACATCACTGATGACGTTATAGAGATAATCTTGTCTCAGGGATGATTTACTATTATAATCTAACTGGGCCAATGACCTCCTAGTTGAATGGTGGTGGGTAGACCAACACAAAGGTCAATTGTTATTACGTTAAAGTTGTATAGAAATTGGGTGGAGGTTTCTCACTAAGACTAATTTGCATATTTCTATGAATCCTGTAATAGTCTTGTGACTATACTTATCACTATGAAAACTCTCTCATTGCTTGCGTGGTAGATTTCGATCGCGACAGGAGCATGCGCAGATGCGATTTTTGTGTAAGTGGTCTGTGATTTTGTCAATATTATATTTTTACTGTGATTTGTCGATCTGCATTAAATGCAAAAAGTAACAACGCCCCCGGCTGGACTCGAACCACCAACCTTTCGGTTAACAGCCGGACGCGCTAACCAATTGCGCCACGGAGGTAATTAGTACTAGGCTGTTTTGGTTTGTCATGTTCACCCGTACACTTCCCCGTACACTTTCTTGCAAAGTCGGGCATCGTTTTTTCTCAAATGTTGCTTGCATATTGCCTTTGCTGTCGCCTTTAATACATGTGCTGTTACTTGAACTTGGAACCAACGTTTAATTTGAACTGTCTATTTTCAATAAAAAAATACTCCAATACGGGAAAAAAATCAGAAAAGCTCACAGACAACAAATAAGAACATCATTTTACTCGACCTAGAATTTCAATCAACGGATTTCAATCATCGGCAAAACCCGATGATGTGAGTGACGTCATTTAATGAGCTCATTAGCATAATTTATGTCCGTGAAATATACAATAGGGTTTTGGTAGTGCTTATACAGGGACTATACTTATACTTCCTGTTTTTCCTGTTTATACACTGGCACTCATAAGTATTACCGCAGTGAACATACCCTAGAAATTTCATATTCTATGAACAAACTATTGATTATTTTTACTTGTAACAACAGTGTATGTCTGCATTACATAGTTGTTCTTCATAAATTCATGTTTGTTGTATGTTGTGTTCATCAGATTCTCGACTAAACCCTATAAATTGAGACCAGTCTAAAGCTACACAGTGAAATCCCATAGACATTTGCCTCATTATATATTCATGAGCTCATTATCGTCATTGTAACGCTATGGGAAAATCCTCTCTTACCTATACCTTCTTTGTAAAAAGTCAGTGATTTAACAATTAAAATTAAAATTAAAATTAAAATTAAAATTGCTAAATTCACAAATGCAATATCCTATTAAGGATGCCCAGTACTTATAAATGCCTAAGACATGGTAATTTGATGAGGAGGTAATTTGAATTTTCAAGAAAATCCTGAAATTTAAAAGACAATTTAAATATTTTGGTTTGAAAATCAGTGTTCGAAAATACGACAAAGAACCACGCAGATTGTCTGTATTTTACGCGAGGCAGCACACAGGCCTACATGTAGCCGGTTTTAAAATTACCGCGACAATGATTTGCATTCATGCAAGACAGTCACCGTAACATTTTTACGAAGGTCAGTCAGTCGGTCTCTCAGTTGTGCCATATTTATGTGAAGCAACATAGCCCAACATATTACATGTATACACCACCGTACTAGACGAACGCGTACTTATTGTCAGATGTGTTTAATTGGGCGATATCTCTATCTTTCACATTATAAAAGTCAACTCCATTCATAAAAGAATGCACTAAAAGGGTGATCGATTCAAGTCTAACAAAAGAGTTGAACAAGTCAATTCAAAATAATGTATGCTGGATCATGCGATAACTAAACTTATTCGGTGATTAATATTTTCTAATAGCGTAGGTCAGGCTTGGTTGGTCTCAAATTTTTCTAAACGGACTCGACAAGCCGTCTCACTAAGGGGGTGTCACTACGTTGAACATTTTTCTGAATCCAAAAATACGAAGATTGCAATTAAACCAGACATATTCACCAAAACGAGCTCAATATGCTCAATGGTGTGTAAAAATGCATTGTGTGCTTGGTATAAATATCATGTGCATCAGTTCAAAGTGTTTATATAGCCCATGTTCTATCCACACATTTCAATATGACAGAATACCCCTGTATGTAACATTGTAATTGCTGCTGCAAGTTTTTTAAACAAAAATTGGCTGGTTCCCAGTACGCGACAGTTATCCTTCTACAACCAAAACTTTAATAAAGTTATGTCTCGAAATATTAGCTTTTCTGGAAGATTCTAGTAACCTTTTCAAAACATGAGCCGAGTTCTAGGTATTAATGAATATTGGAAGTCCCTGGCATAATAACTATACGTGCTGAGATTTTATAAAATAATGTAAAACTAATGATTTGTTGGAGATGATTTTCGCAAGTAAAGATATCCCATGGTGTTACACGGCGATAATGAGCTCATGAATATATAATGAGTCAAATGTCTATGGGATTTCACTGTGTAGCTTTAGACTTGTCTCAATTTATAGGGTTTTGTCGAAAATCTGATGAACATAACACACAACAAACATGAATTTATGAAGAAGAACTATATAATGCAGACATAGAATGTCATTACTAGTGAAAATCATCAATGGTTTGTTCATAGAAGATGGAATTTCTAGGATATATTCACTGCGTTAATACTTATGAGTGCCAGTGTATACCCATATTCCCCAGCAATTCATTACATTTCGATAATTATATTTCATCACAACGTTACATTTTGATCTCCAAACCATGTCCATGTTTAGAGTTAGACCCTTTTCATTGAGTTTAGACGCGTGTTAAAATTAACATTTACGTTTACATACGGCCCATAAACATCCGACTTTTTAATATAATTGTGTTAATTTATACGATTGAAAATAATTAATTATTAACTTAATTAAAAGTATTACGCTTAATAAAAGTCTTGTTTTAATGCAATTATAACATAGTCAGTGTCGTGATATTTTAACATCAATGCACCAATTAAAAACACGTACTTCAAAGGTGGCCAAAATGTACACTGTTCTAACGCAATTATAACATTTTCAGTGTCGTGATATTTTACATCAATGAAGCAATTAAAAACACCTACTTCAAAGGTGGCCAAAATGTACACTGTCATGTTTCAATTATTAAGAATACGCATTTTACGGGGTTTTCGGGGTGTGTCGTCATTTTTGAATGAGCACGTTTTACTGCTTTTTTGATTAATTTTAAGATCAATTCTTCCATCAAAGCTAAGATTTTATGATAAAACGGCGAGTTACAAAAAACAAAAACAAAAACCCGTTTTTCGAATTTTATGGTCGGTCGCTGCAACACAACATTTTTTGTTGACCTAATAATAATAAGGCTTTATAGTGATGCACAGCGGAAACACCGGTACTGATGGGGATCCTTTGTATGTAAACATTGACTTTAAACATGTATTTTGACGTCCCACAGAGGTGTGAAAACTCTATTGTTCTATTACGTAATGACGTCTTCAGCTGCTGTGACACATACAACTTTAATATTACCGCGTTTTGGACAGAATACTTCACATTTTCGTGCAGAGAACTAAATAACAGCCATTCCAGCGTGGCTCGCGTGACATTTCTACAAAAATCCATCTTTGAATGCATTACCAGTGGAAAACGAGCTTTCCTCTACTTTAATTTATCACTTATTTGAGTTGAGACATTGTGTATGTATAGTTAAGTATACAAATATTTGCCATTGCCATACAACCAATATTTGTTTAGATATCACAATTTATTTGACGTGACTCGCGTGACAGGCTACAAAACAGGTTTTTTGACATCACTTGATTCAAATGGCTCTCCAAAGAATTCTACAAGTGTGACCAAATTATTTTTTCTGAACTAGGAACCTAACACCCTATCCCATTATGTGCATGAGTTACACTGTATATACTTCTGTGTTGTGTGTAGTGGCCTGTAGAAAATGTGACTCGCGTGACGCAACTGTGTGACTCGCGTGACACAGTAGCTCATTGTAGGGCAATAGCATGGAGGGCGAATAAAAAAATCCTTTTTTTATTTGATAAAGCACCACTAACTCAATTGCAAATATCAACCATTAGTTGAATCTCTTTATTTTTTTTAGTAATCTTAAAAGATTGTTTTATTTTGTGACTCGTGTGACATATTTTTAGTGTGTTTTCTTCCCGGGGTGCTCAGTGGTCATTACAAGAGGGGTATCATGCGTGTCCAAGAAATCACGTAATTAGGGTAGTTTTTCAAGCTGGGGCACGTTACGTACGTAACGTGAATAGGGTATCAAAACAAGCCAAATTAAGAAAAGAGGGTATACATTTTAAATCATTGCCTTTCGTATTTAGGGTCCTTATTTGCTCCATGAGGATTATAAATAGCCATGTTGCATGGGCGAGATATATTTCTCAAATTGTATCCTTCGCAAGTGATCTGATAAATCAGCTCGGCATTTGTTTCATAAAAGGGTTAGAAATGTGTCATACGCGGTAAGAGGTTTGAATTATACAAATAGCCTAACTTGCTTAGGGTATCAAAATATTTTTGAGTACTTGTTTAGGGTATCAAAATATTTTGAGTACTTGTTTAGGGTATTGGAAATACTGATAATACTTGCTTAGGGTATGTAAAATACTGTGCCATACTCGTTTAGGGTGCTTTTTCACATTAACACGATTACGTATTTAGGGTACTTTTTGAAAGTCCTTGGACGCGCATGATACCCCCCTTGTAATGACCACTGAGCACCCCGGGGTTTTCTTGAAGAAATTATTGGAAAAATGCTAATGGCATTGAACAAAATACCCAATGTTTTGTCAAATTACATGCGACAGCTATCTTATAAATGCAGACCGAGCAGCAGCTTGTGAATTAACTCTAAATATTTTTTTGCTTTGTGATTTGTACCTCTGAGCCCTCTTTTTGACAACAAGTTCAAACATAGTAAATTTACTAAAAATGTATCATCGTTTTTTTTATCATTGTAGAGTATTATCCAAAATCGTGGATATATCCATCTACTCGGTGAATTTCAGTCCGATATATTACAAAATAACAAGATTATAATAAATTGATAATGGCTATCGTTCATCTATAAATTTAATATGCACAACCGATCAAACTGCCTGACCATCACGAAGATCCATGAACAGCCTACTACATTACATAGAGAACGGGTTCTGCGTGCTCTATCAACTGACTGGTGGTGTGGTCAGTAATACCGGGGTTCTGCGTGCGCTATCAACCCCGCTATCAACAGGTTAGCACGTACAGCATGCACGACCGCTCAGCATGGGTCACGTGGTCATCCATTTGGTATATTCTGTGGCACTCTCGCAATTAACCGCAAAGTTCATACGTAGCCCGTTAGTGCCCATATCTAGAGCGATTGCATTCGTGAGCAAGTACTAGCTGCCGTATTTTTGATGAAGAATGAGCTGTGTATAAACACAAAGTAAACTTATTACTGTGTCTCTTCTAGATCCAGTAAATTCTAGATCCAGTAAATTCTAGACCCAGTAAATTATAGGATTTGTGAGCCCAAAACACATGGAAGCTATGCATTATTCACTATAGTCTATCCATCTGAGAGCGATCTTTGGTGCTCGGATGGGCAGGGGAGATGAGTAAAAATAAGATGTGCTGTCTTCTGGCGTATATTTGCTAGTTGTCGAAGGACTCCATTTTATTCCAACCTCCGGTCGAACCTCATCTATAATGTGAATTGAAACAACTAAGCTGCCTTATACAAACACACACAACACTGTTCCAATGCATATTATATTCTCATCACACACATGCACATAGCAGCTATACGTCTAGTGTATCGTTCAAAGAGAGACAAATATCGAACCATTTGCGCATTATCTGAAATCAAAAGGCTTTGAAATCGTCACCTGTGATTTCGGCCTATGAATATAATCACAAAGCTGGAAAAGATCGAAAGTGATGGACTTTGAACATTTACCATAATCGTCACCTGTGATTTCGGCATATGAATAGAATCACAAAGATGAAAAAGATCGAAAGTGATGGACTTTTTAACATTAAGCATATTGTAGGAGGCCACATTTAATTTTTATTTGCTATCTTGTAATGTTTCCAACAGTAAATAATGTATATTTTCACTCGGATTAGCCGGGCCTATAGTAAGATAAAATGGTTGTAAAATGATATGAATCTCCGTATTCCTATGTTCTGTCTGCAAGTCCGAATCAATCAGATTTCCTTGTTAAGTAAAGAAAGAAACAAATACGCTTACAAGGATATGGCATCAATATTGAAAGGTATGATTTTCATATTCAAACAAATATTATACAATTTGAACGTTGACAAACTAAATAAAGTTTATTTTCTGACTTATGAAATGAAAGGTTGTCTTCATCGGGGTCTATCACTCTACATGTACCTGTTCATAGAGGCCTGTAGTACAGTAGAGCTTAAAATGGCACCAAATAAGACCATTGAAGATGAGATGCAGCCAGCGCTTGCCAAATTGAAAGTATTTTTTGAAATGGAGAAAGGGAAAGCTACCTGTCTTTGCAACGTCTATTAAACTGACTCTCACATGGCACAACTTGGGTTATGATGATAAAAGTAGGTGGATAACATAATTATTTTTTATTGTGGCCGTTTTTCACTCTACTGATTCCATCGATATTTTTGTCAGAAAATAGCCTCCTCTCCCAGTCAATGGAACGGCTGAGTCACGTGGTTGGAAGATCGGTCTCAGATGGATAGACTATAGTTTGTCAACAGAAAAAAGAACCTATGCCAAACAAGTTTGACAAGGAAAGGAGAACTTGCCACACCCCCCCCCCCCCCCCCCCCCCCCCCCAGGCACAAACGACACCTAATTCTGTGAAACTATGGGCACAATTGGCATATTGTACTGAACACATGCTACGGTCGATCCAATTATTTACGGATGGACAGTGTGGATGAGAAAGGTGCTGACTTTTCCAGGCCAGTTCAGTCAATAGTTAGGTCACCCAAGCCCTATATGAAAGCTATGAAGATTGTTAAACGAGGTCAGTCGTCACAAACATGCACAAACACAATAGTCAAACGACCTTGCTATTGTCATGCTATTGTCAACAGTCCCTACACAGAGGTCTGCAGTGCAAATCTGTACGATGGCGGATTTCATTCCGTTGTATGAAGCTATGATGTTTGCGTGGTCTTCGCTATCTCCAAGCAGATAGAGCAATACGTACATGGACTTTTTTGTAGACGAGGGTTCATTTCATAATTTGGTGAGGTTTAGAATGAGTTAGGATTCCTGTAATTTTGAAGACCACGGATTGTCAAAACGTGAATTTCCCGACATTGTACGACATAAATTTGGTCACTAAACGTGTTTAAAACTTTTCATTTTATCGTTCTGCAGATGTTATTGACCCTCCTCTAAAATTCTACGGGATTTTTAACACGTTTCTTAGTATTTGAGATGCCCAAATAGACCATTTTCCGAAGCTATTTCTAGCAAATATTGCAGTCACTAAGATTCCATTGTTTTCTTGCGTATAACAAAATATGACATGCAGCGTGACCTCCCTACTGGCTGAGTTTTTGGGATAAGACCAATTGGTGAGAGATAATAAGTCTATCTAAAGGCCTATTTTTGAAAGGACTTGCAAATCGACCCAACCCTATTTCCTTGGATAGCTTATTATCAACAGCTTTTGAACGAGTTGAACAGATTTTAAGTTGGGAGCACCACGTTTTTCAACCAACATGCCAAGCCAACGGTGCGAGAAATATTTGAGAATTGTACATGCAATTTAAACAAAGAGGGCCATGAGAACAACTAGAAACACCTGATGGTGATGAGGTAAGTGCCGGTGATATATTGAGCTACTGTTTACAACTTTTGGCCCCATGACCGAGAACTTGGCACTTTGAGCATTTGTGCAAGTATTTGCACTGAGAACGAGTGCACCCCCTGTACCATTGAAGGAAAACACAGTGTCTGAGAATTGCCTGTGGAGACGCGACTTTGGGAATTTGATTCGTCCGGAAACTGTTGGGAAGATTGCCCTTGTTGGCCTTGGGGCTGAAAATTATGTTGATTGGGAGGTGAAACCACACATAATGTCCAAAGTTCGCCATCTATAATAGCCCATGATCTCTGAGGCTGGCGAGCTTGTTTAAGGCGAAATTGATGGTCGTATACACGCCACCCATACCCATTGTAGCGAGATGCCGCTGTGCGTATCAAACTCGCATATTTCAATAACTCTAATGCCCTATGGGGGTGAGCTGTAAGAAAAATGGACGAAAAATGAGGAAGGAATCAGTCCACCCGTGAATGCCGGGAATTTTGCCGGGAAGTGCGTTTTGGCTTGCTATCATACCACACCATCCTCCCCTCGTCATTCACTGATAGAACCATTCCCCCGACATCATTGTGACCAGAAATGAACCCGTTTCTGTCGGTAAGGGAGCCAAATTCAACATACTCAATTGTTGATGATTTTGTTGATTGTGGCCTAGCTACAAAAACAAGCATTGACTTCCTACGTCGTATTTGTTTCATAACAAAAATTAAATTTTCTGGTAGTTAAATTTAAGTTATCCTTACTTATAGAACTATACTTACGGATTATTTTGATACCATCGATGTAATTCTACGCTCACGAATTCTGGAGATTTTAGAGGTTTTTTAACGACTAAATGATTACCGTTCTTCAATGCCGTCGAGTTTGCTTGGTCCCTGCATCAATGGGCTTCACACAACTCATCCAAAAGGGATTCTGGGTACCGGGAATCAGCCTAAGAAATAGGGGTCAATTCAGGGTCGATTAGACTAACTCTCCGTCGCCCTCTACGTCGCTATCTTGCAGGCTATATTTGTACAGCTTTTGTACGGTAATTTTGAAGACTTGGGGATGTACCTAGGGTCGATGCGGAGAGTTCATATGAAATAGCGTTTTTCCGTTTGCACAGCGCATTAATTCCCTTTCTTGTATTTACGTAATGAAAACTGCATACCCAGGACCCTAATTGTACATAATTTGTCGTATTGGATGGTTTTAAATGTCAAATATGTTAGAACATTGTATAGTTTGGTAATAGACCATTTAAAATTGAGATCAGAAATCTTCGGAAAACAGGTCACGTGCGTTCTTCGGAATCTCACTAAAAGCAGCCTGGTGCCAACAATTTGGAACCAGGCTGTTGTTAACAGTTGATCGCATTCGTAAAATCGTAGTATTGGTTGTCCGCCTAGTGATTTACTATGTTTGCACACACGCGTACACCCATGAGGAGTAAAACGTGGAACGAGACTAATTGAAAATATTCGGAACCAATCGTAAACTACCGCGAATTGACTTCCATCATTGCTGACGACTTCTCCATTTCGCTGTGATTAGGGCCGATTTTATATCATTAATATTTCATTTTGAGTAGCATTTATGGAGCTGAAAATGTATCTAGGATGCAATAACAGTACATAGCACATGTATAACCCAGGTAAGTGTATTCAAATGTTTTAGAAATAGGCAAACTAGAAACGAAAATCGCCAGCGTACGAACATATGCTTTCATTTCATAGCTCTCATACTGAGTCGTATCACGACGTATGAGAGCTATGAAACAGAGCTAATTGTGGCCCTAGTTAAATGATCACCGAGAGGGCTACACACCCGGGGGGGCACTGACATTTGAAAAGGGTATAGGTATGTGCCGCGCTGAAGACCCCCTTTTTCACCCTCTGTTGCTAGTTCTTATGACCCCCCTTTTGAGCCTGCATCAGTTCTTAAGACCCCATTTTTATTGAAAATTCAAAAATCGTGAAATTTTGCGTTCCAAAGCACCAATTTTGTGTTCCAAAGCCCCAATTTTTCGAAAATTTTGCGTTCTTAAACCAAAATAAATCGAAAATTGAACTATAGGCCAGTTCTCAAGACCTATTTTATGGGAAAAAAATCAGTTCCTAAGACCCTATTTTTCGTCATAAAATCCACTCAGTTCAGTTCTTTAGCCCCCCTTTTTGAGACCCTGGGCGGCACACCCCTACCCAAAAAAAAGTTGAGTGCCCCCCCCCCCCGGGGCTACACACTGATATCAGAGGTCCACCCGACTGTTGATTGGCGTTAAAAACCGGAAAATAATTTATTATTGAGTTCTCACCCAAACCTTGCAACAATATCGGAGAATACGGACCAGAGTTCATCATAACATTGCTGCTTTGCGAAGTCACAGCTTCTGAATTCTGCTGATTTTGTCGTGATGATAGTAGTTCGTTCTCGGGTTCGTCAACTTGCGGTCTATGTTCAGTTCGACCAAATGATGATTGGGCCAACCGTTCACCTACTGACTGCACCGGGGGGTTGGACAGGACGTCCACTACTGCTAGACGGCAGATTTGTGTTATTGTTCGTAACACGGCTGTTTCTTGCAGTTGATGCCGCCCCTCGTGTAGAATTATACTTGTAGTATTACCTGTTGTATCACTTGTAGTCACGGCAACAGCCGGAGTCAATTGGGCCATCGCTCGTGCCTGATTCCGTGTTTGTCTTACGGCAGGCCGAGCTACATGGCCTATTAGCGTTGCATTCCTCTTTGTTCCCCCTTCGTTTTCCCGGCATTTTGCTACTCACGATTTATAAACACAGCTAGATGACAGAGTTAGAAAAGGGGTCCTAGCTTCTAACTAAAGCAAATTCGGACATGTACCGTATACCGTACAAATGGTGAAGCTGTAGCCGCTAGTAATAATAACAATACTATTAGTAGTAAACCGGGAAGATGAACGCCAACAGATAGTAATTTCAGCAAACCACTGCAAATATACACCAAAGTGTAGTAAAAGTGATGGATTTTCTACAATGGTGTCTGATAAACATAAACAATTAATTTATGTCCAAGAAGAGAACGACCACTTCGAATGCCGACAACGGAGGTTATGAATCAGTTAGGAAAACTGATTGCTGCTCGCAAAGCACGCAGGGAGGGACGCACACAAAAGGAATGGCCTATCTATTGTTACTGTGGAATCAGGCGAGGAAAACCCGCGAAACAGAGACTCAAGTTGACAGAGGGACGGGACTCTGCGCCGTGAGCAAAATCGATTTATTCAGATTTCAGCTGAATAAATCGTCTAATAGTCCGGTTAAAATTGAGGGAGGTGCCACCTGGAGGAGAAATTGTCATGTGGTTTTTTTTGACCAGTTTTTCATGGGGATCAAGAATATCTGAGGTAAACTGGCTGTATCCTGAGAACTTTTCTGTGAGGGCGCTTTTTCAAAATGGCCGCCAAAATCCCATATAAAGTGTGTATGGGTTAAATAAGTATCTATGAGGCATGTTTGTTTTGAATATCTTATTATTTTTTGAGTTATAGACCAAAAAGTGTCAAAAAACCGCTCATGGTGAATGTTATCAGGATTATCATAAAACTAGTATCACAAAATTTAACAAAATATATTTTGAGTTATCTTTTCCAAACCTAAAATGGGTCAAAAAACGTGTTTTTTTATAATTTTTTCCAAAATGGTCAATTTCATTATCATGGTTGGATTCATTGAACCCTTTTCTGCAAAAAACTGTATATGTTTATAAAAAATTATTCTTTGAAAAAAGATATTCTTGTTCCCCATGAAAAACTTGTCTAGAAAAACCACATGAGAATTTCTCCTTCTCCAGGTGGCATCTCCCTAAATTTTAACCTGGACTATAACCAATTGTCGAAACTCAAAAGTACACTGCGTTCACGTTGCTATCATGGTGATGAAAGAGCCCGTAAGCCCTTTGCTATTGTAAGTTTGTAACAGCTCGTAGGTGATCATCAACTAGTAGTAGACCTGTCACCTGCGATCTCATGATTATGATCATCCCCATCAAGTGCCGGGTATCATCGAAATCTAGCATCTTCCATTATCATGATCCTAATTCACTATTATCTTCACTCATTATCAATCATCATCATCATCACTCAATATCATCATCATGGTATTTATTTTCTTCTTTTTCTGCTTTCTTTCTAGTGTTTAATTATTAGTTGTTTGTCTTTGTCTAATCCCTGCCTCGGAATGGATCTCAGTCGTTCCTGGGCATTGTATGTTATCTTCTTTTGTTGTTTAATAAAGATGATCTATATATGAAGAGGTATTTTGCAAAAGGGCTATGGTGCATTTTTTCAAAAAATGAGTTTGATATAGAAATGTATTGGGAAAAATCATATGTTTCAAGGAAACAAAGTCATTTTTTTCAAAAAGACCTACATCTCATTGTAAACAGCCATTGAAATTGTTGTTTTGTTGCAAAAGGGCCTGTATCCAGAATTAAATCGGGATACAGGCCACTTATTTATTTGAAATGATTAAAATAACTGATTTTTTGTGTGTGGTATTTTTTCTTTATGTACAAACAGATGGAGTTTTGTTGCAAAAGGGCCTACATCCAAATTTTCAAAAAATGTAAACATGATTTTAAAAAAAATTAAAACTAGCACATTTAAAATTTATTTCAATTTCAATTAGTATGTAGTGTACCTCTTTCATAATCCATTCAGTTTTTCAATTGCTCAACTTGAATATTTAGAAACAGTTTTTTGACTTTTTCTCAATAAGAGCCAAAGTGGATGTAGGCCCTTTTGCAAAATACCTCTTCATATATAGACACTTTTCAGCCTCAGGCTTTTTCCACCGAACCCAACTTCCTAACCCCCCCCCCCCCACCTGAAATTCTAATGGTGCGTCCCTTATGGGTCTATAATTTCGTTTCTTGAGGAATATTTTGCATTTCGCATCCATACCAACATGTGTGCCAAAGACGGCCATTTAGTGACGTTTGTAACAATCAAATCCTTTACATACCTGCTTATTGTATTGAACAGATATGGGTCATTCCATTTAATAGGGTACCAAATTGTGACATGCACATTTTGGGCCTAAATTCAGAAATTATCTTTATTGCTTAAAACTAGTTATCTTGCTAAATTTAGTGATTAAATTCAGAACAGTGACATGTTAAACCATTTAAAGGACAAAAAGAGCACATAAACACTAATAATATCCTGATTTTATTGAAAATTGTTTGTTTCACGTGTAAATATTTTAAAGGGGACACCAAAATGCTTGTTATGCTGTAGGTCCCTATCAAACATTTGTTGTGCCATTTTTCTTTTCAATTTATGTAACCTGGTCACTTTCTCACCTAGAAACTCAAATGATTCATCGATCATATGCTTCATCTTACTTTTATTCCCAAGAAACAATGTTTCGCGTGTAAACGACGTAAAGGGGACACCAAACCTAGATTCTACATTATTCAAATTCTAGAAATTAGTCAATCTTTTATTCAGTACTCATTACATACCCCACTCCGGCTATAAATTGATGTTGAATTGAGAACCAATTGAGCTCAGGAAAAACTTTTAAAGTAATCACAAAGTTTCACAACGTAAATATTCGGGGGGACACCAAAGAGGTTGGTCAATATGTACAGGGTGTCCCAAAAGTCTATGCACGATTTTGAAGAGTCATATCTCATAAAATATAAATCATATAGTATAAATGTAACCATATTTTTATAGACGAGATTTGGGAAATTAATTTGATACCAAACACAACCCTATTGGTGAACCCACAACATTATAAAACTGGTTGAAAGTCATTGGCCGTATGCCAGACAAACCCATACCAAGTAACCACACATTGTTGCTAAAGGTGCGCATAAATTAACGGTATGAAAGCAACGTTGCGCATTAGTCACAGTTCACTGCTTACCTTGCAACATTAATGTTATTTAATACCAAACTCGGTCACTCACAACATTGCACAGCAAAAGTCTTCATTCAAGATGGTTTACAGCATAGATAAGCGAATACAAATTGTATCTGGTTCTACTCTGAAACACATTCAGTTCAACTTACTCAACAAAAGTTCAGAAAACATTTCAAAGTGAAACGCGCACCAGGAAGAATATCCATTCTGAAGTTGGTGGATATCCACTTTTATGAACACAGGAACATGCTAAATGGGTAAACAACCTTCGATGCAGCCAGTAGGGAGGTCACGCTGCATGTCATATTTTGTTATACGCAAGAAAACAATGGAATCTTAGTGACTGCAATATTTGCTAGAAATAGTTTCGGAAAATGGTCTATTTGGGCATCTCAAATACTAAGAAACGTGTTAAAAATCATGTAGAATTTTAGAGGAGGGTCAATAACATCTGCAGAACGATAAAATGAATAGTTTTAAACACGTTTAGTGACCAAATTTATGTCGTACAATGTCGGGAAATTCACGTTTTGACAATCCGTGGTCTTCAAAATTACAGGAATCCTAACTCATTCTAAACCTCACCAAATCATGAAATGAACCCTCGTCTACAAAAAAGTCCATGTACGTATTGCTCTATCTGGTTGGAGATAGCGAAGACCACGCAAACATCATAGCTTCATACAACGGAATGAAATCCGCCATAGAGATTACATGGCGAAAATCGTACAGATTTGCACTGCAGACCTCTGTGTAGGGACTGTTGACAATAGCATGACAATAGCAAGGTCGTTTGACTATTGTGTTTGTGCATGTTTGTGACGACTGACCCCGTTTAACAATCTTCATAGCTTTCATATAGGGCTTGGGTGACCTAACTATTGACTGGATGAGGCCTTCAAGCAGCATTAACATATTAAATCCGCTAAGTTTAAATTTTAACATGTTTGACAGCTGTGTGATGTGTGTGTTCACTTTTCTGTTACGTTATTCAATTGTTTAGGTCTGTGTTTTTGCATTAGCACACGTCTCTGTATACATGGAAAACATAACATTTATATTATATTATTAGATTTCAATATAGAAACGAAATTATGCGTGATATAGTTTGTTATTATGATGATATCACTGTAATTTGTAAAATTTTAAATATTACAATTGACGGATCACTTTCCGTGTAATTATAACCAACTCTACCCCGTATTTTTGTTAATCTAAATAGGTATGGATTTATGAACTTTATTCCTCCGAAGTATAAAATTACATTTTTGCAGTTATACATATTTTACATCTAGGGTGGCATTACACATATATGTTACTCCAATGTTTGGTATCAAAATTATTTCCCACATCTCCTCTTTCTAAATATGTATTCATATTTTCAATACGACTTATATTTTGTGAAATACAAAGCTTCAAAGTCGTGCATAGACTTTTGGGACACCCTGTAATATGACCCATTGTATGTGTTTATTCTTACCACATTATCTTTAAAAGGGATGCGAGTAAAGGGGGACACCAAAGTTTACGCGCGAAACATATTTTTTGTGAACTCGTTATGTTATAAAAATATATTTTTGGGGTGAAATGTTAGTTTAATATGGAATATCTATCTTTTATTAACATTACAATTTAGAAAAAACAAGAGAATCTTGCAAGAGAAAGTAAAAACACCCATAATTAAACTATGTTTTTTCATGTACCAAATATTTGCTTAAAAAGTGACACATTTTGCCAATTTTTGCTCAAAATATGGACCATGCAAGGTCCGAAAATATTGTTTGTTTTTTAATGTCAGTAGATAATAATAATAATAGTAAACAATTAAAACCATAAAAATGGGCATTGTGTACTATGGAAATATGAAAAATGTCCAATGAAACCAAAGACCACTAGATTTGCCCATTGGTACCCATATAAATGGGTAACCCATATTCCAATTTGCTCAATTTCGATTTACAATAAAAAGATAAACAAACCGAGGAAGGTACGTCCAGATACAAAACCTGTGGCACAGCGCTCGTGTTGGCCCCGTGACCCAAAATGTAAAACTTATGACGTACAAACCAATGTCCTAATGTTTACACGCAACTTCTTCTTATCCTTTACCCAACAAAATCAATCCGGGAAACCAATAGGCATTATTACTTAACCTTGATTATAACAAGACAACATAAAATCCTACCTTATGCAAGTAACGGCTATCTTATCGAATACCCCCTCATTAATTCGATGTTTATATAGTATGTGTGTTGTATCCGATGTTGTTTAAGGTATTCATATACCCCTAGATTGAGTCCAATTTAATTACAATATATCATTGATGTGGGTGGGTCTGTTTTAGTCCGATGTGTAAACCGCCCATCACTAATGTAGGCTACTGATAGACGTCCCATCATTTTGACCGTGTACGGTCCGATTGTCATGATTGTCGGAATAAACACTACATGTAGTGAGAGAAGAGAAAACAAAAATCAAAATTATCGGATCACTTTATAGCGGCGGAAGCATCAACATTTGGAGGGAGGTTATTATAGGGTGGGACCAGTGGCGTAACAGCCGGGGGGCAGGGGGGCACAGTGCCCCCCCCCCCCCACCCCCTGAAGGTGCTCAGCAGGAAATTCAAACCTACCCACCAGGAAAAATGGGGGGAAGGGAAAAGAGGAAAAGAAGGGGGAAAGGGAAAGAAAAGAGAGAGAGAAAGGAAAAAGGGAGGAAAAAGAAAAAGGAAAAGGAGAAAAAAATGGGAAAGAAAGAAAAGAAGAAAGGGAAATAAATAAAGAAAGAAAATGTCGCAGTACAAATTGTTGACTGTTGTGTTTTGTGACCGTGCGAAATTTTGTGACCGTGCGAAATTTTGTGCCCCCCCCCCCCCCCCCACCCCCACCCCCCCCCCCACAAAAAATGTGGGGCAACCTTTTACGAAAAATTCCGGGACGGAATTATTCTAACCAGGAATTTTTTTGGCTGTGCCCCCCCCTGACAACCAACCTCTGTTACGCCCCTGGGTGGGACGAGGACATAATTAACGCGGACATAATCAACGCGGGGGACACGTCCCCTTGTCCCCCGCATAAGTAGTTTTAAACCTATTTAAATAAGGGAGCCTGTCCCCCCTCGAGCCACCCCTCCTCCATTTACCATGAAGCTTCATATGCATAGACATATACGGAATTAAGGAAGCACTAAAACTATACTTATGTAGTGTTGTACGTAATACCAGTGAAAGTGATATACCGATCATGAGTGCCCTATGCTATAGTCTTTGAAATGATGTTCTTACTGTATGTGATGATATAGGCCTACCCTTTACTCGCAATATTTGATGTGTTTTGCAAACGTGCATGGACCAGTGGCGTAGCTCGGGGGGGGGGGGACAGACGGAAAAAAACCAATTTGTGCCCCCGCCCCCCCCCCCCCCCCCCTATAAAAAAATTAAAAGAGGGAAAAATATGATAAAATACCGAGGTGGCGTGCTGGGACACTTGTTATGTAGGGGTATAATATTCCACCGTAATAGTCAAATAGAAGGCAAAATTGTACATGTAATATTATGTACTGTGCGATTTTTTTTTCTGCAATTTTTTTGGGGGCAACCTTTTACGAAAATTTCAGAAATCTTGCCCCCCTGAAAAAAATCCTAGCTACGCCACATGGACCGCACGTCGCGCGCACGTAGCATTTACCTAGTACGATTCTATGTATCATGTTAATATTTGTATATATTCTGCCTTTATTATTTATACATTTGATAATATTGTGTGAATATGTTTTAAGGACGCGTCAGTCGAGAAGACTCATGCCACTGTTTCAAAAGTGTATGTCCAAATAAATAAATGAATACAAATATTGTGACATCCCAACCGACGGTGTCAACGATGATTGTTGATGCTAGTCAGGTATGATATACGAGATAAGATGCCCTTAACGTTATTTATCGCAAATCAATAATGAAGCCTGGTACTGGTAGTGGTAGTAGGGTATTCTATAACACTCCCGATTCACTCATTATTCCATATGTGAAAAAAAATACGAAGCCCAACTTAGGCGCCGTGTGGTGAGTATATATAAGCTAAACATATTTACGTTCATCTAGATTGAAAACAGATTTCTTTTGCAATCGGCAGCGGTTTGGTTACGGGAGAAGAGATCCTCATATCCGACGTCGCATTTAACGAACGAGTAAGTAAGTAATATATCAACTCATTTAAGAATATCTTAACACTTTCCACGTACGCGCGAGAATTAATTGAATTTCATCACCATATTTGGAATCACCATGAGAAATGCATTGAAATAAGTACGGACATGCCTAGTATTGGTTCAGTAATCCTTGAGATAGACATTGGAAGTTCAGTAAGGTGCACAATTGGTCATTTTGGAAATATCTTTATATATCGTACCTAACTGATATAAAAGATATATCTGATATTGACGATACAAACGATAGTTTGACGATATAAAAGATACAGAAAGTAAGCTATAAATTTGCGACGATATATTTAATATTTTTTGATATTTCCGATATAAATTATATAAAGATACAAACGATAGTTTTGACGATATAAAAGATAGAGATGATTTTCTGACGATATTTTTGATATTTCCGATATAAATGATATAGAAGATACAAACGATAGTTTTGACGATATAAAAGATAGAGATGATTTAAGTGAGTTGTGTATTTGCGACGATATATCTGATATTTTTGATATTTCTGATATAAATGATAAAGATACAAACGATAGTTTTGACGATATAAAAGATAAAGAGGATTTTAGTGCATTATGCACACTCAAAAAAAGTCATTCAAAGTACAATCCATCACATTTCACAAATTATTTTACTACAATAGCGGATAGTTGTCAATTTTTTTACATGCCGTACGATCAGACAAACTTTCAATTTAGCCCCCGTCTCAAGGTTTGCCTCTATTGTGAAATGCTGTCTGTTTTAAAACCAAGGTAATTCTTGCGAAAAACTGTTCAAATGGGATGGGCCCATTGTTATTCTGTTTGCAGAATGGTACGTGAGAAGATCGTGCCTTGTCTGGCCCTAAAGCTTATAAATATACAATTGTGACTGTATTTTTTCATCTACATAAATTCATTATAGGCCTAAGCATTACTGTGAATATGGCAAACAAATTGATTATATATTTTGATAATTGTTGGCACATATGGTAACTGAAATGTATCAAGCGCTGTAACTTTCGAACTATTAATGTGATAAAAGTATACATTTTTGGAATGGAAATGAGTCAGCGAGTCCATTTTTGGTATCAAATTTCACTAACAATTCTTATTTCTTAATTATTTACCAAATAAATCGTTGGAAATTGTGATAAAGGACTCACTTTTCAAGTAACGCCAAGCATGTCCGAGAGCTTAATGTAACCTCTCGCGGATCACGACATAAACTGCGCGACATCCTCGTTGCCTCTGCGTCACCACACGCACCGTACGCGCGAAGATTATCTTTTGCTGCATGCGCATCTAACGACGTGTGTTTACGTGCTTAACAGTACACATAAATTTGTTCATTATTTGAAAGAATGTATAAATGCGCAGCACATATTGAAAAAACAAGAAAAGTTATTGATCAGATTTTGTAGAATCTTCCATTAAAGTCGAATTGTTCGTCATTTCCTATAGAACCATGTATTTTTTGAAAAAACCCCACCATTTTTGAAACGGATATAGCTCAAAAACTAAGCTCGTTACCCCCTTTTTAATTTAGATTCGTGGTCAGCACCGTTGAGAATACCTGATAACAAAATTTCAAGAAAATGTCACGGTTAATTCTATGTGTCATGAAACCCCTTAAAAGACCCATCCAAATTGTTAAAGGGGCATCAAGAGATGTGGTGGAGGCAGCGCCCTCAATTACAAAAATATATGATAAAAACTGGGATTTTTTATATTTTTACAATTGTATTACATGTATGAACTTACACCTAACGGATTAAGAAAAATCAGCTCTCTTTGTACAACAAAACGTCGATTTAAAAATGCTGGTCTCCGCTAGATCAGCATATTACGTCAGACAGTATCCCCCTGCAGCACGTGCGATACATATCGCGAACCAAATTTGCATAGAGGGCGTTTTTTAATAAATAGTGATGGTTTTGTTTTACTGTTGAAACAACAATTATGGCAATATTTAATGTTCATCTTGAATTCTGAAGTAAATAAAAAATAAATAAAAAATGTCAACACCACTTCATGTCCCTTTAAAGTTTAGCATGACAACGGGACTGAATTTCGGTACAAATAGATTATGGGTCGTTCTTTAAGGGGGCTGTGGACTCTCAGGTACAGCCTCCGTAAAACTGCCGAAACTTCTTCAATATTCATTTAATCTTTATAAACGTATACAGTTTTTTGCACGAAAGGGTTCAATTAATCCAACCATGATAATGAAATTGACCATTTTGGAAACAATTATAAAAAACACGTTTTTTGACCCATTTTAGGTTCTGCAGAGATAACTCAAAATATATTTTGTCAAATTTTGTCATACTAGTTTTATGTTAATCCTGATAACATTCCCTAGGAGCGGGTTTTTTTTTTAATATCTTATTTATTTTTTGAGTTAGAGACCAAAAAGTTCCAAAAAATGTGAATTTTCATGATTTTGGCGGTAAAAATCACATTTTTTGGCACTTTTTGGTCTCTAACTCAAAAAATAAATAAGATATTAAAAATTAAAAAAACCGCTCCTATCATTTATATCGTAGTTAAATCGTAAAATATCAATGATATCCCCTATCTCTTTGTACATTTATATCGTCGCCGTCTATCAAAATGACCATCTGTGCACCTAACTCTGGAAGTTGGGAAAGGTTTCTGAAAAATCTGTTTTGAACTTAAGGTAATACCAATAGCCGCGTGGAAGTGTAAAAGGTACCCGGGGCCTATTCTTTGGGGCTGTAATTTTCTTCATTTTAAAATCATTTTAATTATTATCTTTACGCAATTATTGCGCCGAATCTTTTGCCAATATATAAACGTCTTAAAATAACATTGGTAGTTTCACAGTAACAGATAGCAAACCTGACATTACTGCATGATTTCCACTCGAAGACACAGAATTTCGCTTTACAAGTTCTGAACCCATGCATGCACCTAAAATAACCTAAATCAAGTCTCCAATTTGTCTCGGTTCCCATAGACATATTATGCACACAATCATGGCTTCACAGCGCGTTCATCGTTGGAGCTCTTCGGATATAGTTGACATCAATGAATACATTAGTTATCAGTGTTCTTTTTTTATTTCTAAAACTTTTCAAGAGCTCGACAAATGCATCGTGACTGGTGTTCAAGGAATGCATTGTGGGAAGACCTTACAATCTTCTTTGGTTTAGTCTTAATGCATCCTTCGAATGTAATCTTGAGCATGGGCTATCCCTTTTAAAGGGATCTTTATTAAAAGTTTAGTAAAGCGAAGTTGTTTTATATGATGTATCACGTTATATAGGTATAGGAGCTATTTACAGGGTGTCTCAAAAAAAACCGTGCACGTGTTTACCCAACTTATTGACCATGAACTTCTAGAATTTGGTGTAATAATTGTATACATATTGATAGACCAAACACTTAGCTTTCATATGCCGTTTATTTCATCTAATTTGGTTTTGTCAATCCTGAAATATGATCAATTAACTAAAGCTACCTAAAATCGAAGTTGTGCCACTTTTACGGAAATAATGCTTAATATAAGCATTAAAACCCTCGTCCTCATAGGGAGGGTGATCGCCGATTGCGCTAGAACGCAAAAAACAGTGACCTAGGGCGTCTAGGTGATCGCTTTTACATTCCCTGCGCTCATTTTGATGAAAACAAATTGAGGCTGCCACCTTACCCGGGGTAGGGTAAACCGTCAAAGTCCGATAGTAGGGGGGTGGTTGCCACCTTACAATTTTTTTTAAATCGCCATTTTGAAAAATATTTTTATTGTATGTTCCTGAAATATTTTAGCATGGGCCTATGTTAGAAACACCATTTCCATCATTTATAAGCAAAAAACTGGGTGAAATTCCGATATTTAGAACTTTTTTGGCGAATATTTCTATGATATTTCACTGTCCAGCGAATACGGCGGGATTTTGAAGTCGGCCATGTTTGGTGACGTCATTGTGACGTCATGCGTGGGATGTTTGTACTTGTTTTAGTATGTATGGATAGAGGGAACCTCTAGCTATAACATGGTACCCAAATAAGCATACTTTGCATTTCGGATTGGATTTTTATAGAGGGTGGTAACCCCGGTGGTAACAATCCCCCTCTCCGAAATAACCCTTTATATTCATTGCAAACTGTAAAGTGGCACAACGTCAACTTTAGGTAGCTTTAGTTAATTGGTCATATCTCAAGATTGACAAAACCAAATCAGATGAAATGAACGGAATATGAAAGCTAACCGTTATGGCTATCAATATGTATACATTTGTTACACCAAATTCTATAAGTTCACGGTCAATAAGCTGGGTAAACACGTGCACGGTTTTTTTTGAGACACCCTGTATAGGCTAAGGCTATTTTATCAAATTTATTCATATTCACTCTCAATTGTTTTCTGCGGGTGTTTGCTATCTGATTTATATTTGGGCTGATGGAGATTAATTATAAATCTGGATGGATTTAGGAAAACCCCGATGGGATATCTCTTCATACGTGAAGCGCCTTCAATCAATATTTTGATATAAAGTTCTTTGGTGAGACTCTCTCCTTAAAAGTTTGAACAATATGTGTGTCTGTATATTAAAGTATGGTCGTAATCTCTCACCCGTATTGGTTCGTTATCAATTCGTTATATACTCGCTAAAATGTTCGATTTCACCTAATTCGCAATTGTTATCTCTATTAACAATGAATCCAGCTTCCGGCAGCTTAGTGCTAAGCATTGGTTTCCAGTTTCCAATACGATTTATTCCGTAAAATATATACTACCGGGTTCCAAATTGTCGGTTTCTCTCATCTATGCTTAGCACCAAGCTGCTCAAAATGAGATTCATTAACAATGCGGCTCGCTGTCATAAGCAAACATATGGGGTGGGGGGGGGGGGTGCTCGACATCAAGTTTTAAATTGAAACGGGAATATCTGCGATAACAATTTTGTCGAGTATTTTGGCGATTTCGACCCCTTTTCAAACTGTATACATATATATTCTTTTAACTTAGATTCTTAAAATTTCAGATTGTACGAGTTCTAATCATGACCAGCGTCAACATGATAGCGTTTTTAGTAGTTGTGTGCGTCACGACATCGTTTGCGTGTATGCACAGTGGAGGAGATATGCCACCACGTCCAAGCTGCCAGAATGGAGTGAAATGTCCAGAATATACTGTGGAAGAAATGGCAATGGTAAACCAATGTATTTGATTCAGTATTATCTTTTAACACTTTCCACGCGGCTATTATTTGTACCATACACAAACATATTTTTCAGAAACCTTTCCCAACTTTCAAGGTCTATCTCAAGGATAACTGAAGCAATACTAGGCATGTTTGTACTTATTTCAATGCATTTCTCATGGTGATTCCAAATAATGGTAATGAAATTCAACAATGTTGACATTTTTGAAACATTTTATGACATTTTGGAATGTCGTCTGCAGCTGCCTGCCGCGTGGAATAAGTTAAAACTCATTCTAAGTTATTTTGCGTCTTATTGTCCTTTAACAAATCATTAATAAAAAAAATTCAGACAAATTTACTTGTTTGAGCAAAACTTCCCGGATTTCAACCCCACACATTTGCTGAAATACTTCAATTTTGTGTGACCCCTATCCGAATTACAATAATCTGTACAGTATATTTTCATCGTTAAAACTTTATAACTCAATATTCTGTGGAGGTAGATACAAATGAATGTACTTATTCGCTTACATTACACACACTTCATTATGCATGAACCATGCACACGAAACATGTAAATAATTATTTATGGCCTAACTTTATTTTATCAATTCTGACCATTGTGTTGATTTCGCTTTACAAGGGTTGTATTGATCCTCCACTGATTATCTGTTGCTTTATATGCTCGATCCCTCATAAAGTGCTCAACTATTAAAAGAAAGTTATCCTCCACTGATTATCTGTTGATTTATATGCTCGATCCCTCATAAAGTGCTCAACTATTAAAAGAAAGTTATACATTTTGTTTATGTCCTAAGAGTGACTTCCAATTAGTTTTTGATCAAACAGGCTAGATAGACATTTGGATGAATCTTCCAAATTCGCATTTTCAATACACTGCGCGGGAGAAAAGACCGATGGTTACCAAGCACATATCCCGTTTTGGCCCGTATTGATCACTGCACACTTTCCCTGCGCGGGATAATTGTAATTCAAACTGCAATGCATGGGTAGTGCAGCATGTGTGATCGATATCCCCAGCAGTCATCCAGGCTATATGCAATGCATACACAGCATTTTCTCTCCGCGTAGTGTGTTGAAAATGCGAATTTGGAAACGTCACTGATTTTATTTAAATGGGGCTAATCATGGCTTATCTATTTGTTTTGTGGCAAGTTTGGTACCATATTTGTGACTAAAAGATTCATTCAAATTCAAATCCAAATGCCTGTTTGGTCAAAACATAATTGTAAGCCACTTTATTATAGGACATAAACACAGTGTATGAATTTCTTTGTTGAGCACTTTACATCTCATCTCTGCCCTCCCGTTTTGAATGGTACAGTTGTACCATGTGTACTGATAGATCATAAGATAAAGGAATGATCGTCTGGTTCGATCCAAAGCAATATGAGGTAGTAAGACTTCAATTTGCAACAGACATACCAGACAAAACCTGAATTATCATTTTCATACATCGATGAATCACGATAGCACACCGCGGCACCTATGAACGAGTAGGTATGTGCCCACTGGTAAACATGAGTTCTTACAATAATATTCAAATGTTGTTTTGCATTTTACAGGGTTATGAACGACGCATGTATGCGCCGGGTACGTGGGTTGGTACCACCATGGTTGGAATGGAGTATGGACAGGGAGAAGGATTTAACAGGCTTTTCAGTTATATCAGCGGTGAAAATGAACAAGGTAAGTCAGCATAGAATAAAAACAGACGAGAAGGTGGGGTTTTTATTAATCAATATTATGTATAGGCTATTACTTAATAAATAGAACAAACAAACTGTCTGTTTCAGAGTGAAATTAGGTAGTAGTAGTAGTGTAGCAACAGACATATTATTGATGAACTGGTAGCAACAACTCCACGGTCAATAAATATCGATAGTAAGCTAGATGGGGATCGTAGCGTCACACAATCCTTCGTCTGCGCCAGTGCGCGGTCCAAAACCCAAGTGCTCAAATGAAAATTGCACTTTGTCTTATTCTGTGCTGTAGTGCCTCATTCTATTCTGTCTTGCATCCTTAATTGTTAACCGGTCTTCGCGAATAATATCTGAAATGAAGAGGCGAAATTAATCTGTAATTTTGTAATTGATGTTCACTTGGAATGACCGTATTTTTACCTGATAAGTTACTACTATTTTGAGAACTGGATAATAAATATGATGTCATATTCAGTAGACAATTTATAATTTATTTGTAATATAGCACACCTGATTGGTGCCAACAATCACACACAATCCCCCCCCCCCCCCCCCCCCCCCCCGCGGTGAGTGTTAAAGGGGCACTGAGAGCAGACGACGGTGGACACGAACGGCCGTTAATTTTGAATTTCCGTTGGTTTCAATGTAACAATGGATTTTGATTATATGACCCCATAAAATTCATCACACGTTGGAACTAAATTATTTCATCCTTAAACCACTGTGGATGGCTAACCACATTGTCAGTATCATTTTTTGAATTTAAACCGTTGTTAAGCGTACGGTCCCATTCATTTGATCACGTAACCTCGTTCGCATATTTTGACCTGAATATTCGTGAATACGCCCGTGTCCAGCGTCGTCTGACTGAGAGATACGTATGGAGTGCGCCCTCAATTTGTCTGAAAATCTTTTTCTTTTTTTGCACCGTACGAAATTTCACGATTTGGTAATTTCGATTTAGATCATATCGAAATTGTCAGCATCCCTCACCACATAAGTTGTTTCAACCAAATTTCAATCTAGCGCGATTATTCAACCGTTTTCCCATAAATCATTACACTTCATGGTTCCTACATTTCTATAGCAGCTCCTCGCCTGTGGGATGCACTTCCTGCCAACATCAGAAGTGCTGACAATTTGACCACCTTCAAAAGGCTCCTTAAATCCCACCTTTTTCCATCTTCATGATCATTGTCCTCCTGTGTCGCTTCTTCACACTTTTTCTTCTTCTTTCTCAGCGCTTTGCATCCATTGGTTAATAAAGCGCTTCATAAATCCTTGTTATTATTATTATTATTATTATTATTATTATTATTATTATTACCTTATCTGTTGGAACCATTCCTTTTTTCCTAATTTCACTTTTCTCGGCAATCTCTCAATGTCCCTTTTATAGCGGTTCAGACTGCGTAAACACTGTAGGGGGTCATTGCGGGGTCATTGTCTCCCTGGTTATGTCATAGTCTGTATTCAAGGGTTATGCGCTTTTTTGTTTTTTCAGACAAGAAAATCGCAATGACGTCACCCGTTTTGACGAAAGTTATGCCCAACGAAGACATGTCAGGGCTTATGATGAACTACACAATGTTTTTCTACTTGTCTTCTGAATTTATGGCCGATGGGGCACCAATGCCTAGAAATCCAACTGTATTCCTTAAAGAATTCCCTGAGATGGAAATATATGCAAGGTAAGAATGCTTTGGTGATATAGATTCACCAGGTAGCTATAACATTACGCTACAAGGCCCGCTTAGCAGCGCTATAAATTGTTGCCCTAAAAGCCGGCACCAAATTTAAATATTCGCCTTCCATCAAAGCTGGTTGCTATATGACATAATTCTCATGTGCAACCAACCGGCTGTATTGCAACGCCCATTTGGTAGTTTAAACGCATGAGCGTGGATGAATTTGCAACATAATGGAAACTCACCCATGCAGTTAGCAAGAAGTACCGCTCGAATTTAAATATACAACCCAACCAGGCAATCCTCTCGTAGTAATTGATACCAATAATAGGTTTACCAGACCGAATTAATAGCGCTCCTAAGCGGGCAATTTGTGTCATGAATATTGGTCGATCGGTTTCAGATTCCATTCTATGCAGCAGAGGCACCACAGCGGACCAATCATTCCACGCGGCTGTTAGTTTTACCATTATATACAAAAGGTGTTTTTTTTTCCTTCTCAGAAACCTTTCCCAACTTTTAAAGTCTATCTCAAGAATTACTGAACACTATGCATGTTTGTACTTGTATAATGCAAGTCTCATGGTGATTCCAAATATGGTAATGAATTACCGTTAAGGTCATGTTTTTTATACTGGGTACAATTTGTGTTACATGTCCCTTTTTCGATAAATTAGGTTCCTTTTTCAGTTTATGCATTATATCTGAAAAAGTTTACATTTAAAGTTGGTAAAAGTATACATATTCTGAAAGCATATACTGTAACGGATGCAAATAGCATACAATCAAGTTGATTATACAGGGTGGTCCGAAATTGTACAGGGTGTAACAAGCAAAATCTTCTTAAAAAAGAAGGGTTACAATAATTACTTCCACTATGTATATGAAGTGATGAGAGAAAAGTTCAGTACAGATTTAAAGTAGTTTAATAAAATACCCATCCAGACATATGCAAATTAAATTTCATTACGAATCTGAAATTCTACATACAGGGTGTCTACAAATTTGTTTATTTAGTTCCAGAAAAATGCTTCTATTACTACATACATACAAAGACTAGTATTTTAACAAAATTCAAGTAGATTTCAAATAAAAAATGCATCAATTACATGTACATGAACATTGATTGATTTTAAAAGTCACCCTTTTCTAACATATAGGGTGTTTAAAACATTAATTTATAGGTATACATGATTATCCACAACTCATTAAATTGAATGAATTTATATTTGCATCTGAAACATGATTTTACATTCCAATTTGATGTGGCTAATGCTTAAAGTGGTATGAGTTTCAAATAATGTTCAATAAAAAGGGGCCCTTTAACTACAGGGTGACTCAAATTTTCCCAATGGCACATGTTTAGTGGCATACAATTAATTGCGTTCATTCTTCTTGTACCTTCATGATGTGCAAAGCACATTCAAATGAACAAATTAGGTTAGTTTCCATAATGTTTGAACCCAGTATTCAAATTTCAAGAGTCTGATTTAAGTTTGAAATATAATTGTTTTCGTTTTAAGTTGTATTCAACATATAGGGTGATCCAATGTTGATTGGCAAACTGCTTATGCTGGTCATCCTATACTAGGTCAGGTCAGTTGCATTCCTAAGAATTTAATAATTCTCCTGAGTTTACAAGCTTGATGAAAACCAGCAGTTTTTTACTTATTTGGTAACACAGTTAAAAA
>CM069453.1:67218121-67272300 GCA_035610835.1 Ophiura sarsii
ACAATGTTTGAAATCACTCAGTGTGACGATTATTTTATATCTTCAAAATTGACTTAAACCAAAATAATCATTAGTTATTTGAACAACCTAACTGTATTAATAACAGTTATAAAAGAGAGATGGGAATAAAAAGTAGAGAAGAAGAAGAAGGATTTTGTTTAAATCACCACCCTTACAAAATGGCGTATATTGTCAGTTTGATACGTCGATCCGATTTTAATAATTTAAAATTCTACGAAAGGTTACAATAATTTTACAGTAGATTACAACAACAAAAAACACTTTTATTATTATTGATCTTCATGATGAAAGATTAGTCAAATGTGGTCATCGATGGGTATACTAATCATTTTGAGACAGCCTGTACATGACATAAGGTCCTCAGAAGTACAGAAGTCACTCAAAAAATTCTTTGGTTGGATGTAAGTCCCCCCCCCCCCCCCCCCCCCCCCCCCCCCCCACCCAAACAATTGGAAAAACAACAGCAACAAAACCCACCACTAACAACAACAACAAAAAGTTCAAAAGAGGGTTGGGGTGTGTTTGACAAGTTAGCTCCCTTCTCTCCTTCGGGCTCTCCTTTTAGTGTAAAAAGGTCCACTTGGCACTCGTCCTTTTCACTTTTGACAAAATCCGCCCCATCCCGAAAGAAATCGCGAAAAAGGCTGCCTCAAGGGTTAATTTTGGTTCCATCGATTGTGAGGTTTCAGAAAATACTGTAAAAATTCTTGGGAGCCACTTTCTATTTTCAAAATAGGTAAATTGCTATTGGCTCCAATTCTTTTTTCATGCTTAACCTGTCCTCACTCACCATTGAACTTTTAGCTTCACGACATTACATTGGCCTCATTACCTTAATTTTAAACCTTTTGGCTACCATTTTAAGATTTCCAAATGTTTGAATCTTTAAATTGTATTTCATGATGAATCCGAATGTGAGCCCTGACCAACATTAATTCGTTAACGGACACTTAAAAACTGATTGTGCCACTTTTGATTATTAAATAATTTACTAATTGCCATTTTAGGAACTTCAAGACGATTAAATTACCTTGCAGAGCTGTTTGTTTTGTCTCATATGCTTTATACTGTCTCAAATATGCTTGATTAAAATAAAGTTGGCACTAAAAGTCAAATCTGTGCCAATGTGAGAGATTGCCGAGAAAAATGAAATTTGGAAAAAAATATTGTTTACAGTTTACAGATTTTAGAAACCATGAAATGTAATAATGTATGAGAAAAAGGGTTGAATGATAGAAATATTGTTCATGAAGCAATATCATGACATGTGGGACTGGGAATCGTGCTAATAATTTTGATGTCATCTGCAATCGAAATGACTAAATCATGAAATAAGAATACGTAGGTAATGTATACTGTTATCGTAAAAATAAAAATATTAAAAGGGTTTTACTATAAGCGGATAGGGAATATCGTTTTTCTCAATGTGGATCCTGGCGATGCTGATGATACCGTTCTCTTCCCTGATGGTTCTGCCAAATCCATGAGATGCTAGATTTTGTTCGCAAGAATATCTGGTCTTAAGTAACAATATTAATAAAACCCAAGCAGTTTGGATAATATTTTAATATTTTAATATTAAAATAGGCTCAGAAAAGGTGAGTCTAAACACAATTATAATGAAATCCCAGTAAAATGGGCTGGAGTATAATTATATAATGCAGAGGACAATTTTAAGCTCTCGGAATTGTATTCTCAACTAATGTCGAGAGTATGGTAAATTTGAACTGAACATGTCATGGAAGCTCTTATAAGAAAACTAATTTATGAATGGTCAAGATTAAGAAACTTCACAATATTGACAAAATAACCATATCAAAACCTATTGTTATCCAAGCTCACTTCTTAATGTGAACTTTACCTGATCCTCTTGAAGAATGTATCAAGGAACTGAGCAGATTATCTGGAAAGGTGTATAGGCTAAGGCTATGTTAATCATTAGGTAAGCGGCGCGAGCGAGCGCGTTTTTTGCGGCAGGGGTGGTGTGAGACGGTTTCAGTTTTTAACTGAATTGGTCCCGAAAAACGTTCCGCGCGGAAAAAATCATATCAACATGGCCATCGCGCAAAGTCCATAAAAACCTTTCTGAAGCCATCCTATTAATCTTGATTAATAAAACTTTGAAAATAATTCGCGCATAGCGCTAACAATTTGGCTATTGTAAAAATAAAAATGTCCTGAAAACGTTCTGAACCCATCCTGTTAAGCTTGAATAATAAGACATTGAAAATACTTCGCGCGTAAACTGCTATTGTAACACTAAAATGGTCCAGAAAAAACGTTCCTGAAGCCACGCTATAAAGCTCGAATAATAAAAAAATTAAACTAATTCGCGTGTAGCGCGAAAGAATTGGCTATGAATAAAAATGTCTAGAAAAAAGTTCCTAAAGTCATCTTGTAACGCTTGAATAATAAAACAATTGAAACAAATTCACGCGTAGCGCGCAAAAATCGGTTATTGTATATAATAACACTTTAAAATGGTCCAGAAAACGTTTCTGAAGCCATATTGAGCGAAAAATATTGTAAATATAAAACTTAAGGTCTAAAAAAACGTTCCTGGAGCCATCTTTTTAAGTTTGAATAATAAAACCGAAACTAATTCGCTCAAAGCGCGCAACAATAAGTTTATTTTAATAAACTATTGTTGCTTAAAAGCGCTGA
Source organism: Ophiura sarsii (assembly GCA_035610835.1). Lineage (NCBI taxonomy): Eukaryota > Metazoa > Echinodermata > Ophiuroidea > Amphilepidida > Ophiuridae > Ophiura > Ophiura sarsii. The sequence goes on from CM069453.1 coordinate 67,220,807, forward strand.
AACTTTTAAACTATTAATGTGATGTTTATAAAAGTATACATTATTGGAAAGGAAATGAGTCAGAGAAATCCATCAATTGTCACTAAAAATTTGTACAATATTGACCCATTTTTTTTCCGGACACCGTAACAAAATCAGTTGGTAAAAATGCCGAAATTACACTAAAAGCATCTAAAGACACTTCTCTAGGAGCGCAATTTTATTTGAATTTTTGAGGTTAAAAAAATCAATTTGTTAACACTTTTTGGTCAACATTTTAAAAACTAAACAGTTTATGAACAAACAAAAAAATGCGCTCCTAGAGAAGTGTCTTTGGATAGAGAAGACTTGTAGATTTGTTTTGGTACCAAACATACAATAACAGCTATCTGTGTTGCTAAAATACAGACGAAAGTTCCCCCAACTGTAAGCATTGTATAATGAGCTGAATAATGTCAAGGATTTTTACAAACGGTGACTTTATAACAGGGCGTTCAGCAAATCAAACAATGAATATGGTATTGCGAGTTACAAATCTTTAAATGGTTTCGAAACTTTTGGGACACCCTGTACTTACTATATACATACGCACAGGCTGTCCCAAAATGATTACTATCCATCGATGCCCAAAGTTCATTCATTTTTCGTATGAAAATCAATGAATTATATCAGTTGTTTTTTCTTCATCCTTGACATATAAACCTTCCATTAGTATTTTTATTTTAGCTCATCATGAATACATTGAACATTGCGCATGGACTTATCAAACTGAAAATACACTTTTGTGCACAAGACATGGCAGTTTTACCCTTTTGACAAAATGTAATTTTTTTTCATCATAAAGTAAAAGAAGTTTGTCACGCTTGAGTGACCCCCATGTTTCATATCTAGGCCTATTTGACATGTGACATTCTGAAAAATCATTCCTGAAAATTAGCTATTTACAAAAACCCTAAAAACGTTCCTGAAACCATCTTGTTAAACTTGAATAATTAAACATTGAACATAATTCGCGCGAAGCGAGCACAAATTGGCAATTTTATACAAGCATGAATAATTAAACCTTGAAACTAAGCTCGCACAGATTGGCAATTTTAACACAAAAAAGCCTCCAGAAAACTTTCCTGAAGCCATCTTTTTAAGCTTGAATAATAAAACAATGAAACTAATTCGCTCGAAGCGCGCAAATTGTCTAGTTTTCTAACTAAAATGGTCCAGAAAACGTTCCTGAAACATGTTGTTACTTTTTATACTAAGCTTGAATAATAAACATTGAACAAAAAATCGCGGGAAGCGCGCCAAAATGGCTATACACTAGTTTTCTAACTAAATGGTCCAGACAACGTTCCTGAAACCATGTTGTTTATAAGCTTGATTCAAGCTTATAAACAACATGGTTTCAGAAACGTTGTCTGGACCATTTTAGTTAGAAAACTAGTGTATAGCCATTTTTTGCTTGAATAATTAAACACTGAAACTAATTCGCGCGAAGGGTGCAAAAACGTCTAGTTTTTTTAATTAAAATGGTCCAGACAACGTTCCTAAAAAACAATATTGTTAAGCTTGAATAATTAAACAATGAAACTAATTCACGCGAAGCGTGCAAAACGTCTTTTTTCTTCTTCTTTAAAATGGTCCAGACAACGTTCCTGAAACTACGTTGTAAAGCTCAAATAATTAAACATAGAACAAAGCGCCCATTTTCTATTTTTGGGGGGGGGGGGGGGGGGGGGGGGGGCGGGGGGGGGGGGTCCACGTGAAAATAATGGAGGCGAGCCCCCGCCCCGCTTGCTCTGTCTATGCTAGTTACCCTTCCTCCTCATTCTCCTCTTCCTCCTTTACTCTTTTTAAATATGAGGGGGGGGGGGAGCATGGCCTGCTTGGGTCCCCTGGTGGCGCCACAGGTAGTGGGGGAATGTCGTTGGCGGGGGATTCAGGGGGCCGAACTGCTGGGTTTTAACTCTTGTCTGAATGACCTAAAACTCTCCTTACTATCAATATTTACATTTGTTATAAAACACTGACATGGTTGGAGACGTATTATAAAGTGAGAGACACTAATAAAGCTCCCTCCCTCCCCTTCTCCTCCCCTCCCCTCCTCTCTCCCCTCCCCTCTCTTATTTTTTCCCCCTCTAGGGACCCTGGTGAGCATCCCCCCCTTGAACACGGGCCGGGGTAACGAGAAATCAAATGATTCAGAATTATGAAAACGGTGGCTTATACGGATGGTGAACATTAATCTTACATCTATGCCCTGAAAACTACATGGATCCCAAGACTTTGTAATGCGGAGGAATTAGAGTGATTTAGCCGTTTTGGTAAAATGGTACTTTTCTCTCTTTAGACGCGAATAAAACATTAGAACCAATTGCTTAATTAAGGCCTTAAAATACCGTGCAATCACTGCCTAAAGAACAATAACAAACACGCTCAACTTGTTTTCAACCCCGGGGGGGGGGGGGGGGTACTCGGATTTGGTTTGGTCGGGGGTGTGCCGCTGAGATTCAAAACCCGTACCCATTTTTAGGGGTGATTTTTGAAGAATCGGTACCCATTTTTAGGGGTTTTGCTTCATTTAGACCAAATTTTTGCAAATTATTGGGAAAATAGACCTAATTTTTGCAAATTTTCGCGAAAATAGACACAAATTTCGCGAAAATAGACCCATTTGTAAAAAGTGGCCCCATTATTAGGGATTTCCAGCACAAAATCATACCCCATGTTTAGGAATTTTGTGCCAAAAAGCTACCCATTAGAGCGGCACACCCCCATATACAGTCTTGGGTGAGTATCCCCCCCCCCCCCCCCCCCCACATGTTCAAGTCGTATAACTTTATAACACTCGACATCAAATGTTCAAAGAATTTCTTTGAATATTCATGATATTTGACATGTTTGATGTCGAGTGTTATAAATGAAAGAAGGTTATTATGATTCTCTAACCTCGTCTAAAAAGGTCAAACGAAAAGTATAGAGCCGTAATTTAGGCCTACTTGAAAATTATAACACTCGACATCAAATGTTCAAAGAAGGTTATAATTATGATTCTCTAATCTCGTCTAAAAAGGTCAAACGAAAATGTATAGAAAATGGGAAAGCAAGTTAGACATATTATTATGGAACGCCGTTTGTAAACATTTGAACAATCATAACTTGTGTGTGTATATGTAACATTTGTGTGTATATTATTGGTTGTGCACACACAAATTATGATTGTTCAAAGGTTTACAAACGGCGTACCATGGAACGCCGTTTGTAAACATTTGAACTTTCAAAGATTTACAAACGGCGTACCATGGTACGCCGTTGTAAACATTTGAACAATCATTGTTCAAAGATTTACAAACGGCGTACCATGGAACGCCGTTTGTAAATATTTGAACTTTCAAAGATTTACAAACGGCGTACCATGGTACGCCGTTTGTAAACATTTGAACAATCATTGTTCAAAGATTTACAAACGGCGTACCATGGAACGCCGTTTGTAAATATTTGAACTTTCAAAGATTTACAAACGGCGTACCATGGTACGCCGTTTGTAAATCTTTGAACAATCATTGTTCAAAGATTTACAACGGCGTTTGGAGAAAAGGCACTGTTACTATATAGTATTAAATGTAATTGGATGACCAGTTATGCAAGCTCAGCTATACAGGACCCTAAACAGGTTAAAGGCAGTGTTGGAGCAAGTCTGACTCGGACTCAATGGAGGAGTCCTAGTATGGACTGATACTCATACCCATTGGACTCGGACTCAAGCCTTGTGACTCGGACTCGAACCCGAGTCCGTCGGACTCGAACCCGAGTCCAGTCAAACATGGCAAATTTCAACTTTAATATATAAGTCCAAATACTGAATAACTTGGAAATAAAATGTCTCAATTAGGTCATTATAATACACGTCAACTGTCTACAATATACTGCCCTCACATGTATAGCAGTATCTTGTACAATCATGTGTAACTTAGGCCTAAAAAAAGAGGCTTGTTTGAAATTTGCCATGTTTGACTGGACTCGGGTTCGAGTCCGACGGACTCGGGTTCGAGTCCGAGTCCACAAGGCTTGAGTCCGAGTCCAATGGGTATGAGTATGAGTCCATACTAGGACTCATCCATTGAGTCCGAGTCAGACTTGCTCCAACACTGCCCTTTAACTTGTTTAGGGTCCTGTATAGCTGAGCTTGCATAAACTGGTCATCCAATTACATTTAATACTATATATATAAGTAACAGTGCCTTTTCTCCAAACGCCGTTTGTAAATTCTTTGAACAATGATTGTTCAAAGATTACAAACGGCGTACCATGGTACGCCGTTTGTAAATCTTTGAAAGTTCAAATGTTTACAAACGGCGTACCATGGTACGCCGTTTGTAAATCTTTGAAAGTTCAAATGTTTACAAACGGCGTTCCATGGTACGCCGTTTGTAAATCTTTGAACAATCATAATTTGTGTGTGCACAACCAATATATACACACAAATGTTACATATACACACACAAGTTATGATTGTTCAAATGTTTACAAACGGCGTTCCATATTTTATAGTTTAAACAAATGATCGGTTATTTTTCTTATACCATTCCAATGGACCGTTGATATAAAATTAAGATGGTTCCAATTTCGCCTGTTTTGGAAAAAATCATAGGGCGGAAAGACTCACATGTTTGCACATTTGATAAAGAAACAGAAGAACCATACTACACTTATTCTGTGAGTGTTCAACCATTATTTTAATAGTTAACTATTAAAATGTACGCCTTGCCCTCTCAAATTAAAAATACAAGCGTACCGCGTACACATACTCGCGCGTTGCGGCGCGTGGTAACGGGTCATAGCAGCTTCAATAGCTTTTAATGCAATCTAAAGGGCGAACGCAAAGTCAACGCTGATTGGCTAACTGTAATGTCAAAGTTGCGTTGACTTTCCAACGCAGGTTTGACATATGCCGAAGGACCCTCGCCTTCGGCTCGGGCCTGTCGGTTCTCGGTGTGGGGCGCTCTATAGCTCACTGGGCGAGGGGACTTCTCGACGGACTAACATTACATAGAGAACGGGTTCTGCGTGCTCTATCAACTGACTGGTGGTGTGGTCAGTAATACCGGGGTTCTGCGTGTGCGCTATCAACCCCGCTATCACAGGTGTGATAGCACGACAGCATGCACGACCGCTCAGCATGGTCACGTGGTCATCCATTTGGTATATACTCTGTGGCACTCTCGCAATTAACCGCAAAGTTCATACGTAGCCGTTAGTGCCCATATCTAGAGCGATTGCATTCGTGAGCAAGTACTAGCTGCCGTATTTTTTATGAAGAATGAGCTGTGTATAAACACAAAGTAAACTTAACTTATTACTGTGTCTCTCTAGACCCAAAACACATGGAAGCTATGCATTATTCACTAGTTTGTCAAAAGAAAAAAGAAACTATGCCAAACAAGTTTGACAAGGAAAGGAGAACTTGCCCCCCCCCCCCCACCCCCCCCCCCCCCCCCCCCCCCCCAGGCACAAACGAGACCTAATTCTGTGAAACTATGGGCACAATTGGCATATTGTACTGAACACATGCTACGGTCGATCCAATTATTTACGGATGGACGTGTGGATGAAAGGTGCTGAATTTTCCAGGCCAGTTTTTGGATAGACCAATTGGTGAGAGTATTAAGTCTATCTAAAGGCCTATTTTGAAAGGACTTGCAAATCGACCCAACCCTATTTCCTTGGATAGCTTTTATCAACAGCTTTTGAACGAGTTGAACAGATTTTAAGTTGGGAGCACCACGTTTTTCAACCAACATGCCAAGCCACGGTGCGAGAAATATTTGAGAATTGTACATGCAATTTAAACAAAGAGGGCCATGAGAACAACTAGAAACACCTGATGGTGATGAGGTAAGTGCCGGTGATATATTGAGCTACTGTTTACAACTTTTGGCCCCATGACCGAGAACTTGGCACTTTGAGCATTTGTGCAAGTATTTGCACTGAGAACGAGTGCACCCTGTACCATTGAAGGAAAACACAGTGACTGAGAATTACCTGTGGAGACGCGACTTTGGAATTTGATTCGTCCGGAAACTGTTGGGAAGATTGCCCTTGTTGGCCTTGGGGCTGAAAATTATGTTGATTGGGAGGTGAAACCACACATAATGTCCAAAGTTCGCCATCTATAATAGCCCATGATCTCTGAGGCTGGCGAGCTTGTTTAAGGCGAAATTGATGGTCGTGTACACGCCACCCATACCCATTGTAGCGAGATGCCGCTGTGCGTATCAAACTGACTCGCATATTTCAATAACTCTAATGCCCTATGGGGTGAGCTGTAAGAAAAATGGACGAAAAATGAGGAATCAGTCCACCCGTGAATGCCGGAATTTTGCCGGGAAGTGCGTTTTGGCTGCTATCATACCACACCATCCTCCCCTCGTCATTCACTGATAGAACCATTCCCCCGACATCATTGTGACCAGAAATGAACCCGTTTCTGTCGGTAAGGGAGCCAAATTCAACATACTCACTGTTGATGATTTTGTTGATTGTGGCCCTAGTTAAATGATCACCGAGAGGGCTACACACAGATATCAGAGGTCCATCCGACTGTTGATTGGCGTTAAAACCGGAAAAGAATTTATTATTGAGTTCTCACCCAAACCTTGCAACAACAGCGGAGAATACGGACCAGAGTTCATCATAACATTGCTGCTTGCGAAGTCACAGCTTCTGAATTCTGCTGATTTTGTCGTGATGATAGTAGTTCGTTCTCGGGTTCGTCAACTTGCGGTCTATGTTCAGTTCGACCAAATGATGATTGGGCAACCGTTTCACCTACTGACTGCACAGGGGGTTGGACAGGACGTCACTACTGCTAGACGGCAGATTTGTGTTATTGTTCGTAACACGGCTGTTTCTTGCAGTTGATGCCGCCCCTCGTGTAGAATTACTTGTAGTATTACCCGTTGTATCACTTGTAGTCACGGCAACAGCCGAGTCAATTGGGCCATCGCTCGTGCCTGATTCCGTGGTTTGTCTTACGGCAGGCCGAGCTACATGGCCTATTAGCGTTGCATTCCTCTTTGTTCCCCTTCGTTTTCCCGGCATTTTGCTACTCAGTCACGATTTATAAACACAGCTAGATGACAGAGTTAGAAAAGGGGTCCTAGCTCTAACTAAAGCAAATTCGGACATGTACTGTATACCGTTCAAATGGTGAAGCTGTAGCCGCTAGTAATAATAACAATACTATTAGTAGTAAAACGGGAAGATGAACGCCAACAGTTAGTAATTTCAGCAAACCACTGCAAATATACACCAAGTGTAGTAAAAGTGATGGATTTTCTAATGGTGTCTGATAAACATAAACAATTAATTTATGTCCAAGAAGAGAACGACACTTCGAATGCCGACAACGGAGGTTATGAATCAGTTAGGAAAACTGATTGCTGCTCGCAAAGCACGCAGGGAGGGACGCACACAAAGGAATGGCCTATCTATTGTTACTGTGGAATCAGGCGAGGAAAACCCGCGAAACAGAGACTCAAGTTGTCAGACAGAGGGACGGGACTCTGCGCCGTGAGCAAAAGCGATTTATTCAGATTTCAGCTGAATAAATCGTCACTAATAGTCCGGTTAAAATTGAGGGAGGTGCCACCTGGAGGAGAAATTCTCAAGTGGTTTTTTGACCAGTTTTTCATGGGGATCATGAATAGGTAAACTGGCTGTATCCTAAGAACTTTTCTATGAGGGCGCTTTTTCAAAATGGCCGCCAAAATCCCATATAAAGTGTGTATGGGTTAAATAAGTATCTATGAGGCATGTTGACCACTTTTTGCATTAGTTTTGATAAGATAACTTAAAATATATTTTGTTAAATTTTGTCATACTAGTTTTATGATAATCCTGATAACAATCCCTAGGGCGCTTTTTTTGTTTTGAATATCTTATTATTTTTTGAGTTATAGACCAAAAAGTGCCAAAAAACCGCTCCTGGGGAATGTTATCAGGATTATCATAAAACTAGTATGACAAAATTTAACAAATATATTTTTGAGTTATCTTTTTCAAACCTAAAATGGGTCAAAAAACGTGTTTTTTATAATTTTTTCCAAAATGGTCAATTTCATTATCATGGTTGGATTCATTAAACCCTTTTCTGCAAAAAACTGTATATGTTTATAAAGATTAAATGAATATTAAAGAAGTTACGGCAGTTTTACAGAGACTGTACCTAAGAGTCCACACCCCCTTAATAGATTTTGTATTTACCAACCTAGATTCTTTGTGAATACCTCTAATCAAAACGAATGCAAAAAGGGGTCAAACATGCCTCATGGATGCTTATTTAACCCATATACACACTTTATATGGGATTTTGGAGGCCATTTTGAAAAAGCGCACTCACGGAAAGTGCTCAGGATACAGCCTGTTTACCTCAGATATTCTTGTTCCCCATGAAAAACTGGTCTAGAAAAACCACATGAGAATTTCTCCTTCTCCAGGTGCATCTCCCTAAATTTTAACCGGACTATAAACCAATTGTCGAAACTCAAAGTACACTGCGTTCACGTTGCTATCATGGTGATGAAAGAGCCCGTATGCCCTTTGCTATTGTAAGTTTGTAACAGCTCGTAGGTGATCATCAACTAGTAGTAGACCTGTCACCTGCGATCTCATGATTATGATCATCCCCATCAAGTGCCGGGTATCATCGAAATCTAGCATCTTCCATTATCATGATCCTAATTCACTATTATCTTCACTCATTATCAATCATCATCATCACTCAATATCATCATCATTATAATTAGACACTTTTCAGCCTCAGCCCCGTGCCCCCCCCCCCCCCCCCCCCCCCCCCCCCCCCCACACACACACACCACCCACCCCCGTATATGACGCCCCTGCCCCAAGCATCGGTCGCGGTATATATTTCATGTTTCTGATCGTTTTTAACTTCTTATAATGTATTTTACTGAGTTATATAATTGTATTGACTATCTGGTTTTGGTTTATTTAATAAATTTAATCAATTGATTAATAATAATTAAATACTAATATAAGTATGTCAATACCTGGGCCATAATCTTGAATTATTTCATTAATGCACCATCATGTTTAAAAAATATTAATAAGGGAATCGCGGGAATCGAACCCGTGTTTTCCGTTTAACAAAGACAGGATCACAGTAGCACGCCACAGAGGTTGGACGATAGAAGTGGCATCATGTTATTAATAAACCATTGAACTATTCAATTACACAAAACAGATTTTTATCATGAAAATTGGACCTTTAGTGTAACATTTGTATGTGACAATCGACCAAAATATGTTTGTAATTTCATGATAGTCCTTATTTTTGAAAAAGCAGTACAAATGGCATCATTTTTTTCGGAACGTGGGCCGACTCAACAGGTTCTTTATTTACACTCACCTATGACCTAGCGAGTGACGACACATTTTAAATATTACGGAGGACCATTCACGTCAGAATTTTACAGTAAACTATTATAGGTTAACACTTGGCATATGCGCCAATTAATTTTGTAAGGGGACGATGCTGATTAATGTGGATATTTATCTCGCTAGTTACTATTCTGGTGTTACTCGCCCGGTTATGCTCTAAGAATAACATCGTTAGTAAGCAGGCCCGTAGGAAGGGGGGGGCGATGGTGGCGATCGCCCCCCCTTTGAAAATCTTCCCCGGAAAATTTGTACACAGATGAAAAAATTTCGCGCGCTACGCGCGCATTTGTCTTCCCAAAATGCAATATTCTTTGCTACAAGCTTGTTTAGAGCCAAAATATACCTCGATCGTGCAAAAAATAGGTGCAAATTCGAAAATTTTCGCACGCTACGCGCGCATATTTGACTCACAAAAATCTTCCGGTGATTTTTTTTGTTAAAACGCCCCCCCTTTGAAAAAAGTGTTTTACGGCCCTGGTAAGTTACGCTACAGTTTGAGCATAACTACTAGGGAGGTAGCTTAGGCCAAATTAAAAAAAATCTCCACCGAACCCAACTCCCTACCCCCCCCCTGAAATTCTAATGGTGCGTCCCTATAGGTCTATAATTTCGTTTCTTGAGGAATATTTTGCATTTCGCATCCATACCAACATGTGTGCCAAATACGGCCATTTAGTGACGTTTGTAACAATCAAATCCTTTACATACCCTGCTTATTGTATTGAACAGATATGGGTCATTCCATTTAATAGGGTACCAAATTGTGACATGCACATTTTGGGCCTAAATTCAGAAATTATCTTTATTGCTTAAAACTAGTTATCTACTTGCTAAATTTAGTGATTAAATTCAGAACAGTGACATGTTAAACCATTTAAAGGACAAAAAGAGCACATAAACACTAATAATATCCTGATTTTATTGAAAATTGTTTGTTTCACGTGTAAATATTTTAAAGGGGACACCAAAATGCTTGTTATGCTGTATGTCCCTATCAAACATTTGTTGTACCATTTTTCTTTTCAATTTATGTAACCTGGTCACTTTCTCACCTAGAAACCCAAATGATTCATCGATCATAATTATGCTTCATCTTACTTTTATTCCCAAGAAACAATGTTTCGCGTGTAAACGACGTAAAGGGGACACCAAACCTACATTCTACATTATTCAAATTCTGAAAGAAATTAGTCAATCTTTTATTCAGTACTCATTACATACCCCACTCCGGCTATAAATTGATGTTGAATTGAGAACCAATTGAGCTCAGGAAAAACTTTTAAAGTAATCACAAAGTTTCACAACGTAAATATTCGGGGGGACACCAAAGAGGTCGGTCAATATGTAATATGACCCATTGTATGTGTTTTTTAATATTAAATTTATTCTTACCACATAATTATCTTTAAAAGGGATGCGAGTAAAGGGGGACACCAAAGTTTACGCGCGAAACATATTTTTTGTGAACTCGTTATGTTATAAAAATATATTTTTGGGGTGAAATGTTAGTTTAATATGGAATATCTATCTTTTATTAACATTACAATTTAGAAAAAACAAGAGAATCTTGCAAGAGAAAGTAAAAACACCCATAATTAAACTATGTTTTTTCATGTACCAAATATTTGCTTAAAAAGTGACACATTTTGCCAATTTTTGCTCAAAATATGGACCATGCAAGGTCCGAAAATATGTTTTGTTTGTTAATGTCAGTAGATAATAATAATAATAGTAAACAATTAAAACCATAAAAATGGGCATTATGTACTATGGAAATATGAAAAATGTCCAATGAAACCAAAGACCACTAGATTTGCCCATTGGTACCCTTATAAATGGGTAACCCATATTCCAATTTGCTCAATTTCGATTTACAATAAAAAGATAAACAAACCGAGGAAGGTACGTCCAGATACAAAACCTGTGGCACAGCGCTCGTGGTGTTGGCCCCGTGACCCAAAATGTAAAACTTATGACGTACAAACCAATGTCCTAATGTTTACACGCAACTTCTTCTTATCCTTTACCCAACAAAATCAATCCGGGAAACCAATAGGCATTATTACTTAACCTTGATTATAACAAGACAACATAAAATCCTACCTTATGCAAGTAACGGCTATCTTATCGAATACCCCCTCATTAATTCGATGTTTATATAGTATGTGTGTTGTATCCGATGTTGTTTAAGGTATTCATATACCCCTAGATTGAGTCCAATTTAATTACAATATATCATTGATGTGGGTGGGTCTGTTTTAGTCCGATGGGTAAACCGCCCATCACTAATGTAGGCTACTGATAGACGTCCCATCATTTTGACCGTGTACGGTCCGATTGTCATGATTGTCGGAATAACACTACATGTAGTGAGAGAAAACAAAAATCAAAATTATCGGATCACTTATAGCGGCGGAAGCATCAACATTTGGAGGGAGGTTATTATAGGGTGGGACCAGTGGCGAAGGTGCTCAGCAGGAAATTCAAACCTACCCACCAGGAAAAATGGGGGGAAGGGAAAAGAGTAAAAGAAGGGGGAAAGGGAAAGAAAAGAGAGAGAGAAAGGAAAGAGGGAGGAAAAAGTAAAAAGGAAAAGGAGAAAAAAATGGGAAAGAAAGAAAAGAAGAAAGGGAAATAAATAAAGAAAGAAAATTTCGCAGTACAAATTGTTGACTGTTGTGTTTTGTGACCGTGCGAAATTTTGTGACCGTGCGAAATTTTGCGAAAAATCCTAGCTACGCCACATGGACCGCACGTCGCACGTAGCATTTACCTAGTACGATTCTATGTATCATGTTAATATTTGTATATATTCTGCCTTTATTATTTATACATTTGATAATATTGTGTGAATATGTTTTAAGGACGCGTCAGTCGAGAAGACTCATGCCACTGTTTCAAAAGTGTATGTCCAAATAAATAAATGAATACAAATATTGTGACATCCCAACCGACGGTGTCAACGATGATTGTTGATGCTAGTCAGGTATGATATACGAGATGCCCTTAACGTTATTTATCGCAAATCAATAATGAAGCCTGGTACTGGTAGTGGTAGTAGGGTATTCTATAACACTCCCGATTCACTCATTATTCCATATGTGAAAAAAAATACGAAGCCCAACTTAGGCGCCGTGTGGTGAGTATATAAGCTAAACATATTTACGTTCATCTAGATTGAAAACAGATTTCTTTTGCAATCGGCAGCGGTTTGGTTACGGGAGAAGAGATCCTCATATCCGACGGCGCATTTAACGAACGAGTAAGTAAGTAATATATCAACTCATTTAAGAATATCTTAACACTTTCCACGCGGCAGGCGGCTGCAGACGACATTCCAAAATTTCACAAAATGTTTAAAAAATGTCAAAATTATTGAATTTCATTAACATATTCAGAATCACCATGAGAAATGCATTGACATAAGTACAAACATGCCTAGTATTGGGTCAGTAATCCTTGAGATAGGCTTTGAAAATTGTGAAAGGTTTCTGAAAGATCTGTTTTGTGTATGGTAAAAGTAATGGCCGCGTGGAAAGCGTTAACACTTTCCACGTACGCGCGAGAATTAATTGAATTTCATCACCATATTTGGAATCACCATGAGAAATGCATTGAAATAAGTACGGACATGCCTAGTATTGGTTCAGTAATCCTTGAGATAGACATTGGAAGTTCAGTAAGGTGCACAATTGGTCATTTTGGAAATATCTTTATATATCGTACCTAACTGATATAAAAGATATATCTGATATTGACGATACAAACGATAGTTTGACGATATAAAAGATACAGATGATTTAAGTAAGCTATAAATTTGCGACGATATATTTAATATTTTTTGATATTTCCGATATAAATTATATAAAAGATACAAACGATAGTTTTGACGATATAAAAGATAGAGATGATTTTCTGACGATATATCTGATATTTTTGATATTTCCGATATAAATGATATAGAAGATACAAACGATAGTTTTGACGATATAAAAGATAGAGATGATTTAAGTGAGTTGTGTATTTGCGACGATATATCTGATATTTTTGATATTTCTGATATAAATGATAAAGATACAAACGATAGTTTTGACGATATAAAAGATAAAGAGGATTTTAGTGCATTATGCACACTCAAAGAAAGTCATTCAAAGTACAATCCATCACATTTCACAAATTATTTTACTACAATAGCGGATAGTTGTCAATTTTTTTACATGCCGTACGATCAGACAAACTTTCAATTTAGCCCCCGTCTCAAGGTTTGCCTCTATTGTGAAATGCTGTCTGTTTTAAAACCAAGGTAATTCTTGCGAAAAACTGTTCAAATGGGATGGGCCCATTGTTATTCTGTTTGCAGAATGGTACGTGAGAAGATCGTGCCTTGTCTGGCCCTAAAGCTTATAAATATACAATTGTGACTGTATTTTTTCATCTACATAAATTCATTATAGGCCTAAGCATTACTGTGAATATGGCAAACAAATTGATTATATATTTTGATAATTGTTGGCACATATGGTAACTGAAATGTATCAAGCGCTGTAACTTTCGAACTATTAATGTGATAAAAGTATACATTTTTGGAATGGAAATGAGTCAGCGAGTCCATTTTTGGTATCAAATTTCACTAACAATTCTTATTTCTTAATTATTTACCAAATAAATCGTTGGAAATTGTGATAAAGGACTCACTTTTCAAGTAACGCCAAGCATGTCCGAGAGCTTAATGTAACCTCTCGCGGATCACGACATAAACTGCGCGACATCCTCGTTGCCTCTGCGTCACCACACGCACCGTACGCGCGAAGATTATCTTTAGCTGCATGCGCATCTAACAACGTGTGTTTACGTGCTTAACAGTACACATAAATGTGTTCACTATTTGAAAGAATGTATAAATGCGCAGCACATATTGAAAAAACAAGAAAAGTTATTGATCAGATTTTGTAGAATCTTCCATTAAAGTCGAATTTTTCGTCATTTCCTATAGAACCATGTATTTTTTGAAAAAAACCCACCATTTTTGAAACGGATATAGCTCAAAAACTAAGCTCGTTACCCCCTTTTTAATTTAGATTCGTGGTCAGCACCGTTGAGAATACCTGATAACAAAATTTCAAGAAAATGTCACGGTTAATTCTATGTGTCATGAAACCCCTTAAAAGACCCATCCAAATTGTTAAAGGGGCATCAAGAGATGTGGTGGAGGCAGCGCCCTCAATTACAAAAATATATGATAAAAACTGGGATTTTTTATATTTTTACAATTGTATTACATGTATGAACTTACACCTAACGGATTAAGAAAAATCAGCTCTCTTTGTACAACAAAACGTCGATTTAAAAATGCTGGTCTCCGCTAGATCAGCATATTACGTCAGACAGTATCCCCCTGCAGCACGTGCGATACATATCGCGAACCAAATTTGCATAGAGGGCGTTTTTTAATAAATAGCGATGGTTTTGTTTTACTGTATTTTTGTTAGTTGAAATAACAATTATGGCAATATTTAATGTTCATCTTGAATTCTGAAGTAAATAAAAAATAAATAAAAAATGTCAACACCACTTCATGTCCCTTTAAAGTTTAGCATGACAACGGGACTGAATTTCGGTACAAATAGATTATGGGTCGTTCTTAAGGGGGCTGTGGACTCTCAGGTACAGCCTCCGTAAAACTGCCGAAACTTCTTCAATATTCATTTAATCTTTATAAACGTATACAGTTTTTTGCACGAAAGGGTTCAATTAATCCAACCATGATAATGAAATTGACCATTTTGGAAACAATTATAAAAAACACGTTTTTTGACCCATTTTAGGTTCTGCACAGATAACTCAAAATATATTTTGTCAAATTTTGTCATACTAGTTTTATGTTAATCCTGATAACATTCCCTAGGAGCGGTTTTTTTTAATATCTTATTTATTTTTTGAGTTAGAGACCAAAAAGTTCCAAAAAATGTGAATTTTCATGATTTTGGCGGTAAAAATCACATTTTTTGGCACTTTTTGGTCTCTAACTCAAAAAATAAATAAGATATTAAAAATAAAAAAAACCGCTCCTTTCATTTATATCGTAGTTAAATCGTAAAATATCAATGATATCCCCTATCTCTTTGTACATTTATATCGTCGCCGTCTATCAAAATGACCATCTGTGCACCTAACTCTGGAAGTTGGGAAAGGTTTCTGAAAAATCTGTTTTGAACTTAAGGTAATACCAATAGCCGCGTGGAAGTGTAAAAGGTACCCGGGGCCTATTCTTTGGGGCTGTAATTTTCTTCATTTTAAAATCATTTTAATTATTATCTTTACGCAATTATTGCGCCGAATCTTTTGCCAATATATAAACGTCTTAAAATAACATTGGTAGTTTCACAGTAACAGATAGCAAACCTGACATTACTGCATGATTTCCACTCGAAGACACAGAATTTCGCTTTACAAGTTCTGAACCCATGCATGCACCTAAAATAACCTAAATCAAGTCTCCAATTTGTCTCGGTTCCCATAGACATATGCACACAATCATGGCTTCACAGCGCGTTCATCGTTGGAGCTCCTAGGATATAGTTTACATCAATGAATACATTAGTTATCAGTGTTCTTTTTTATTTCTAAAACTTTTCAAGAGCTCGACAAATGCATCGTGACTGGTGTTCAAGCAATTCATTGTGGGAAGACCTTACAATCTTCTTTGGTTTAGTCTAAATGCATCCTTCGAATGTAATTTTGAGCATGGGCTATCCCTTTTAAAGGGATCTTTATTAAAAGTATAGTAAAGCGAAGTTGTATTATGATGTATCACGTTATAAATATAGGTATAGGAGCTATTTATAGGCTAAGGCTATTTTATCAAATTTATTCATATTCACTCTCAATTGTTTTCGCGGGTGTTTGCTATCTGATTTATATTTGGGCTGATGGAGATTAATTATAAATCTGGATGGATTTAGGAAAACCCCGATGGGATATATCTCTTCATACGTGAAGCGCCTTCAATCAATATTTTGATATAAAGTTCTTTGGTGGTGAGACTCGCTCCTTAAAAGTTTGAACAATATGTGTGTCTGTATATTAATTTAAAGTATGGTCGTATCTCTCACCCGTATTGGTTCGTTATCAATTCGTTATATACTCGCTAAAATGTTCGCTTTCACCTAATTCGCAATTGTTATCTCTATTAACAATGCGGCTCGCTGTCATAAGCAAACATATGGGGGGTGGGGGGGAGGGGGGGTGGGGGGGGGGGGGGGTGGGGGGGTGCTCGACATCAAGTTTTAAATTGAAACGGGAATATCTGCGATAACAATTTTGTCGAGTATTTGGCGATTTCGACCCCTTTTCAAACTGTATACATATATATATTCTTTTAACTTAGATTCTTAAAATTTCAGATTGTACGAGTTCTAATCATGACCAGTGTCAACATGATAGCGCTTTTAGTAGTTGTGTGCGTCACGACATCGTTTGCGTGTATGTACAGTGGAGGAGATACGCCACCACGTCCAAGCTGCCAAAATGGAGTGAAATGTCCAGAATATACTGTTGAAGAAATGGCAATGGTAAACCAATGTATTTGATTCAGTATTATCTTAACACTTTCCACGCGGCTATTATTTGTACCATACACAAACATATTTTTCAGAAACCTTTCCCAACTTTCAAGGTCTATCTCAAGGATAAATGAAGCAATACTAGGCATGTTTGTACTTATTTCAATGCATTTCTCATGGTGATTCCAAATAATGGTAATGAAATGCAACAATGTTGACATTTTTGGAACATTTTATGACATTTTGGAATGTCGTCTGCAGCTGCCTGCCGCGTGGAAAGTGTTAACTCATTCTAAGTTATTTTGCGTCTTATTGTCCTTTAACAAATCATTAATAAAAAAAATTCAGACAAATTTACTTGTTTGAGCAAAACTTCCCGGATTTCAACCCCACACATTTGCTGAAATACTTCAATTTTGTGTGACCCCTATCCGAATTACAATAATCTGTACGGTATATTTTCATCGTTAAAACTTTATAACTCAATATTCTGTGGAGGTAGATACAAATGAATGTACTTATTCGCTTACATTACAACACCCTTCATTATGCATGAACCATGCACACGAAACATGTAAATCATTATTTATGGCCTAACTTTATTTTATCAATTCTGACCATTGTATTGATTTCGCTTTACAAGGGTTGTATTGATCCTCCACTGATTATCTGTTGCTTTATATGCTCGATCCCTCATAAAGTGCTCAACTAAAGAAAGTTATACATTTTGTTTATGTCCTAAGAGTGACTTCCAATTAGTTTTTGATCAAACAGGCTAGATAGACATTTGGATGAATCTTTTTCAAAGAAAATCCGTGACAATTCCAAATTCGCATTTTCAATACACTGCGCGGGAGAAAAGACCGATGGTTACCAAGCACATATCCCGTTTTGGCCCGTATTGATCACTGCACACTTTCCCTGCGCGGGATAATTGTAATTCAAACTGCAATGCATGGGTAGTGCAGCATGTGTGATCGATATCCCCAGCAGTCATCCAGGCTATATGCAATGCATACACAGCATTTTCTCTCCGCGTAGTGTGTTGAAAATGCGAATTTGGAAACGTCACGGATTTTATTTAAATGGGGCTAATCATGGCTTATCAATTTGTTTTGTGGCAAGTTTGGTACCATATTTGTGACTAAAAGATTCATTCAAATTCAAATCCAAATGCCTGTTTGGTCAAAACATAATTGTAAGCCACTTTATTATAGGACATAAACACAGTGTATGAATTTCTTTGTTGAGCACTTTACATCTCATCTCTGCCCTCCCGTTTTGAATGGTACAGTTGTACCATGTGTACTGATAGATCATAAGATAAAGGAATGATCGTCTGGTTCGATCCAAAGCAATATGAGGTAGTAAGACTTCAATTTGCAACAGACATACCAGACAAAACCTGAATTATCATGCTCATACATCGATGAATCACGACAGCACACCGCGGCACCTATGAAAGAGTAGGTATGTGCCCACTGGTAAACATGAGTTCTTACAATAATATTCAAATGTTGTTTTGCATTTTACAGGGTTATGAACGACGCATGTATGCGCCGGGTACGTGGGTTGGTACCACCATGGTTGGAATGGAGTATGGACAAGGAGAAGGATTCAACAGGCTCTTCAGTTATATCAGCGGTGAAAATGAACAAGGTAAGTCAGCATAGAATAAAAACAGACGAGAAGTTAGGTTTTTTTTATTAATTAATATTATGTATATTATTTAATAAATAAGGTAGTAGTAGTCGTGTAGCAACAGACAGATTATTGATGAACTGGTAGCAACAACTCCACGGTCAATAAATATCGATAGTAAGCTAGATGAGGACGGGGATGAGGATCGTAGCTTTCGATCGATCAATGCACATACCTGTCACACAATCCTTCGTCTGCGCCAGTGCGCGGCCCAAAACCCAAGTGCTCAAATGAAAATTGCACTTTGTCTTATTCTGTGCTGTAGTGCCTCATTCTATTCTGTCTTGCATCCTTAATTGTTAACCGGTCTTCGCGAATAATATCTGAAATGAAGAGGCGAAATTAATCTGTAATTTTGTAATTGATGTTCACTTGGAATGACCGTATTTTTACCTGATAAGTTACTAATATTTTGAGAACTGGATAATAAATATGATGTCATATTCAGTAGACAATTTATAATTTATTTGTAATATAGCACACCTGATTGGTGCCAGCAATCACATAATCATCCGCGGTAAGTGTTAAAGGGGCACTGAGAGCAAGCAGACGACGGTGGACACGAACGGCCGTTAATTTTGAATTTCCGTTGGTTTCAATGTATCAATGGATTTTGATTATATGACCCCATAAAATTCATCACACGTTGGAACTAAATTATTTCATCCTTAAACCACTGTGGATGGCTAACCACATTGTCAGTATCATTTTTTGAATTTAAACCGTTGTTAAGCGTACGGTCCCATTCATTTGATCACGTAACCTCGTTCGCATATTTTGACCTGAATATTCGTGAATACGCCCGTGTCCAGCGTCGTCTGACTGAGAGATACGTATGGAGTGCGCCCTCAATTTGTCTGAAAATCTTTTTCTTTTTTTGCACCGTACGAAATTTCACGATTTGGTAATTTCGATTTAGATCATATCGAAATTGTCAGCATCCCTCACCACATAAGTTGTTTCAACCAAATTTCAATCTAGCGCGATTATTCAACCGTTTTCCCATAAATCATTACACTTCATGGTTCCTACATTTCTATAGCAGCTCCTCGCCTGTGGGATGCACTTCCTGCCAACATCAGAAGTGCTGACAATTTGACCACCTTCAAAAGGCTCCTTAAATCCCACCTTTTTCCATCTTCATGATCATTGTCCTCCTGTGTCGCTTCTTCACACTTTTTCTACTTCTTTCTCAGCGCTTTGCATCCATTGGTTAATAAAGCGCTTTATAAATCCTTGTTATTATTATTATTATTATTATTATTATTATTATTATTATTACCTTATCTGTTGGAACCATTCCTTTTTTCCTAATTTCACTTTTCTCGGCAATCTCTCAATGTCCCTTTTATAGCGGTTCAGACTGCGTAAACACTGTAGGGGGTCATTGCGGGGGTCATTGCGGGGGTCATTGCGGGGGTCATTGCGGGGGTCATTGTCTCCATGGTTATGTCATAGTCTGTATTCACGGGTTTTGTTTAAATATTGCATGCGCTTTTTTGTTTTTTCAGACAAGAAAATCGCAATGACGTCACCCGTGTTAACGAAAGTTATGCCCAACGAAGACATGTCAGGGCTTATGATGAACTACACAATGTTTTTCTACTTGTCTTCTGAATTTATGGCCGATGGGGCACCAATGCCTAGAAATCCAACTGTATTCCTTAAAGAATTCCCTGAGATGGAAATATATGCAAGGTAAGAATGCTTTGGTGATATAGATTCACCAGGTAGCTATAACATTACGCTACAAGGCCCGCTTAGCAGCGCTATAAATTGTTGCCCTAAAAGCCGGCACCAAATTTAAATATTCGCCTTCCATCAAAGCTGGTTGCTATATGACATAATTCTCATGTGCAACCAACCGGCTGTATTGCAACGCCCATTTGGTAGTTTAAACGCATGAGCGTGGATGAATTTGCAACATAATGGAAACTCACCCATGCAGTTAGCAAGAAATACCGCTCGAATTTAAATATACAACCCAACCAGGCAATCCTCTCGTAGTAATTGATACCAATAATAGGTTTACCAGACCGAATTAATAGCGCTCCTAAGCGGGCAATTTGTGTCATGAATATTGGTCGATCGGTTTCAGATTCCATTCTATGCAGCAGAGGCACCACAGCGGACCAATCATTCCACGCGGCTGTTAGTTTTACCATTATATACAAAAGGTGTTTTTTTTCCTTCTCAGAAACCTTTCCCAACTTTTAAAGTCTATCTCAAGAATTACTGAACACTATGCATGTTTGTACTTAGTATAATGCAAGTCTCATGGTGATTCCAAATATGGTAATGAATTACCGTTAAGTTGCGCAGTAGAAACAACCAAATAACGCTAATGACCTTAAACTTTTCTAACGGAGAAAACCTGCACAAACAAGGTTTGTTAACGGTAATTAACGCTAACTTGCCCAGTAGTGTAGTAACAGCCACCCGTTAAATCTTACCGCTAGGGGGGGGGGGGGGGGGGGGTAGTGATGTGGTCTTCCTAAAACCGGCCAAAAATATCGCATGGTACAAGTCGCAAATGTACCGACGGAACCTACCTATGCCTCTGAAAAAGGTAAAGTGGTACACAAAAAAGGACTTTTGTCAAATTTTACTTGGGGTGGGGGGGGGGGGGGGGGGAGGGGGCGCACTGGTTTAACTCCGTTTAACGCCGTGAATAGTTATAACTGCAACGCCGTGGGCAGTTATAACTGCAAGCGTATTACACAACAAGTGAACACCCCCTATACAGGCTATACGGAATGCTTGACAAATTCCTTAAATTGGAGGCAGATTTCCATTATGATTTAGTAATGTGCTGCGATGGGTGTTTTTAACGGAAAATACAGTCAAAACAGTTTTATGAGTATAGAAAAGTCTTTCCTGATACTGATAGTCAAACTTTATTATGACAGAAAGAAATGTGTAAAAATTTAACAAATATCACATTATATTAATATTAATGCATGAAAATGGATTTTTGTCAATAACATGTTATCTTCTTCTACATTCATTTCAGAGGGTTCGCTGGCTACGCTTCAGGCGAAATGTACCTTGAAGCAGCTCACGCTCTTGCGTCCCTTTTACAAGAAGCCAGTGAACCATTCGATTGCAGTCACTTTGCTACTGCAGGATACGACTCTCCATTTAAACCATTCAACAGACGTAACGAAGTATGGTTCCCGAAGATGATGGATGGGGAACCCGCTGTGCGCTGTGGAGGAGGAGGAGACCAGTAAAAGTGGAATGTCACACCAATTCTAGTGATTAATTTAGGATAGCTTTTATATTCATATCTTTTACCTACGTCATCTGAACTTAGTCTAAAGTCAAGGTCATTAAAGTGTACTTTAGGTCTCATATTCTAGTATCGTCCGATACCGATATATCAGAACACCCAGTATCGTTCGAGTCATGTTCATCGGACGATACGGGCACATATAAAATATAAAAGGTTCCAGTGTCGGGCGGTTATCTGGGACCTAAGGTATTCCCCAAACGTTATCCACAACTAATAATAACATGATTAATTGTACCTGCAAAAGTGATTACATGATTCTGTTTACTTTGGTATTTTATCTTCCCGGTGTTTTTTAACCTGAAATGTCCCGGTGTTGCCTCGATATGAGTTGACCCACTGCATGATGACGACATCCTTTAGAATTCGCTTACCACAAACTTTACGGAAATAATTCACAAGTGTATAGTGTCCTCACATTATTCGTATCAGGTATATAGTAAAGTATCTGTTACCATGGTTACATTAGCTGAGTGATGATCCGTGGGATGTTATCTCTGATAAAAACAATGGTTTTATATTAACGTTTATTTTGTATATTGAGCAATGTTTTATCAGTAATGATAGATGTTTTTGAAATATTTTAATATTAAAACGTCGTATTTATCTGAAATATATTGTTTTGACTCATAATTTTGTTTGTAATCGAATTCATGGTTTAAAAAACGTAGTGAAAAGCAGTATTTTGTTGATAGATGAGGTTCTTGTGAACTGATTCAAATGAAATAACCGTACGAAACGAAGGCAGTGCCGCAGTGGCTACATAGCCAGAGTGTACATTTTGGCGGCTAAATGCGGCTCCGTTGTGAAAGTTAGTTTAATTTGTTCTGAATTAGACGTTTTAGACCAATTATAAAGGCATATTATGTGATCTTTTGCCCTTTATTCATGATTTATTTTTTATTTTTTAGAAGGTAGATTTTCTTGCAAATTTACATTTCTGATCATAAATCATGAATATTTTCTGAGTTGCAAAGCCATACGATTCCTATCATTACTTCAAAATCATGGTTTTAGAGTGAATTTAGAGTAAAAAATAAACTGTCCTGCTATTTATTTTCACTCTTTAAACCATGATTTTGAAGTAATTAGAAATCGTATCGCTCTGTAACTCAGATTTATGATCAGAAATGAAAATCTGCTGGAAAAGATCGCACAATATGCCTTTTAGCTCGTTTTGACATTAACAGTCAACATTTTTGATTGTTTGGAGGACAACATAGGGTTTATGTTATGAAACACGTCAGGCTTGACGTGTGGGGGTGGCAAACAACATGAACAAAGGTCGTGATGGGGACATTGCCCCCCCCCCCCCCCCCCCTTCCCACCCTCGGTATTGCCGCCACTTGATCATGTTGGTGAGTGAGGGGAAGTAATCACCTTTCACCAGTGGCGTAGCCAGGTTTTTCTCAGTGGGGGGGCAAAGGGGGGGCCGGGAGTTTTGGTGGGGGGGCAACAACCAAATTGAGGATTGAATTTCCTTGTGTTGTGAATAGGTTAGTCCCAAATTATTTCAACTGACATTTCCCACAGGGGGGGCAACAGGGGGGGCAGAGAACCCCACAGGGGGGGCAGCTGCCCCCCCTTGCCCCCCCTTGGCTACGCCACTGCCTTTCACGTGTTTTTAAGAACATACATTAATTATTGGAGTCAAGAAAACCGCCGTTGGGAAAACTCCCTCTAGCGTCGGTGACAGTATTTAAAATCTCACCACAACCAAACGTATATCAGTTTCAGTTTTATTTACCAACCATACATACACAACAATTTTAAGTACATACATTGGTGGGCTGACAAATTCAGAGCAGAGCTCGCGTAATTATATTTGGCCACCCTTAATAAATCATTTAAACATAACAAATTCGGATGCATGTCGACAGAGGCATGTGACGGTATGTTGAGAAAGGCAACAGCGTTTGCCGAAACGTACACCCCGACGTACACATTATATCATTTGGACCAGCTTATGAGAACCTCAATTGATTATTATTACCTATCCTGGTGACTCTATTCAACAGCAGTATTTATTTGTGAATTAGAAGAAATTGTATGTGACTTTGGCAGAAAATCACACATCACCAATGTTTACATACATGTAATTCCACCTAGGCCTATACAAAAATCAAAAATTTGAGCAGTGTTGACAGAACATGTACAATCAAAATAACCCAAAAACCTAGAACATGGACTTAATTAAAAGATCTCTTTTTGCACTGTGGTACTATAGATATTTTTCCTAAAATCAGGAGTAGATTCCAACTTAAATCATTTGGGGGCAATAAGTACTTTCCTGATTACTAATGAAAATATGATTGTCGTCGGCAACGACTATGTAATCATTTAGTGGTGTGGAATCTTCATATTGTTAGCTAATTCAAAATCAATAATCGGTACCATTCTGAGTGATGTGTGTGCCAATTCCTTCCCTGTAATTCGACACCTCTGTCATACAAATTGAGTGGACACTTTTAAAGTTATGATTACGCAAATGACCAGGCCTAAATGAAAGTTGCAGCAAATGTATGTTTCTATGGGATAACATTGTTAATAGTGTGTGCTACGCAGTATCACATACAGGCTGTCCGAAAATGATTAGTACCTATCGATGCCCAAAGTTCAATAATTTTTTTCATCATCAAAATCAATGCAATTAGATCCGTTTTATTTAGTCATATTTGCTATACTATACCCTTTCATAAACATTTTAGATCATGAATATTGGACTTATTTTAATGAAGTTACACTCCATTGTGTAAGACATGGTGATTTCACCTTTTTGGCAAAGTGCAAAAATATATGTTTTTAAAGAGCTTGTTTGAAAGAAACTAATACATTCTCTTAATCTCTTGTCTGCTAATATCGTTGGTTCCTTTCTATTTTAAACTGCTGTTGCATCATATTGTTGCTCAAAACATTAATACCTCTTCATTTTGATTCAATTTGAAGAGTAAAATGGATCAAGCTTTGTTTCTATAATGAGCTAGTTTTGAGGCTAAACTTGAGGGACATTTAAACAGGTAAAGTAGTGGTCATGGGTAATTAGCAGTGGCTTAGACTTCTTTTTCATATTGGGGAAGCAATTTCCTACAAACTTGGTAAAAATGGTATAATCCCTTAGTGTTTAACCTCACGAAATCATTTCTTCAAAGTGAAAATGAAATATAAGCCACTGCTGATTCACCAAATACCACTTCATTTAAGAAGTCCCTAAACACTTGTCAAATAAAACAATGCATGCGGTCACTCAAGTATGACAAACTTCTTTTACCCGTTAAATTGAATTAAGGAGAATTATTATTAATGATTTGAACCCCCATAACTAATAACAGTTACAACAGAAAGACACCAAAAATTATATTGAGTAGACAAGCGATTATGAGAATACACAAGTTTCTTTCAAACAAGCTGTAATAGCACACACTTTTTTAAGGTGAAATCATCATATTTTAGATAATGGAGTATAAATACTATTATAGTATTTCTTAAAGAATATAACACAACCTTCCTTGCGCCTTTGATCTGTCTGCTTCACTAATGCAGCCATCGAGAGTACTACAATCGTTATATTGTTAACGCCAGATGGGGAGAGAGGTTTCTAGTTAATCACCGATCTTTTTCCGATACTTTTAACAATAGAACGAAATACCGTTGGAATATCGTTGTAAAATCGCTAGAAAAATGCTTTAAAATCACTGTAGAGTTTGGATATCGCCCCTTACTTTGAGCCCTGCTCTTTTGTCTTTGTATTGCTTCTGTATGACGCATGTCAGTGTTAAGTATGGTGAATTTGAATTGAGGGATTTCGTAGCAGCAAGGCATGCCGAGACGAGGGGGAAGAGGAGACTCCTTACTTTGAGCCCTGCTCTTTTGTCTTTGTATTGCTTCTGTATGACGCATGTCAGTGTTAAGTATGGTGAATTTGAATTGAGGGATTTCGTAGCAGCAAGGCATGCCGAGACGAGGGGGAAGAGGAGACTCCTTACTTTGAGCCCTGCTCTTTTGTCTTTGTATTGCTTCTGTATGACGCATGTCAGTGTTAAGTATGGTGAATTTGAATTGAGGGATTTCGTAGCTGCAAGGCATGCTAGAGACGAGGGGGAAGTGGAGACTCCTTACTTTGAGCCCTGCTCTTTTGTCTTTTTTATTGCTTCTGTATGACGCATGTCAGTGTTAAGTATGGTGAATTTGAATTGAGGGATTTCGTAGCATCAAGACATGCTAGAGACGAGGGGGAAGTGGAGACTCCTTACTTTGAGCCCTGCTCTTTTCTCTTTTTTTATTGCTTCTGTATGACGCATGTACGTCAGTGTTAAGTATGGTGAATTTGAATTGAGGGATTTCGTAGCAGCAAGGCATGCCAGAGACGAGGGGGAAGTGGAGACTCCTTACTTTGAACCCTGCTCTTTTGTCTTTGTATTGCTTCTGTATGACGCATGTCAGTGTTAAGTATGGTGAATTTGAATTGAGGGATTTCGTAGCAGCGCGCAAGGCATGCTAGAGACGAGGGGGAAGTGGAGATTTCTTAATTTGAGCCCCGCTCTTTTGTCATTGTTTGTGGAAAATCAGAGTAGCCCGATTCACTCGCAAAGTGGCCACTCTACCGTCTATATATAATTTACATGTCACTAGTAGTCTAGCCCAATCTTACAAAGATATTCAATCTGGGATTCCGCGCTGTTTTACACCAGTGTAAAAGGTAGACACAGTCCCCGGGAGCCAAAGTCCGCCCTGTAGCATAGGTTGGTATAACAAGGAGTTCACGCAACACTATATATACTTTCACGCTTCATTCCGTAAATGAGGCCGGACTACGCGGGGGCGAAATTGCCCCACCTTGGGGCAGGTTCGTCAATAGGCCGGGGCAAGTTCGCCCTAGGCTCAGACTTAGGCTAAAGTGTCATAGGCTACTCAAAACATATTATACAGTTAACATGGTTATTGCATTGTAATTTTCTTCCAATCCAATTTAGGGGTAAACAATTTAGACATGTTAGTTGGTTGGTTGGTTCGGTCCTGTCATGACTGAGAGCTCGTGACCTTACAGATACTACGCCACAAATAACGATTTTCAGCAAAGGAGTAACAATCACGGAGAGGGTGTCCAGTAATCAATTTTATTTGGTCAATCCACCGGGAACGAGGTCTGCCTCTCTTACTTGTTCCTCCATGCCAAAGACTTGGGGAGATAGAGGATTCTTCAGTCACACCAAAACAATGCACTTGTTCTTCCATGACAAAGACTTGGGGAGATAGAGGATCCTTCAGTCACACCAAAACAATAATTATTCCTCCATGACAAAGACTTGAGGAGATAGAGGATTCTTTAATCACACCAAAACAATACACTTGTTCATCCATGCCAAAGACTTGGGGGAGATATAGGATTCTTCAGTCACACCAAAACAATACACTTGTTCCTCCATGCCAAAGACTTGGGGAGATAGAGGATTCTTCAGTCACACCAAAACAATACACTTGTTCTTCCATGACAAAGACTTGGGGAGATAGAGGATCCTTCAGTCACACCAAAACAATAATTATTCCTCCATGACAAAGACTTGAGGAGATAGAGGAGTCTTTAATCACACCAAAACAATACACTTGTTCATCCATGCCAAAGACTTGGGGGGAGATAGAGGATTCTTCAGTCACACCAAAACAATACACTTGTTCTTCCATGACAAAGACTTGGGGAGATAGAGGATTCTTCAGTCACACCAAAACAATACACTTGTTCCTCCATGACAAAGACTTGAGGAGATAGAGGATCCTTCAGTCACACCAAAACAATGCACTTGTTCTTCCATGACAAAGACTTGGGGAGATAGAGGATCCTTCAGTCACACCAAAACAATGCACTTGTTCTTACATGACAAAGACTTGGGGAGATAGAGGATTCTTCAGTCACACCAAAACAATACACTTGTTCTTCCATGACAAAGACTTGGGGAGATAGAGGATCCTTCAGTCACACCAAAACAATACACTTGTTCTTCCATGACAAAGACTTGGGGAGATAGAGGATTCTTCAGTCACACCAAAACAATACACTTGTTCTTCCATGACAAAGACTTGGGGAGATAGAGGATTCTTCAGTCACACCAAAACAATACACTTGTTCCTCCATGACAAAGACTTGAGGAGATAGAGGATTCTTCAGTCACACCAAAACAATACACTTGTTCCTCCATGCCAAAGACTTGGGGAGATAGAGGATTCTTCAGTCACACCAAAACAATGCACTTGTTCTTCCATGACAAAGACTTGGGGAGATAGAGGATCCTTCAGTCACACCAAAACAATAATTATTCCTCCATGACAAAGACTTGAGGAGATAGAGGATTCTTTAATCACACCAAAACAATACACTTGTTCATCCATGCCAAAGACTTGGGGGAGATATAGGATTCTTCAGTCACACCAAAACAATACACTTGTTCCTCCATGCCAAAGACTTGGGGAGATAGAGGATTCTTCAGTCACACCAAAACAATACACTTGTTCTTCCATGACAAAGACTTGGGGAGATAGAGGATCCTTCAGTCACACCAAAACAATAATTATTCCTCCATGACAAAGACTTGAGGAGATAGAGGAGTCTTTAATCACACCAAAACAATACAATTGTTCATCCATGCCAAAGACTTGGGGGGAGATAGAGGATTCTTCAGTCACACCAAAACAATACACTTGTTCCTCCATGCCAAAGACTTGGGGGAGAAATATAATATTATGCAATCATAACTGTTTTTGTATTGCAATTGAATAGGTTTAGATAATACAATGAGTGTCTGTGTAGCCAAACAGAACTGAATATTTTTTTAAATCATACCGAATGCCTTCACCCTCCCCCAATGTTTCAAGACAGATTGATGCCCAATGCAAGAACAAGTTACATGTAATATCGGTTTGAAGCTTACGCATTCTTTCTGTAAAAGTGGCACAACATCGATTTTAAAGTAGCTTTAGTTAATATCTTAGGGTTGACAAAACCAAATCAGATGAAATAAACGGCATCTGAAAGCTATTAAGTGTTTAGTTTTTTTAATATGTATACTAACAAATGTTACACCAACTTTTATAACTTATGGTCAATAAGTTGGGTAAACACGTGCACAGGTTTTTTGGAAACCCTATATAAAACCTCGTATGTATGTAATGTACATGATGTATCGGATGTCAAAACTTTTGAGGAATGCACTTGATAGAAAGGGCGAGAATTTGTCTACGTGAGTGGAAGGTATTAGTGACGATATAATACAAACAATGTAATAGTTAGTCTTCCGAAGACATACAAAAAAAACTATGCATGACGCTCACGATCGGTCAAAGTGCTTATGGTTTTAACATCTGCATACACTGAGCTTTCTGAGGAATTTTGAATATAATGACAGAAAATATGGATTCTTTTGTAAAAATGGTAAATTCCAAGTTTGATACCTTTTTTGAAACTCATAACATGATTGACCATGATCGGCACAAATCTCAATTTAAATGGTGTACCGGTCACATGTCCAATTTTGATTTCCACTACGAAATTAAAGTGCTCAACAAAAGAAAGTCGTACACTTTGTTTTGGTCATTTAAAGTAACTTTCGATTATTTTTTTACCAGACAGGCTAGATAGACATTTGGATGAATCTTTTCGGCACATTTTGATACCAAACATATCACCGAACAACAAAGATAAACCATGATTAGCACCATTTATAGAAAATTAGTCACTTTTTAAAAGTCACATTTTCAATACACTACGTGGACGAAAACACCAATTGTTATCAAGCACTAAGCCGTATCAGTCCCGTGTTGATCGCTGCGCATTTCCCCTCAATGCGCGGGCTAATTCAAATTCAAAGTGTCATGCATGGGTGAGGGATATGAATGTAAAGACATTTTTATGGAAAGGAGAAACGGATGCACTGTGGGATCGATTGCCCGCCGGTCAATCCGGGTTAACAGTGTCACACACGAGGTGAACCTCAAATACACCCATTTTCCTCCCGCGTAGTGTAGGCTATTGCAATGTGACTTTTGAAAAGTGACTAATTTTCTTTAAATGGCGCTAATCATGGTTTATCTTTGTTGCTATGTGTCATGATTGGTATCACAAAGGGCTTAACAGATTCATCCAAATGTCTATCTTGCCTGTTTGGTAAACAAATATTCGAAAGTTACTTTAAATGACCTAAACAAAGTGTAAGACTTTCTTTGTTGAGCACTTTATGTCAACTGTAAGTGACGTTTTATGAAGCAATATTTGAATCGAGCGAAGGAATTGTTCTGCTTGAGTGATTTATATCATACTTTAGCAGCCGTTGTGAAGATTGGTGTGAGCTTTATCAATTGAAATACCCTAAAAGTGAAAAACTGGTTTTCAAGGGAGTGTTCATAAATACTTTGGTGGGCGGGGTTGGAAAGAATAGAGGGGAGGTCAGAAATAAATGTCCCGCAAAAGGGGGATCAAAAGAAAAATTGGTACTTAATAGGGGGGTTAAAAAAAAGTCAAACATATTTTGGCCGCTTCGCGCACACGCAAAAAAGGCAATTTTTTTCCGCACTTCGCGCACAAAAACATTCATATTTTCACGCTTCGCGCGCAGTCAAATCTACTATTGCTCGATTACTTTGACATACAGGGGGATCAAGAAACAAAATCAACGTAAAAGGTGGGATCAAGAAACAAAATAACGCTGTTTGGGGGATCAAGAAAACAAGTATGTCTGAGGCTCAACAAATTTCCCCCCCCCCCCCCACCACCAAAGTATTTATGAACACTCCCTAATGTCATGCCATATCTGAATGGATACAAATATTTGTTTATGAAATTAACAGAGCAAGTAGGAAACATGTTATTCATTATATTGCAGGCATTATACTTGGACCGCAATGTTGTTTTCATATCTTTATTATTTTTCTATCAGGATATAAATCTTTCTGGTATACCCTGTATAAGCCAGCCTTATGAAATATAACACAATAGAGTCCCAGCTACAAATTCATTGTAGATTTATCTGAGTAATGGTTGTACTTTTCTGGAGATGCAGTGAAAACCAAACTTCCATTTAGTATGACGGAAACGGATGAAAAACAGCAAAATATGTGACGGAAATGGATGAAAAACAGCAACATTTCGAGACAAAACGTACCTAACGATCAATTATAACCGTTCTAAATGTCAGATATCTCTTTAACAGACTATAAAGAATAAAGGAGACTGATTTCTTAGGAAGAAATACGTCTGACTCTCCCGGATCTCATAGAGAACCCTGCAAAAGTGGTATATTTGATGTTCATAGTAAGAGATCTTCAATGTACAGGACTAAATGGAGGGATTACAAGTCTCTCAGAGATGATTTTCTATCATTATGATCATTGATTACCTGTTTGACTATTCTGAAGGTTGCACTTAACGCAAACTCATAAAGTGACTAACACGTTAGAGATGTAAGATACGAGGCATCACTGTGGCTTGACTTGTAACAACGAACATGTTAATGATGTCAACGATGAGCAGTATTCCAATATGCTAAAGGCATAGAAATACATTCGAGTTGATATTATACTATTTGCAAACCTTCAAGAGTTATATTGCTTACAATCTTATTCTTATTTATACATGATAACATTGTATATTATTCCGATACCATCCATTGTTTTTCCTTTTCAGTATTTAAGGTTTGTTAAACCATGCTCTTATATCTAACAGTTGTACAATACGGAAAAGTATTTATTTGTAGGGTAGTTTTCCGTTCCCGTTGTCCAATATCTCTTTTACTGCATCATAACAAAAGTGAAACATATATCAATTATCATTTACTTGTTATGGGTGACTAGGAGGTAGGACCATGTAGAACTTATTGCATGACCCTCGTACCTTTGTTTGATTCCGCAATGGGATTGGGGAATGGCGGGTGTGGGGTTTTGTTGAATTGAATCAGGGACAATCGAATGAAGGGAGTTGTATAGGATCTGCCCTACCGGCAGGTTGCAGGAGCAAAGGAGCGGTGTACACCTAACACAAAAAATCCCGGACCAGGCGATTTGATGTTAGCTAATCCAAAATCAATAATCGGAACCACAAATCTGAGATAAGGGTTCATTATAATTAGCAATTTTCTTCTCCGTAGTTTGATAACTCATTCATAAAAATCGAATGAATAATCTTAAAGTTATGATGATTTCAATAATCACGACTAACGACAAAAAGGTTGCACTAGAATTGGTTTCCTATCTGCCTATCATTGATTTGTATTGTCCAGTGTGCTACCTGCACCAGTCAGGTATCTGGATGAATGGGTAACATGCAACGACAAGAAGTCTGTAAAAACGTATTTCCAATGCATGATCACATAATAAGCAATGATATCCCAACAAGAAGAGTCTGAAAAAGACAAACAGCGCTCAGAATGGGTGGGAACATTTTATTGAAGAGGAAAATGTGATGTAAGAGTGGTGAAATGTTAATATCAGTCACACCCTAAAACATGTATGTTAATGGTGTTCCGATATAGGCCCATTTTTCAACTTGATGTTTTCTATAATACATGGAGAGTCATCTATAAAATAGTGTGAAAACAGTTTGAGTTGCATACCTCACAATGGTTCTTATCATAGAAGCACCAGGTGACATGAAATTTGTCCATTGAGTACACAAACTGACCTTTACCAATAACTTACTGTATTTTGACCGATCAGGAATAAATGGAACATCTTGCTCCAAACATTTTACAGAAATAATGAGACAAATATGGGGTTTCTTCTGGTATCAAAATATGTTGGTGGGTAAAAAAAAGAATCTTCCAATGAATCCAATGAATCTTCTTCAACATGTTCAACATTTTCATTTTGTTCTTGTTGTTGATATGTGTGTGTGAGGGGCGGGGACTTATCTAAATAAAATCAATTAATTACTAATTGATGAGACATTAATGAAATTGCTCAAATTTATTAAGTTAAATCAAATAGTTCAAATTAATTAAATTGTTAAATTAATTTATTATGAATTTATAAATTTATAAATTAATATTAAGTAATTTTATTAAAGAAATGTACTTATTTATTTATTCATTAACAATTGTATTTATTAATAAACGTACTGATTAATTAATGTTCATTATTCAATGTATTACGTTAATTTACAATATGAATAAATACATATATACATACATTTTATGAATTTATGAACATATTCATTAATGAATTTATCTGGAAAACCAGCAGCACTGATGAATGTGATACATGTATATTGCATTTCGTATACACCCATATTTCACCGATAGCAGGCTACTGGCTAGTAGGGTGACAAAGCCAGGATTGAATGGAGTATGATAAAACTGTCACCAAGATACATTTAGAAACCCAAAGTTCACATATGACCTGTTAATTCTGACTGGTTAGTCTGTGTGTAGTAGACTGCTTTATAACAGGATCTATGTTCCTCAATACTATTATTAGTTCATAGTGAAAGCAAACAATATTCAGTGATTTAAAATCAAAAATGTTTTATTTCAATTTCATCAACCTTAATAAATAACAACCTTTAAAATAAACTCCCAATATATGTAACAATCCCTCTTTTATGTGCCTATCACTTTTCAGTGTTTAGGATAAACCTGTATCATCATTGGTGTACTCTCATTTCCATCAGACCAATTTTCGTCTCTGGGGTCAATTGTGCTACTAATACTAATTTGATATGACCTACATTCCAGGCATTAGTGTATCAACTTACAATGGGCGAACTATTTGAGCAAAGAGGTATTGATATATACAAGTTAGCCGGCCTAAGCCATATGTCTACATGTAATGCATGCCTGCATTATATGTCATAGCAGTGTAGGGATAATTAGCAAAACCAGTAAGTATCCGGATATGTGATTGGATGTCAGCGTTGGGTACCAGCAGTGTACACACTATGGCTGAACAAATAAAATCAAAGATTACTTGACGTTTTGGGTGGCCTTATTTCACACTGTGCTTAGAGTACCAAATGCAATATATCCATGATGTGACCTTGCTAGCAATTAAGTTGATCTCTGCAATGAGCATAATGAACTTGTACCAGTACAGGTTGAACATATGATTTCACTACAGACGCCCAAGGGCGCTGAAAAAACAAAACAATTTTAGTGCAATTTATGTAGTTGTGGTCATTGAAACAATCAAAACATCAAAACTATCCACTTGATTTTCATGACTCTGTTTGCAGTGTTATATTTTGTTTGTTTTTTATCTTTGTTTTATGGCGCTTTGATCTTTCTTGAAAGGCGCCTTATAAATATTGATTAGGGGTAGATGTATGTATGTATGTATGTATGATCGAGGTATCAAACAACGGAGAAGAAATTTTCTCATTAAATGTATATCCCATATTTGCCGTACCGATTATTGTTTTAGGATTAGCCAACATCAACTTCACATTTTGATCCACATCTTATAATATATTCAACTGCTTGTCAATAGTTTCGTTATCATGTGTATTTTGCCTGGTTTTTAAATATTTACAATATCAAAAACATAGTTATTTATCAAAATTAGTAGTGTTTAGAGGTAAATAGATATTATTAATACAAGATATGAGGTGAACATGCTAGCGTCTGACCATCCCGAGTGGGACTATTACTTTGTCAATCGGATTGTTTTTTCCGCGGTAACTTTGATTGTCAGTTCATGGGTCTAGCCTCTTTTGTCTAGTACCACGGCGACTATCATCGTCCCATTGATGCTGGCAAGAAGGAACTCCTTCCGTATAGCTTCATGCTCAGGCATGAGCTTAGGGGAGATGCGGGAGAGTTGAGCCACCGGGAGAGTTGAACCACCCCCTATAACTCGAAAAGTAGTAACTTACTAAAATTTATATTGGCATATATTGTTATATAGCGTCAATACGACATTCTTAGTGTTAAACTCTACTGTCATGTGTGCTCAGTATCAAAGATACCTAAACAAAAAACAAAAAAAATCACTTTTGAGTGAAAAATAGAAAATAAATGTTTTGTCTTTTTTCCCATAGCAAGACTTAGAATATAATAGCGGTAATTTGTTTATTGAAGGGGGTATCATCATCATCATCAGTTACGCATTTCGTCTTTGTTGACATGGCGCCCTCACTTATCAGTTAGTAAATGCCAGGTATATCTGTCACTGGCCAGTTCTGCTAGATTTTCTGCGTTTGTATAGTCAATATTTAGTTCTTGCAATTGTTTTTGGATCATTCTTATCCACGTCTGTTTTGGTCTACCTTGTGGTCTTTTAACACTTCTTCCTATTTCTGCTAGGGACATCTTAGCTGGGGTTTTCTCTGGGAGTCTTAGGAGATGACCAAACCAGGTCATACGCCTAGTTCTTATTAAGTTGCTCCATCTGGTTTGACTCGTTCGTTGATATAACTCCTCATTAGTTACTTTGTCTTGCCAGCTTAATTTCATCATTCTACGTAATAACGATCTCTGGAACACGTCGATTTTGTGTTCAGCTTTCTTGTCCATTGTCCATAGTTCACAATTATAAAGGAAGATGCTGGTTATGAATGCGTTAAACGTTCTTAGTTTTAAGTTCGTTGATGTTGTTCTTGAATTCATGATAAATTTCAGTTTATTGTATGCCATCATAGCCAATTGTTTCCTTCTGCAAATATCTTCATTTGTGTCCAATAAGCTGCCGAGATACTTGCATTTCTTCCATGACTCGTTTCCGTTTCTTTTTATTGTGTATTCTTCTGTTTTGGTTTGGTTAATTTTGAGATTGCGTTTGCTGAGCTTGTCTGGTATTTCCGCTTTGATTTGTTCAATTTATGATTGTTGTTGTTAGCGACCCAACTGATATCATCTGCGTATTGCTGGTCTATGAGGAAATACGGATCAGTCTTCCTGCAGTAGGTATGATCTTTTAGATGAGGTGGCAGGAGATCTTCGGCTTCCGATATATTAGGTTTGGCGTATGTATGATGACCATTATTTTAGAGAACTATTGTAAACTACCAAAAGTTCTACACCAGACAGGATTGGGTTATTTACAAAATGGTCACCATGAGGAGAGTTGAGCCATTGGTCATGGGGAGAGTTGAGCATAGGGAAAACATGTAGTAACATTTTGATTTTTGGACTAAAGGTGAAAAATGTATAATAAATGAGAGAAAATTTTATTTTGTGCCATGATAATAACAATTGAGCACCATATTTACTTTAAGGATTAATAAATCAAAAGTTGAAAAAATATGATTTTGTTTTTTCACCAGCCATTGACTTATCATGCTGGATCAACTCTCCTGTTATGGTGGCTCAACTCTCCCATACTGTAGGGAGAGTTGAGCCACTTTACCAATTTTTTCAAACCTTTTGTATAAATAAGCCTTAACTGCTATCCCAACTGTTATTGTTTCACAACGAAAACAACACTCTAAAGTTTATCTTACACTAATTTTTTACAGGTTTGTACTTTTCTTCCGCATATGGTGACACAAAATATAAGAAACTCTCCCGCATCTCCCCTACACCTTAAAGGTATATTATATGATCTTTCCAGGGAACGCCCTCAACATCGAAAAAAAAAATTGAAAGCAGATTTTCTTGCAGATTTACATTTCTAATTATAAATCGTACATACATTCCAAGTTACAGGGCGATACGATTCTTAATTACTTCAAAATCATGGTTTTAGAGTGAAAATAAACTGTCGGCAGTTTATATTTTCACTCTAAATTCACTCTAAAACCATGATTTTGAGGTAATTAGGAATCGTATCGCTCTGTAACTTGGAATGTATGTACGATTTATGATTGGAAATGTAAATCTGCAAAAAAATCTACTTTCTAAAAATATATCATGAATAGAGGGCGCTCTCTGGAAAAGATCACATAATATGCCTTTAATGAAAAGCGCGTAAAATTGGACAAAAATACCTCAAAATGGGCCGAAAATACTAAATGAAATTGCGGAAATTTTGACATAAAAAAAACTGGTTCCAGTATTTTAGTTGGAAATTCTCATGCCTGACAACTATTATACTTTAGTAGTACTAACATTTACACTGCAAAAAGGTTGCTTAAATATTTACTCAACATTTTACACAACGTTGTTGAAGTATGCAACCGCTCAACAGTTGCGTAAAATTTACCCACCGTTGGATAACATGTTTTCACCAACAGTTGAACAATTCCAGTTACTCAGCAGTTGCACAATTTTAATTACAAAACAGTTGGGTATTATTAATTAACCATTTGTTGGGCATTTTGTGACTGTTGCTTAATTTGTGAATTGTTTTCATTATATATTGAGCATTTTTGTATAGCAACTGTTGCTTAATTGATCAAATGTAGCCATATGTTGGGTATTTTATTTGTTTTTATTATATATTGAGCATTTTTGTATAGCAACACGGGGTAGGCAAATAATGTGAATTCTGGGTGATGCAGCAGAGCTACATACATCACTTCCTCCCGGTACACTGCAAAAAGGTTGCTTAAATATTTACTCAACATTTTACACAACGTTGTTGAAGTATGCAACCGCTCAACAGTTTCGTACCGTTGGATAACATGTTTTCACCAACAGTTGAACAATTCCGGTTACTCAGCAGTTGCACAATTTTAATTAC
This sequence comes from Ophiura sarsii, assembly GCA_035610835.1. Classification (NCBI taxonomy): domain Eukaryota; kingdom Metazoa; phylum Echinodermata; class Ophiuroidea; order Amphilepidida; family Ophiuridae; genus Ophiura; species Ophiura sarsii. Next base: position 67,258,391 of record CM069453.1, read on the forward strand.
ACAACAGTTGGGTATTATTAATTAACCATTTGTTGGGCATTTTGTGACTGTTGCTTAATTTGTGAATTGTTTTCATTATATATTGAGCATTTTTGCATAGCAACTGTTGCTTAATTTATCAAATGTAGCCATATGTTGGGTATTTTATTTGTGACAACATTTTATTATATATTGAGCATTGTTGTATAGCAACACGGGGTAGGCAAATAATGTGAATTCTGGGTGATGCAGCAGAGCTACATACATCACTTCCTCCCGGTACACTGCAAAAAGGTTGCTTAAATATTTACTCAACATTTTACACAACGTTGTTGAAGTATGCAACCGCTCAACAGTTGCGTAAAATTTACCCAACACCTGTTTTCACCAACAGTTGAACAATTCCAGTTACTCAGCAGTTGCACAATTTTTATTACACAACAGTTGGGTATTATTAATTAACCATTTGTTGGGCATTTTGTGACTGTTGCTTAATTTGTGAATTGTTTTCATTATATATTGAGCATTTTTGCATAGCAACTGTTGCTTAATTTATCAAATGTAGCCGGCCATATGTTGGGTATTTTATTTGTGACAACATTTTATTATATATTGAGCATTTTGTATAGCAACATGGGGTAGGCAAATAATGTGAATTCTGAGCGATGCAGCAGAGCTACATACATCACTTCCTCCCGGTAGTGAACCGGTAACTTGTAATGGGAATTCTAGGCGATGCAGCAGAGCTACATACACTATTCCCTTTCGGTAGTGAATCTGTAATTTATTTTAACATGTTATTTAACTAGGCCTATATACATGATATCTGACATCTCTTATCATTGGTGTTATTTACTGTGAACGTTTGCCAAACGTAGTCTTGCTATGAAGGTATAAATAGTCCATATTATATAATACATAAACATATTTATGTGATTCTTTTGGTGGAAAATAGATCACATGACATGAACTATTCAGTATATGTTCATGTCGTGTATTTTTTGTCTATAAAAGTCGACTATTCAATATTCATCGCCAGTGACGTCGCAATAACACCGTTGAAATGATCATTAACAAATATATGTCAAACAAGGATGGGAATTTTAAACTATTTTGTCAGTGTTAGCGATTTATTCCGTTTTGGATGCCAAGACAGAATAAATCTAATTGTGGTCCTGCGCTGCAAAAAGGTTGCTTAAATATTTACTCAACATTTTACACAACGTTGTTCAAGTATGCAACCGCTCAACTGTTAAGTAAAATTTGCCCAACACCGTTAGATAACATGTTTTCACCAACAGTTCAACAATTCTAGTTACTCAAAAGTTGTTCAAGTATGCAACAGCTCACGAAATTGGCTATTTTGGACAACAGTTGCCTAAAATTCACATGTGCGTAACTTGCATCAACTGTTGCGTGATTGTCCTCAATGCTCATGCAACAGTTGCCAAAGTGGAATATTTTTACGCAACATATTTTAGCAACAGAAACAGTTTCCACCAACATTTTAAGGACATTGTTTTCGACGAACTGCTCAACGCTGGGGATTTTTTACTTTATACAACGCCTAACTTTCTACATATATTGAATGAATTTTAATCAACACGTCAACCAACGGATGATAAAAGTACTTTTAGCAACGTATTTTAAGCAACCTTTTTGCAGTGTAGTGTTTTCCAACAAATAGGTATTTCTTCCTGGGATGAATTGTCTCGTGGAATGGATTTTACGTTAATGCTTCTTCTTTTATCTGTTTCTTTTGTTTGTTTGTTATCTTCTCGACTTTGAAAGTCGGAGTTAGATGCATATAGTATAAAGATGGTAACCATTAACGCGTTTAACATCTAGGATTATATTTATATTATTTATTCTTAAACAGCTAAGAAAGTTTAAGCAATCTCATTGGTTCTCAGAGAAATCGGCGACATCTAGATGAGACAACTTAACACGGGGAGGTGGCTTACGTTTTAACAGTGCGCCCGACCTTCACAATGCGTTTGCTCCATAACGCGCACTTCTGCAGTCGTCTTTAGCGCTTTTCCTGCATTTATGCCGGCGCCGCGACGCTTACGCATGGTTTACTCATCGCATGTGATTGGATGGAATGTTTGTGGGTTATTCGATCCTAGCAGGGGTAAAAGTTGTCAAATGTGGACAATAAAATGTACTTATTTCTTTGATAAATGTCTAAAGTATGATTGTTTAAGAATGAGAATAAAGGTATTCGTTGTTCTACTTAAAATAATACTATCGTCCGCATTTATGTCAGACAATATAACACGGGTACGGTCTAAAAACAATACCTTTATTCTCTAAGTATACCCCGTAAAAGGAACTAATTATTAATACAGAGACCCAAAATAAATAAAAACATCCAATTTCGTATTTGTTTCGTGTACATTTATTGATGTATATTATAACATGTAAAACAAAAGCTGGGCTTGGCCACGCTAATTTAAGTGACAATTCTGAGAATTTTGGCCAGCTTTGCGCGCATTAGTTCTACAGGTCTCAACATTGATTGTGACACCACATTTGGCCTTGGCCACCCTCATTTTTGTTGAAATACTGAAAATGTTTGGCTCTTTGCGCACATTCTATTCGTTCACATGTTTCTACACTGTAAAACAAATTTGGGCTTGGCCACCCTTATTTTAGTTAAAATACTGAAAATATGTGTGCGCTTTGCGCGCATTTGTTCTAAATGTTTTAACATTGTAAACATTTGGGCTTGGCCACAGGCTAATTATTTTTGCTTCCTCGTTGTGTGTGTGTTTAGGGGGGGGGGGGGGGGGGGGGGGTGTAAGAATAATCAACATCTGAGAGAGTAGGGGTCATAAAAATTAATCGCTTTCGTTTAGGGGGTGTCATAAACAAAATGACGACGATAAATGAGACTTTTGGGGCCACTTTCCCACCCCTACCAAATAAAATGACAGCCCCTTATCTATTTTTGATTCAAATGTTTGTTTGGTTTCTTTTTCATAGATATAACCACCACCTTTAAATTTAAATCCCTAAGGCGAAAGGGCTATACCTGGCATGCCCGGGCCCAATGGCTGTTATCCAAAATAAAGACGTCATTTTCATACACGGTCCATGATGTGAAGTTTTGAAGAGGTAGGCCTATATATAAATGCAGCAAAACATTGTCATGAAGTTCATGACAATGTTTTACTGCATTTATACCTGATTTGCCTCATTTATGTGTAATGTGTCTTTTTTGATCGTTGGATAAGAGCTCAAGATGATGCGGCAACATTCGTCTTAAACACACACACCCCACACAAATTATCGAAAGTGATTATGAAACATCTTATCATAGACATTATCTATCATAATGTGAACTGATTTTTTTACGACAAGATGCTCAAAAATAAGGTATTTACGGACATTTACCATCCCCTGAAGTTTGACACAGTTTAATTTTGGACAGTACGACAATGTTTAGGCCTATGCCATTTTGGGATGATGAATGCAAGTGCAACACTTCAAAAAATTACACTATTTTTTTTCTTCATCTTCTTGTTGATACTACTCAACGTTCCAATAAGGGACCAAGCGAGTAGGGGGCTTAAATACACAGGACGTGTATAATGTGCATCCCATGTCCTGTGACCTAGGACTGATGTGTGTACATACAGCCACAGACCGGAATGATCCCCTACTCTTTACGAAAGAGTCTGTGACCTTTTAACGTGCTCGGATTTTGCTCTTCCGATGCACGAGACCACTATCTATACGTGACTTCTGAACCACGAGGCAATTAAGACTAAGCACGTCCCTTGCCCAAGGATACAGACATGTTGGCCGTAGCGGGGCTCGAACTCACAACCTTTGTATCGTGAGATCGGCGTCTTATCCACTAGACCACGCACAAGGTTGCTCAGGTTATTGTCATGATTGTAGACAGTGTTGGTGGGGCTATATTTTCAGACACATGGGAGGTAGGGGGGGGGGGGGGTGGGGTACCGCGCCATTTTGTCCCGAAGCAATGGTTATGACGTCATATTTTTGTCGATTTTCAGAACTCTTGTATTGGATTTACGTGCAAAAAATATGCCCTTGGCATCATACTTTCCCAGGTGTGCAGTTCATTTTAAATTTCAGATATTCTAAAATGGATGGTTTTCTAAACAATTCGAGAAAGAAAATCGAACTGCACACCTCAGAATTGCAAAAAAAGCATAAAACAAGTCAACTTTTTTGTGCCTTTGAACAGAGTGGCGGCCGGGATTGTAGAATTTAACACAGTGCATTAACCCATGACCCATGATATAAATAAATTATTTGCGTTAAATTTGTTCAATTAGCACGGTTAGTGTAGTGGAAAGAAAGTCGCCTGAGGAGCGAGAGGTTGTGGGTTCGAGTCCCATTAGGAGCACTTTTTGTTTTATATGCTGGATTTGCTTAGCATCATCTGTATGCTTGCCCACGCGGACACCACACTGCTGGCGTTTACCGTATCAGGGTTACGCCATTTTTTTTCTCGAAAATGTCAAAAAAAAGTACCGTTCTTTTAAAAATAAGAATTATAATCAAATTACAAACACATTTTGTGCGAGAGCAACACACACATTTGGCAAAAATGGCACAATAAAAATCCGTTCGTTATAAATAAATGGACATGGTTAAATAATAAAAATTATCACAATTACAGTCGTAAATCTCTGTGGCGTGCGTAGGTTGGCCATGTCGTTGGCAATCGGAAATCACGGGTTCGAATATTCCCATTATTTTTCTATTTTTTAAACTTGATGGTATATTAATAGCATTTTCTATTGTTAGCCAGAATCCCTGGATTAGGTTTGTTGTTATGCATGGTTAGGTATTCAAGCGGGTGGCTTGAATAGGTCACAGAAGGGGTGATCATATCAGTGATCGTTTCGTCTCCATCGGACGCGGTTCGTTTAGATTTTATTATTATATATGCTGTTTAGCATATCTTTTCCGTATTAAATTAATGCAAGTGTTTTCTTTTTATTAGATGAGTAAATCTGCATTCACTCAGAGAAGTGACAGTTAGAGTAGATTGTGCTTGATATCTGATGGTGGCCCAAGAAAAGTGTTTTGGAAAGGGGTCTCAGTTGGTGTAGGAGAGAGAAAGAGTCAGTTGGTATAGGAGAGAGAAAGAGAGGTATTAATTCGGTGGCGCATCATACATTTGACTACTATCAAGTTCTGAGGTATGTGTCTATTTTCAAATCGGCCTAGCATTAGGCCTTTGACCGTCACCGATCCTGTCCGGCCGCAGTTCGTAGCAGATGAACGACGTACCCCAATTTATGTCGCATATAATTGTTTCTATTACAGATAAGACAGGGAGGAAGGGCGCAATAGAAAATAGTTTATTCACGGTTAAGCTTGCGCATTAGTGAATAATGTAACATCATTGTTATGTCAATTTTTATCAATTATAAATGCCGCCCATGCGTTTATAGTTTTCTTTTTATTTATTTATCTATCATAAATGTATCCTTGATTTATTTAACTTTGTCTAAACAATTAAAATGCGTAAACAATTATATTATTGCTCGATATAGAGTGATTTAACTTGAGTGTTCAGTTTGATATAAATATGATAGCAAAACTTGTTGTAAAACCATTTTACCAGTGTGTCCAACAATTTCACACTTTGGTAATACATTCAGAGATGTCACTTTAGTTTTAGCTTGTATAGCTAGGCTCAATATAAGCAAGTTTGCGACCGGGTTTGCGACCTCTATAATTTTAGGCTGGTAACACAATCCCACAGTGCATTTCGTTAAAACAGTGTACATCAGTGGCGTGCGCAAAGGGGGGGGGGGGGGGGGGGGGCCGGGAGGGCCGCGCCCCCCCCCCCCCCCACTATTGAGTCAGTCGGGGGAAACTTAGGCCAGTCGGGGGAATTGAGAAGGAGGCTAGGTCAGTGGCATCATGGAATTATGATAGTCAAAAACACAGATGAAATTTTTCGCGCGCTACGCGCGCATATGTCTTCCCAAAATGCAATATTCTTTGGTACAAGCTTGTTTAGAGAGCCAAAATGTAGCTCAATCGTGCAAAAAAAGGTGTAAATTCGAAAATTTTCGCGCGCTACGCGCGCAGTTCTTTACTCAAATAGTCGGGGGAATTTCATTTATGGCCAGGTGGCCCCCCCACTCACAATATCCTGCGCACGCCACTGGTGTACATTATTTTTCCACGATACGTATCACGTGATAACCACGATCGATTTCGCAAAATATTGCAAAATGGCGCGGTACACAGCCCCACCCCCCCCCCCACCCCCCCCCCCCACCCCCCCCCCCCCCCCTACATGGGAGGATCACTTGAAGCATTTCCTAATTCATCGGCACACGGCCATGATCTGATGATCGAGCAGATTGTTGTTGTTTGTAATTACCATTTACCGGTAATTACATACACCGAGCCATTGTAAGTTTTCGCAAATCGACCTCGTGCGTCAGTATAGTACCAACCGGTAAAACCAACAAAGTTTCGAGCATTCCATGCATTTTTTAGTCGCTTTTATAACAGAGCATGGATGGAGCATCTCCTTCAGTCATCATCTCCATCTCAAACCATAACCGACAAATTTTAGTAGGCTACAACGTGTTTGTTGCACTGAACAGGAAAGTGAGACCTTTCCTGAACTATCAGTATACTGACTGCTGACGGCCGATCGATAAAACTAGCAAATCACGCTTCACAGTCCAGATTTCTTACCGTATAGGAAATGGCGCCATTTAATTTCAAGATGACTAGTCTGTCAACGTTACTCCTACTTGTCGTCTGCGTAGTGATGTCATCGCAACCAAACAAACAACGTTTGGAAGCCATCTGCAGCGGAAGAATGTTTGCTCTGCCATACTACCTGAAGATTGCATGTAGAGATACTTCGATCGTGAAGATAATCGTAAGTTGTTTGGGTGTTTATCTCTACAATGGTTGGTTCTTCTGTATTTACATTTCTTTTGACGATACTTTTCAACCCATGTTGGTATAAATTAGATGATAAGATGAAAGAATTAATCGATCCAGCTACAGAAATATAGAATAGGCCTTATGATTATATAGTTCGATTGCGATCAAGCCAAAGGATTTTATAAAAAACAGCGGTACAGCTAGATATTTCAAAGATAATAATAGAAAGTTTGGGATACAAAGAGGGAAAGAGGCTGCTCATCATTTATTATTTTACAGTGGAAACTCGTTAACACAAAATCCGATAACCCAACAAAAATTCAAGACCCGTGGATAAAGAAATACATTAAAAAAGAAACCCTTATAAAACCGAAGGCCCAGTAACTTTGTGTTAACGAGGTTTCACTGTTTTATTTATTTCTTTTTACTTATTATTGATGGCGTTCAACTTTCACCGTACCTTCATCAGACTGGCAACTATGCCTAAACACTAAACATTCTTAGCTGTTTAAGAATGGCAATTCTGTCTCTCTCTCTCTCTCTCTCACAAGTGTTTTTTAATTTGAAAGCATAATAATAATACGGGTACGGTCTAAAAACAATACCTTTGTCTAAAGTATAAATACCACCAAGGTTTGATGAAGCTACCAGCGTGGTAGTGAAACGGCAATACAGTGAGAAACATCGTTCACTTCTTAAGGATTTGGTGCAAAGAATTGTCTAGCATGACTTTGGTCTTAATCATTGTTTTAGACATTTAAATTAAAGGACGGCTAAGCCGGTATTCTCAGTTGAAGCTATGTGTGTCTCGCTATTAAATATCGATCAAAAGCAACCATCATAAAAGTAGTCCCAAGCGCTGACATGAAAATAACTCCTCAACAGTAGTCATGGTAAACAGTCAGTATGCAGCCCCGCTCAAAGCCGTTGTTTTTCTAACCCACTCACAGCAACCGGAAGTACTCACCCGTAGCGATACCGCTTCGTAGTTAAGTTGACCTCATGATAGCACGATGTAAATGAGCTCTTTTCATGATTATAATCACACATAAAATAAAAAGGCATGTGATGCATATAATATATCTAATATTATCTGTGAACTTCATGACATGTTGTATTTTTGGTGCAAATTATTGCAATCATACAGACCGAATTCAAGAAAAACTTGACGAAAATAAAGCCAAATCCACGGTAAAAAAGTCACTTCTGAAGAATCAGGCACCAATTTTATCCATGGTATCATAATATGCTAGTCTTTTTGTAACTAGAAACATGCTTAAAATATTATAAAATTATTTAGTCTGGTCAAGTGAATTATTATAATATAGCTCCTCGAATCTTGCTCCTCGAATGTTGTCTCGAGCTAAATTCATTTCGTACCGTCGTTGGGTTGTTGATGAACTGTTTAAATCTCACGGATTAACTAGTTTCGCTTGATAGCTCAGATGGTAGAGCGTTCGCTTGAAGAACGAGAGGTCCGGAGTTCGAAATCGATCCTTCTGCTCTGCACAATTTCATATGATATTTTTTTTCTCGTCAAATCATTTTTCACAATTTCATCACACAAAATGCATGAATTCGGACATTTTCATTGCAAAAACGGTATTTTTTTTCCAAAATTTCAATAATGAATTCAAACGCGGGCATGAAAATGAAGCGCGGGCGGGTTACGGGAAACTAAAAATCAAGTTGGCGAGGCCTAACGGGGGATCGTAAGTTTCGTTTTCTGACCGAAAATCGGTGAAAATCAGACTCGGTTTTTCTTATCAAAAAGAAGTCGGGCATCAATGTTTTTGATATGAAATTAAAGCTTAAAATTCCGTTAGTACGGAAATTGCTCTTAAAAATATCGTACGAATTTTAGTCCGGTCAAGTGAATGGTTACAAGAAGCAAAGTCACGAAAGTTGTTAAATTCTAACATAGCGATAAAATCACTATTTGTGGACCAAATATGTCAGATTTTGGCATCATATTATAGAGAAAATTACGAACAATCCACCTACTTCGCCATCATGTCTGCCAGCTAACCCTACCTCAATTAATTCAGAGAAAACAAACTTCTCGTAAGGTTTTAGCGCAAGATTGACATCCTGAAATCGATCTTTGCGTGGGTTAGAAATCGGCAAGGTCACTCATTGAAAGCGATACTGCATGCTGACTGGTAAATACATAACTCGACACTCCCAGAAACCGGTATCGATTGAAAGATAAACTGATTGTCCCAAGTGCTCGTTAATGCTCGTGGGTTCGAGTTTAGGTCTAATAAAACACTATAGTGAAACAATTGTATAAAATACTTTTTAAATATTGTTACGTAAATCGCTGTCCGTAAATTCATGCAAGTTATAACGTAGTTGTTCAAAATGTTTGACGGATTTGAATTTCCACCGTTCCGCGTTTAAGATAGTTCAATATTTCATAACATAATAGTATGAGAAACAGTTTGTTGTCGCAACAGAATACTAGCATCTAAATCAACGAATCTTGAGGCTATCCCTAAAATTTGATGATACGGTTTCGTGGTATATAAATGTTCAGGATAAGCAGAGAGACTGGGTGGAGCCTGGAGGGTTAGAAGGGGGTGGGGGGTAGAGAGGGTGTGGTGTTAGAGAAAGTGGAAGGTAAAGAGCAGGGGAGGGGTAAGAAGAGGGGGTAGACACGGAAGAGAGTGGAGAGTTTTGGAACTGTTCATATGACTTTGACACCTTTCTGTATTGACACTTATGTCAGTGTTTGAGCATTTTTATGTTTAGAGGCTTTAATATTGATATTTGTTTTTTGAGATCTTGTTACGTATTTTTTGAGACTGTTGTCTTTCAGAACTTTTCTATTTATATACCTTTTTGTGATGTTATTTAGTTTTTGAAACCCATTTAAGTGTTTGAGAGAGAGCTTTTTTAATTCTTTTTTTACATCATTTTTCTACTACCGTTGTCAGCTTTTGAGAGATTTTTATTTTATTTTATTTTGAGAGCCTTTTCTATTTCATTGAGATCTTTTTGACCCAGTTGGCCGCCATGTACCCATAGGGGAATATGGGGCAACTGGTCCGTGGGGCAAGTGGGCCGAAATGGAGGATTTGTAATTGTATGGGCATACTGCTTTCTTTTGAACAGTACGACTTTTGTTGAAACTTGACATAATATCTTAAAATTCACAGATAGTATGGGCGTATACGAAGGTGGGTTTGGATCATGTTTAATGTACTTTATATGATTGACAGATATGCAACGTAAATATATACATGCAGTACAGTCGTTTTAAGATGCTAGGTGCATATTGCATTTGATGGGTGCTAGTATTGTAGTGAGCTTACGGACTTTCCGAAATATGATTAATACCATAGGTTGTGGTTGAATGACCGATAACGCTTTGCCCCTGTACCATGTACCCACCCGCTGGTCGCTTCCCTCACAAGGATACACACAATGTGCCCCCCCCCCCCCATCAAAACAGTCCTGGATATGCCTTGGGTCATATTTGACAGTATTCCCCATGCATAGATTGTTGTCTGGTGTAGCATTGTGGATACACTAACCTCAAAGAAGATTTTAAAGACACCCCAACAATGCATTGCATTTTTGCAAAATGCCCTTAATCTGGTCTCCAGTTCGTCTCAGTTCCCATAAAATATGCATAAAATCATGGCATCATAGTGCATTCATCGTTGGAGCTCTTAGATTCTAGTTTACATCATTTTAATAAACTAGTTCTTAGTGTTCCTTTTTCTTATTTCTAAACTTAAACAGTTCCACAAATGCATCATGTGAAAAAAGCCTTAGTTGGCTGGTGCTCCCGCAATGCATTGTGGGATATCGCAATGCATTGTGGGATATCCTTAAACTCTTCTTTGCACTAACCTGGTGTTTGGTCTGCACCCTTACCTCTCCGGACCCTTGATGAAACAGTGCCGAAATTTAAAAAAGGTAAATTATGTAGCAAAGCAAACTATTTCATGATCACAAACTTGTTTTATATTGATACTATGCAGGTAGTGAGGATTGTGCTTACCCTAAAATGTGTGGCAGAAACTTCTATTGGATTACAACTCCTGCCGATGCAGATTTCGAGTGAGACCTTAAAGCGATTGGTTTCAGCTGCGGTGTGACTGAGACCTTATGGGATGTCTGATTCTGCTGCACTGTTGTTGAGGACAGGCTGTTTCTACAACAATGAATCATGAAGCCTTTAGACAAATAAACTGTGTGCACTAAGGCGACAAAAAACACACACCCTGTTTTACGGATCTGTCAAGTAGGGTTGGTCGGTCGGGGGGGGGGGGGGGGTTTTCTTCATTTTTTTATTTCTTCATTTTTTTAACCTAAAATGTCACCAAAATCTGTAAAAATCAGGATTATTTTTTTAAATTGTGGAAAAAAATTCGACAGATTTTCGGCAAAAAACGGCTGATTTTACATGATTTGAGAAGAAAAAAAATCCAAAAAAATTTCTACAAAAATCGTGAAAAATGCAAAAAGTGGGTCGTTCAGGCCCATAACATAGGGTGTTTTTTTCCTTGCCTAATACATGTAATAGTAGATTAATAAATGTTGGCCAATCAGTTCCAGATATGAGTCCAGTAAATGTTAGCTTATTTTGTATGCAGTAATCAAATATATACCTACAATTTAGTTTAAAATATGCTGTTGAATATACGAGGATCGGTCCAATATGTAACGAAAGGGATCCAGCGCTAACATGTGAGATGGGTAGCTGTTAAGGGTGATATTACAATCCAAATGCTGATATGATTGAGCACTTAGCCAGTTGCCACATAAGTGGAGCGAAATGATTGTGACGATTTCCTAACGGCAGCGTAATATAATAGGCTAGATAGACGACGCTATATACATCGATTAGTATTGATATTATTATTACCTTGGTATGGGATGCTGAGTGATTCAATTGAGGGATAGTAATATAAAGTATGAACTTTTGTCTTTCAAACAATTCACTTCTTGATTTTTAAATACCTTTGGTTATGTAATATCATTTACATAAACACAATAGGTTTCAAACTTTCGCTGAAATCTGTCAATATTGGCGGGATATGTAATACTGGTTGAAATGTGAGTCGATTCATACATCTGCGTAATCTCTTCAATGCAAGCATATAAACAGATAACACTTGCAAACATAGCTAGAAACACACAATAATCTCTGTTTGACACACTTTTTCAGATTTGAAAAATCTTCCTTTCAAGAAGGGATCATCTCAAACACACTTTTACTAAGCAATTCCGCATCAAAAAACCATGGAAAACAACAGGATGAAGAACAATGGTGGGATTATAATTTGGTAAATTGTTGTGGATGATATGTCTTTGGTACCATAATTATGCACAACAAAATCTGGATTTTACCTGCTTCTGGTGTCATGTTATGCAATCTTCTTAGCACATGCTTCACACAAACAATTCAAACTTCCCGCCAAAATAACTGATTTGGCAGTGTCCACAGTGTGCTTACTTTAAGCCAATGCTATGAGGTCATAGTTCACAATTTGAAATCCAAAAGTGTATTGTTTAAAAGACAAAAGTCATGGTTTGTATCGATCACAGGTTCTCTCAATACAGTCATTCATGCGTCTCACAACATGATCACTTTCATTATATATTGACCAACCTCGTACCTATTGATAACCATTACAAGCGTTAAATCACACAATAAGCCTATAGTCGGGTATGTACTTGGGGTTTCACGTGCACTCCCCCCCCCCCCCCCCCCCCCCACCTCCTCCAATACTACCCATACCAATTTTTGGGGTGTCTTTTAGGGTCCTTAGACACAATTTAGATGTTAACAGTGAAAAAAAACCCAATGCTCTCCAAATATCCAAGATGGCGTCCAAAATGGCCGCCCAAAATGGTCAAATCTCATAAAATGACATATAGCAAACAAATTATATGGTGAAAGTATAGTTTTGATAGTGGGATGTATGTATTAGACCACTAGACACTCATATCCATAACTTTTGCTTTGTTAACACACCTAAACCAAAATGGTCGCCAAATGAGTTACTAGTGGTCTAATACATAAATCCCATCGTTAAAATTATATTTTCATCATACATTTAGGTTGACATTATCCCATTTATGGAATTTGATCATTTTTGCAGCCACTTCGTAAACTATTTTGGGGGCCATTTTGAATTGTGAACTGTGTTATCAAAGCAAAAGTACCTTATATGAGTTACTAGTGGTCTAACACATACATCCATCATTAAAATTAAATTTTCATCATACATTTCGGTCGTATTATACTATTTTATGGAATTTTGACACTTTTGCCATTCATTTGGCGGCCATTTGGTTTTAAAGTATGTTAACAAAGTAAAAATACTAGATATGAGTTCTAGTGGTCTAACACATACATACCATTGTTGAAACTATACTCTGATCATGTATGTTGGTTTATATATTACAATATATACCATTTTTGGCGGCCATTTTGGCGGCCATCTTTGATTTAGGTGTGTTAACAAAGCAAAAGTTCTGGATATATGAGTGTCTAGTGTTCTATATATATACATCCCACTATCAAAACTATACTTTCACCATACAATTTGATTGCTATATGTCATTTTATGAGATTTGACCAGTTTGGGCGGCCATTTTGGACGCCATCTTGGATATCTGGAGAGCATCGGGGTTTTGCACTGTTAACATCTAAAATGTGTTTAAGGACCCTAAAAGACACCCAAAAAGGTTGGTTTGGTTTATACTGGGGGGGGGGGGGGGGGGGGGGGGGTGGTTGTACATACTCGACTACTAGGAACCTATAAATGTAAAGTGATAATAATCATGTGCACTCCAAGGCTGTTTGAACAATGTAAATGGTCTTTCAGTGTTTTTGGTATCAGTGTTTTTGACATTGTCTTCAAAAGAAGATCTTTCATTGGCAATTTTCTGCTTCCAAGAGCAGCTCTTTTTAGAGAAATTAGGGATGAAACTTTCAGGGAAAAGAATAGGCGTAACGGCAGGGGAAGGTTTGGGCTGCAGCATATCACACCTTTCTATCAAGT
>CM069453.1:67272400-67455063 GCA_035610835.1 Ophiura sarsii
CAAAATGCACTCGAAGCTTGCGAAAATTCGGCTTTTGTTGTGAAAATTAGTTTAATTTGTTCTGAATTACACATTTTAAGCTCGTTTTGCCCGGTCGTTTTGACATTAAAGTCAACATTTTCGATTGTTTGGACTTTAGGGGACAACATATAGGGTTGGGCTTGAGCTGACGCCAGTGGTGGTGGGGTGGGTGGGGGTGGGGGTGGGGGGCAAAAAACATGAACAAAGAGCAAAGGTCGTGACTTGGATATCCCCCCCCCCCCCCCCCCCCCCCCCCCTCCCTCCCGTAGTACCGCCACTTGACGAGGGAAAGTAATCACCTTTCACGTGTTTTTAAGAACTTATACTGTCTGGAGTCAAGAAACGAACAGGCAAATCCAAAACCGCCGCTCACAAATATATTTTGCCACCCTTAATAAATCATTTAAATGTTACAAATTTGGATGCATGTCGTCAGAGGCATGACATTACTAGCATAGTGTATGTTGAGAAAGGCAACAGCGTTTGCCGAAACGTGGGGAGTGAGTATATCATTTGGATCAGTTCATGAGAACCTCAATTTATTATTATTATTACCTGTGAATCTATTCAGCAGCAGTATTTGTGATTTAGAAGAAATTGTATGTGACATTGGCAGAAAATTACACATCATCAATGTATACAGACATTTCGTCGCTGTTCTGACATACCGGCACATCACAACAGAATTATAAAGTGATGTGCCGGTATGTCAGAACAGCGACGATTTAATTCCACCTATACATTAAAATCACAACATTTGGGCTTATTATTTTTAGCGAAACGAAACGAAACGAAACAAAACGAAACGAAGCGAAACGAAGCGAAACAGTGTTGTGAGATAGGGAGGAACATTAGCAATACACATTTAATAAGAGATAAGCCGTTTCGCTGAAAAACAATTGTGATTTATAGCGAAACAGTGTTAAGAGATAGGGAGGAACATTAGCAATGCAAAGTTTCTGATGCTGCTCTGCCGCAGTAGCGTAACTAGGGTCTTCAACAACAACAAAAAACAATTTTTTTTTTTTTTTGGGGGGGGGGGCATATGGGGGAACTGGCATGTCATCAGAGGGGGCATATCTGACTTCTTTTTATTAGTTTGTCATTTCATTTGGAGGGGCAACAGGGGGGCTAGCCTTCTGGCATGGATGGGAGAAATGCACCCCACCCCCTCTGGTTACGACACTGCTCTGCTGGGATGTGCAGTGGTCTTGTTTCGCTAAAAATAAATTGTGATTTTAACGAAAAAGTGTAGAGATAGGCCGTTTCGCTAAAAGGGGGCATTAGTCCCCCCCCCCCCCCCCCCCATGCCAGAAGAGGCTTTCCCCCAATGAAATGACAAACTCTATATGTATACCTATGAATACTAAAAATATAGTCATATATGCCCCCCCCCCCCGATGATATGCCTGTCCCCCAACATGCCAACCATCCCCAACATGCCCACCCCCCCCCCAAAAAAAAAAAAATGAAGACCCTAGTTACGCTACAGCGGCATCTCTTACCACTGTTTCGCTAAAAAATCACAATTAATTTTTAGCGAAACGGCGTATCTCTCAACACTGTTTCGTTAAAAATCACAATTGATTTTTAGCGAAACAAGCCCACTGCACATCCTGGCAGAGCAGTGGCGTAACCAGAGGGGTGGGGGAGGGGGGAAGGGATGCATTAGTGCCCCCCCCCCCACCACCCATGCCAGAGAGGCTTGCATGTATTGCTAATGTTCCTCCCTATCTCTTAACACCGTTTCGCTAAAAATCATAATTGATTTAACACTGTTTCGTTTCGTTTCGCTAAAAATAATAAGCCAACATTTGAGCAGTGTTGACAGAACATGTACAATCAAAATAACACAAAAACCTACAACATGGACTGAAAATAAATCTCTTGTTGCACTGTGGTAAATAGATAGTAGTCCTTAAATCAGGGCTGTCAACTCTCCCGCATTAGGCGGGAGTCTCCCGCATTAGGCGGGAGTCTCCCGCATTAGGCGGGAGTCTCCCGCATAGACACTCTTTCTCCCGCACTCCCGCATAGCATATAAAATCTCCTGCATCAACAAAATTACCTCAATTAAAGTGTGTATCAACACCTTTATACTAGCTTCCGTCGGTACATTTGCGATTTTGGGTACATTTGGGATTTTGACCATGCCATTTTTCGTGCGGATTTGAGGAAAACATCATCCCCCCCCCCCCCCCCCACACACTTATCAGGATTTCAGCTGCTGACGGGGAAAAAATTGTGCATGTTTTACGATTATTTTTTGGAGTATGTATCTCTCCCTCCCAGCAAATCCCAAAAGTTGACAGCCCTGCCTTAAATCAGGATTATATTCCAACTTCAATCATTTGGGGGCAATAACTACTTTCCTGATTACTAATGAAAATATGATTGTCGTCGGCAACGACTATGTAATCATTTAGTGGAAGTCAGTAGGGAGGTCACGCTGCATGTCATATTTTGTTATACGCAAGAAAACAATGGAGTATCAGTGACTGCAATATCTGCTAGATATAGCTTCGGAAAATGGTCTATTTGGGCATCTCAAAAACTGACAAACGTGCTAAAAATCAGGTAGAATTTTAGAGGAGGGTCAATAACATCTGCAGATCTGTAAAATGTATAGTATTAAACACGTTTTGTGACCAAATTTATGTCGTAAAATGTTGGAAAATTCACGTTTTGAAAATCTGTGGTCTTCGAAATTACAGGAATCCTAACTCATTCTAAACCTCACCAAATCATGAAATGAACCCTCGTCTACAAAAAATTCCGTGTACGTATTGCTCTATCTGCTTGGAGATAGCGAAGACCACGGAAACTTCATAGCTTCATACCACGGAATGAAATCCGCCATTAGGCGCCATAGACATTACATGGCGAACATCGTACAGATTTGCACTGCAGTCCTCTGTGTAGGGAGTTTTGACAATAGCAAGGTCGTTCGACTATTGTGTTTGTGCATGTTTGTGACTACTGACCCCGTTTAACAATCTTCATAGCTTTTAGGGCTTGGGTGACCTAACTATTGACTGGTGGTGTGGAATCTTCATATTATTGTTAGCTAATTCAAAATCAATAATCGGTACCACAAATCTGAGTGATGTGTGTGCCAATTCCTTCCCTGTAATCAGCTATTCCATTTATTAATGGTACACCCCCTATAGAAGGCAAGCATTTTTTTACTGAAAATTTTGGGAATTCCCACTGCAAAATTGTGTTGCCTTCTATAGGGGTGTGACCAAAACTGCTTCAAAAATTGGGAATTCCCAGGTTGTTTTTTGTTTTTAAAATTGGGAATTCCCATGCCTTCTATAGGGATGTGAGGCATGCAATTTATTTTTTGGGAATTCCCACGCTCAAAAAGTGTCAACTATTTTGGGATTCCCATGCCTTCTATAGGGGGTGTACCGTTAATAAATGGAATAGCCCAATTCGACACCTCTGTCATACAAATTGAGTGGACACTTTTAAAGTTATGATTACGTAAATGACCAGGCCTAAATGAAAGTTGCAGCAAATTTATGTTTCTATGGGATAACATTGTTTAGTGTGTGCTACGCAGTATCACATATACACAAAAAAGTAACTATACATGTAATAAATGGACTTGTAACTCTAAAATATATAGGCCTATCCTACCTAAAATATTAAATCATAAAGTTGTTGAGAAATTTATCTTCTTTAATATGAGATATTGCACGCGAGGATCTGTTGAACATTGAAGAAGTGACAATCCAAAATGTAAGGTAAAGTCACAATTTCATTTTCATATTTTACATTTCAACACGGGGGAGAGTATGACATGTAGCGTGTGTGTGGCGCATTGATACATCGGAACAAGTCCAACCTGCGCATGCAACCCCCAATTGCACTACCGGTAATCAATAAGGTACCCGTAGATGGGTCCGCGTGTAGAAAAAAAATCGGACTTCACCTTACATTTGGGAGTGTCACTTCCTCAATAATCACCCGATTCTAGCGTGCAATTAAAGAAGATGAATTTTTCAACAACTTTATAATTTAATATTTTTAGATAGGATATATATTTTTAGAGTTAGAAGCCCATTTATTACCTGTATAGTTACTTTTTTGATGACTGTATGTACATGTATCATTCGTCCATGCCGAACTGCTTGTGTACCATACAAATCAATGATATCCCATAGAGGCATTGATCATTTGGTTCGTTCGTTGGGTGTAGTTATTAGCAATTTTACGATTCACTTGATGGTTTCAAAACGACTTCAAAAACTCGACTGTTTTAAGATTGCTTATGATAATTGACTAATTTTCTTCTATGTAACTGTTTGTATGATTTGAAAGTATCCACTCATTTTGTACGAATAATGTATCGAATTACGGGGCAGAACTTTGGTTACTCAATGTATCTAAAACTCATGGTACCTATAGATTTATTTTGAATTTAATAGCGGTTGAACATAATATAAACACATGATCTTGAAATGTTGTGTTAGGTGTAAATTACCAACGAACAAACCTGCATGAAATACAGCTAAGCGATATTAACCTAGGCTTACACAATCATTGTTTTGCAAAATGATATATTCCTCCAACAAACAACCCAAATTAAAAAAAAGTCCAAAAAAAAGTAACCCAACAATGAATTTCGTATGTTTGAAGGAATTCTGATCAATCATATTATACCGGACCGGACATACTGTTCTTCAGTTTAAATTCCGTGGAAGCCTTTTTATATATTGTGGTTTCTTTTTAATGGATTTCCCAAGAAAAATTGAATAGACAACTTGTATTGCTTCTGTCATTGCCCATGTCAGTGTTAAGTATGGTGAATTTAAATTGAGGGATTTCGTAGCATCAAGGCATGCTAGAGACGAGGGGGAAGTGGAGACTCCTTACTTTGAGCCCTGCTCTTTTGTCTTTTTTTATTGCTTCTGTATGACGCATGTCACATTGTCAGTGTTAAGTACGGTGAATTTGAATTGAGGGATTTCGTAGCAGCAAGGCATGCCAGAGACGAGGGGCAAGTGGCCTGCTCTTTTGTCTTTGTATTGCTTCTCTATGACGCATGTCAGTGTTAAGTACGGTGAATTTGAATTGAGGGATTTCGTAGCAGCAAGGCATGCTAGAGACGAGGGGGAAGTGGAGATTTCTTAATTTGAGCCCCGCTCTTTTGTCATTGTTTGTGGAAAATCAGAGTAGCCCGATTCATTCTCAAAGTGGCCCCTCTGCCGTCTATATATAATATACATGTCACTAGTCTAGCCCAATCTTACAAAGATATTCAATTTGGGATTCCGCGCTGTTTACACCAGCGTAAAAGGAGACACGGGTACAGTCCCCGGGAGCCAAAGTCCGCCCTGTAGCATAGGTTGGTATAACTACACGCAACACTATACACTTTCACGCTTCATTCCGTTTATATGAGGCCGGATTAAGCGGGGGCGAAATTGCCCCACCCTGGGGCAGGTTTGTCAATAGGCCGGGGCAAGTTCGCCCTAGGCTCATACTTAGGCGAAAGGGTCATGTAGGCTACTCAAACATATATACAGTTATTGCATTGCAATTTTCTTCCAATCCAATTTAGGGGTAAACAATTTAGACTTGCTATAGTATTAGGGGTGGGTGTAATAAGCGGAACATACTCGTTTCGAACGTTAAAATAATAAGAAACACGACATTTTAAATATTCTCCTCTAACTGCTTCTCCATTCTAATAAACTATTGTTATAATTAGAATGCAAAAGGAGGATAATTCCAATTATAAAATTATACAAAATCATAATTATAAATCCTTATCATCATCATGATCATAGGGCGAATGTTCCCCATAGCACAATTTAAGTGCATTGACCTATAACATTCACTCACATCGATGCCATTTGATCCTGCAAATGCTGGAGGCATATTTATTAACGCAATTATTATTTTAAACATAGAATTTGATGGTATTCGTTTTCCAAGTTAATTCCAACCTTTTAATTGAGTTTCATAAAGCCACTTCTCTTATTCGTCGCCAAAGTATCGGGACTTCCGTTGTTGTGTGTGTTTTTTCCCCAAGGGTCTCTTAACGTATGGAATCACCCTGAACCAGTAGCGTATCTCCTGGGGCCTGGGGTCAGAGTACTCAAATTAGAGAGCTAAGGGCTAAGCTAAGGGCGAAGTGAAGGAAGGGAAGGAGACAAGGGGAGAAAGGGAAAGGTGCGAGGTAGGACCCCAATATTCGAGTCGTGTCGGTTGAGATTAGCCATTTCGGCTTATCGAAGTTGATAGCCTGGTAAATTCTAAAGTCCACCAAGAAAAAATACCCTTTGCCCCTCTGACAAGTGACCCCAGATACGCCGCTGCCTGCCCTGAACCCTGACAAGTTTTGTTTCGCGGGGAAATTGTGGAATTTCCTGTTTTTGAAATAACCTCCACCATTATTGACGTACGTGCAGGAATTGCTTAAGCGTGTCTGGACTTTCCAACACCCAAGGACATCAAAAACAGATACGGTACGTTCATGGTTTCAGCATGATCGGTAACATGCTTCCATCTTGGCAACTACTGAAACCGAGCTCGCCCTTTAAGTGTGACCGAGAAGTGTGAACACCACCCGGGAAGTGTGAACACCACATTCAGCCCATCAATCTTCAAGGTATCGGACCCACCAACAACGCCGACTGTGAGCATGGTGAGTCAAATCCCGCGCTCCCTGATTTGATTTGATTTGATTCAGCATAATTATAATCATCTAGGGGGGGGGGGGTACCGCGCCATTTTGCGATATTTTGCGAAACCGATCGTGGTTATCACGTGATACGTATCGTTGAACATTTTGTTTTTTGTTTTAACGAAATGCACTATGGGATTGTGTTACCAGCCTGAAATCAAAGAGGTCGCAAACTTGCTTACAATTGTATATTAGCCTAGCTATAACAAGCTAAAAGTGACATCTCTGAATGTATATATAAACTAAGTGTGCAAAGGAGAAATTGTTGGGCACACTGGTAAAATGGTTTACAACAAGTTTTGCTATCATTATCAAACTGAACTCCAAGTTAAATCACTTATTTATCGAGCAATAATATAATTGTTCACGCATTTTAATTGTTTAGATACAAAGTTAAATAAATCAAGAGTTAAATTATATAGATAAATTAACAATGTTTTTAAGAAATGAAGATCAAATTAATAAGGTCATAGCAGTCTTGGACAAGTTTAAGTCTATATCAGGTCTCTCTCTCAATAAAAATAAAACAGAGGCAATATGGATTGGATCAAATAGCCTAAGAAGAGATACGTTTGGTAAATTAAAATGGAATGTATATCCAAATAATAATGTTAAAACCTTAGGTATTACTTTCAGTAGTACTACAAGTGCTAGCAATATAAATGAAAATTGGGAAAAAAAAGTGAATTCTATCAAATTAATTATAGAAGCATGGAAATATAGACAACTGTCAATGGTTGGCAAAATATTAATAGTTAAATGCTTAATGGCATCTCAATTAACATACGTAAGTTCAGTCATTGTCTTACCGGAACATGTCATTACACAATTAAACAGTATATTTCACAAATTTGTATGGAGGAAAGGAGAAAGAGTCAAACGTAAAACACTGATGTTAAATTATGACCAAGGTGGATTAAGAATGGTAGATTTGAAGTCATTCTTATACTCACTACAAATGTCATGGGTAAAAAAAATGCTAAACAATGACATATCCGCTTGGAAAAATATTGCTTTCTTTCACATTGGAAAATTTGATATAGGTATGGATATATTCAATTGTAATTGTTCTCTAACAACTTTAAGTAAACAATGTATCGATATTTTAAACAAACTGCCGTCGTTTTATAAAATGTTGATACAAATATGGTTCAAATGCAATACGGTTAAACAAATAAAGAGTATAGAAAATCATAACAACCAAGTAATTTGGAACAATGAACACATTAGATACAATGGAAAGACGATTCACTTTAAGCTCTGGATAAAATCAGGAATCATTAAGATCAATCAATTATTTGGTAAAGATGGGAAAATGTTAGATGTAGTAAAGTTAAGAAATAAAATGCCACACAATGGTAGGCTATTGATGGAATATTTAGCTCTTATCAATGCAATTCCTAAAGATTGGAAATGTGTCAAACACCCTCATACAGAAGATAAGTGTATTTATTTAAGATGTACTGATAGAGATGTTAACATTGATAAGACAACAGTAAAAACCTTTAAAAAAGAACTGATGAAAAAAGTGTCTGTGATTCCAATATGCCAACATTTCTGGCAGAGAAAATATCCAAACTTCTCTTTTAATTGGAATAAAATATGGAATAATATTCCATCTACAACAAGAGAGGGCAGATTGATATCACTTAATTGGAAAATCACTAGTAATATCTACCCCACAAAAATTCTTCTGCATAAAATGAAAATAGAAAATAATGATGTATGTGATATATGTAATGAAAAGGATTATGTAGAACACTTCTTCTTTTTCTGTAAGAAGATACAACCAATATGGTTAGAAGCAAATGACATTATATCTTTAAAAGTATCAAAACATGTAGTTCTAACACATTTTGATGTACTCTTTGGGTTTCAGCAATGTACAGAAAAAACACAGAGAGATTTCATTACTAGTATAATTATGATAGCGAAATTGTCAATTAGTAAATTTAGATATGGGAATCATCCCAATCTGTTATTTCTTTTCAAATCAGAATTGAGGTTCAGAAAATTGATTGACATTTAAATAGCATCAATTTACATTGATCAGATGACTGTGCGTAACAATGAGATGTGTAACTTGAAACTATATCATATTTTGAAGCTACATATCATAGAAGATACAAGGAATAGTAAAAATATGAAGTATTTGTTTGTAATTTAAACTGAACATGTTTGATTTGATATACATGTATGTATGTGATTGTGATAGAAAAGAGTAACTGAAGAAAGAACGATTAATAAACTTAAAAGATAAAAAAAAAATATAGATAAATTAATAAAAAAGAAAACTCTAAACGCATGTGCGTCCTTTATAATTTATAAAAATTGACATAACAATGATGTTACATTAATCCACCATAAAGTTTAAAAAATCGAAAAATAAAAGGATATCAAGGAATATACGGGAATCGAACCCGTGATTGCCGATTGCCAACGACATGGCCAATGTATGCACGCCACAGAGATCGATGAGTATAATTGTGATAGTTTTATTATTTAACCATTATCCATTTATTTATAGCGAACGGATTTTTATTGTGCCATTTTTGCCAAATTTGTGTGTTTCTCTCGCACAAAATGTGTTTGTAATGTGATTATACTCATTTTTGAAAGAATGGTAAAAAACGTTGACATTTTGGAACACAAGAAATGGCGTCATACGGTCCACAATCATTGGTAGCGGTATGGTGTAGAAGTCCTAAGTATGCAAATGATCTCACTGAATACAATGTCATGCTCTACCACACATCTACCCAGTACTCAACAACGGAATAAATCTCATAATCGTCATTTGCATACATGGGACTTATACACCATACCCTTACCCAATCATTGCTCGACTGAAACGTGTTGCATTATTCATGTTACGATCTGTTATACACAGCGAACATGCACCGGGTCATGGGTAATGCGCTGTGTAATTCTACATTCCCGGAAGACACTCTGTTGGGTGGGGTGGGGTGGGGTGGGGTGGGGTGGGGTGGGGTGGGGTGGGGTGGGGGGGGGGGAAACATGTACAAAGAGCAAAGGTCGTGACTTGGATATTGCCCCCCTCCCCGTAGTGCCGCCACTTGACGAGGGAAAGTAATCACCTTTCACGTGTTTTTAAGAACTTATACTGTCTGGAGTCAAGAAACGAACAGGCAAATCCAAAACCGCCGCTCGCAAATATATTTTGCCACCCTTAATAAATCATTTAAATGTTACAAATTTGGATGCATGTCGTCAGAGGCATGACATTACTAGCATAGTGTATGTTGAGAAAGGCAACAGCGTTTGCCGAAACGTGGGGAGTGAGTATATCATTTGGATCAGTTCATGAGAACCTCAATTTATTATTATTATTATTACCTATCCTGGTGATTCTATTCAGCAGCAGAGCAGTATTTGTGATTTAGAAGAAATTGTATGTGACATTGGCAGAAAATCACACATCATCAATGTGTACAGACATAATCGTCGCTCTGACATACCGGCACATCACAACAGAATTAAGTAAAGTGATGTGCCGGTAAGTCAGAACAGCGACGATTTAATTCCACCTATCCATTAAAATCACAAAATTTGGGCTTATTATTTTTAGCGAAACGAAACGAAACGAAACAAAACGAAACGAAGCGAAACAGTGTTGTGAGATCAGGGCCGTCAGCAACTTTTTCCCAAGGGGGTGCGTTTTCTCGATTTTTTACCGGAAAGGGGGGTGCGTTTTCACGATTTTTTACCGGAAAGGGTGGTGCGTTTTCACGATTTTTTACCGGAAGTAGTAGTATGACGTCAGAGTGCTAGTGCTGCAGCACGCTGACGATGCGAGCGCCTCTGGCGCGAAGCCAATAACGGGTGGGGTCCAGGGGGCGAAGCCCCCGGAAGCTCTGAGCATTACAGCGAATTTAGGACACAATTTTCATGTATCTTGCCATCGTTGACACCATTTTCCATTCATAAAACAACATGTTACCCTAAAAAAAGAAGAACAAAAAAAGAAGAGATTTTCAAGGGGGGTGCGTCCGCACCCAACGCACCCCCTTCTGACGGCCCTGGAGATAAGGAGGAACATTAGCAATACACATTTAATAAGAGAAAGGCCGTTTCGCTGAAAAACAATTGTGATTTATAGCGAAACAGTGTTAAGAGATAGGGAGGAACATTAGCAATGCAAAGTTTCTGATGCTGCTCTGCCGCAGTAGCGTAACTAGGGTCTTCAATTTTATTTTTTTACTTTTTATTATTATTATTATTTTTTTTTTTTGGGGGGGGGGGGGCATATGGGGGGTCAGGCATGTCATCAGAGGGGGCATATCTGACCCTTTTTTTTAGTATTCATAGGTTTACATAGAGTTTGTCATTTCATTTGGAGGGGCATCAGGGGGGGCTATAGCCTTTGTTTCGCTAAAAATCAATTGTGATTTTAACGAAAAAGTGTAGAGATAGGCCGTTTCGCTCAAAGGGGGCATTAGTGCCCACCCCCCATGCCAGAAGAGGCTTTCCCCCAAATGAAATGACAAACTCTATATGTATACCTATGAATACTAAAAGAATAGTCATATATGCACCCCCCTGATGATATGCCTGTCCCCCAACATGCTCACCCCCCCCCCCCCCCCAAAAAAAAAAAATGAAGACCCTAGTTACGCTACAGCGGCAGAGGCAATGGCCCATCTCTTAACACTGTTTCGCTAAAAATCACAATTAATTTTTAGCGAAACGGCGTATCTCTCAACACTGTTTCGTTAAAAATCACAATTGATTTTTAGCGAAACAAGCCCACTGCACATCCTGGCAGAGCAGTGGCGTAACCAGAGGGGTGTGGGGAGGGGGCAGGGGTGCATTTTTATACAGTCATCAAAAAAGTTAACTATATATATGTAATAAATGGACTTGTAACTCTAAAATATATATATCCTACCTAAAATGTTAAATCATAAAGTTGTTGAGAAATTTATCTTCTTTAATATGAGATATTGCACGCGAGGATCTGTTGAACATTGAAGAAGTGACAATCCAAAATGTAAGGTAAAATCACAT
Source organism: Ophiura sarsii (assembly GCA_035610835.1). NCBI lineage: Eukaryota > Metazoa > Echinodermata > Ophiuroidea > Amphilepidida > Ophiuridae > Ophiura > Ophiura sarsii. The sequence continues at coordinate 67,284,150 of CM069453.1, forward strand.
ACCGGTAATCAATAAGGTACCCGTTGATGGGTCTGCGTGTAGAGAAAAAAAATCGGACTTCACCTTACATTTTGGAGTGTCACTTTCTCAATAATCACCCGATTCTAGCGTGCAATTAAAGAAGATGAATTTTTCAACAACTTTATAATTTAATATTTTTAGATAGGATATATATTTTTAGAGTTAGAAGCCCATTTATTACCTGTATAGTTACTTTTTTGATGACTGTATGTACATGTATCATTCGTCCATGCCGAACTGCTTGTGTACCATACAAATCAATGATATCCCACCCATAGAGGCATCATTTAGTTCGTTCGTTGGGTGTGGTTATTAGCAATTTTACGATTCACTTGATGGTTTCAAAACGACTTCAAAAACTCGACTGTTTAAGATTGCTTATGATAATTGACTAATTTTCTTCTATGTAACTGTTTGTATGATTTGAAAGTATCCACTCATTTTGTACGAATAATGTATCGAATTACGGGGCAGAACTTAGGTTACTCAATGTATCTAAAACTCATGGTACCTATTATAGATTTATTTTGAATTTAATAGCGGTTGAACATAATATAAACACATGATCTTGAAATGTTGTGTTAGGTGTAAATTACAAACGAACAAACCTGCATGAAATACAGCTAAGCGATATTAACCTAGGCTTACACAATCATTGTTTTGCAAAATGATATATTCCTCCAACAAACAACCCAAATTAAAAAAAGTCCAAAAAAAAGTAACCCAACAATGAATTTCGTATGTTTGAAGGAATTCTGATCAATCATATTATACCGGACCGGACATACTGTTCTTCAGTTTAAATTCCGTGGAAGCCTTTTTATATATTGTGGTTTCTTTTTAATGGATTTCCCAAGAAAAATTGAATAGACAACTTGTATTGCTTCTGTCATTGCCCATGTCAGTGTTAAGTATGGTGAATTTAAATTGAGGGATTTCGTAGCATCAAGGCATGCTAGAGACGAGGGGGAAGTGGAGACTCCTTACTTTGAGCCCTGCTCTTTTGTCTTTTTTTATTGCTTCTGTATGACGCATGTCACATTGTCAGTGTTAAGTACGGTGAATTTGAATTGAGGGATTTCGTAGCAGCAAGGCATGCCAGAGACGAGGGGCAAGTGGCCTGCTCTTTTGTCTTTGTATTGCTTCTCTATGACGCATGTCAGTGTTAAGTACGGTGAATTTGAATTGAGGGATTTCGTAGCAGCAAGGCATGCTAGAGACGAGGGGGAAGTGGAGATTTCTTAATTTGAGCCCCGCTCTTTTGTCATTGTTTGTGGAAAATCAGAGTAGCCCGATTCATTCTCAAAGTGGCCCCTCTGCCGTCTATATATAATATACATGTCACTAGTCTAGCCCAATCTTACAAAGATATTCAATTTGGGATTCCGCGCTGTTTACACCAGCGTAAAAGGAGACACGGGTACAGTCCCCGGGAGCCAAAGTCCGCCCTGTAGCATAGGTTGGTATAACTACACGCAACACTATACACTTTCACGCTTCATTCCGTTTATATGAGGCCGGACTAAGCGGGGGCGAAATTGCCCCACCCTGGGGCAGGTTTGTCAATAGGCCGGGGCAAGTTCGCCCTAGGCTCATACTTAGGCTAAAGGGTCATGTAGGCTACTCAAACATATATACAGTTATTGCATTGCAATTTTCTTCCAATCCAATTTAGGGGTAAACAATTTAGACATGCTATTAGGGGTGGGTGTATTAAGCGGAACATACTCGTTTCGAATGTTAAAATAATAAGAAACACGACATTTTAAATATTCTCCTCTAACTGCTTCTCCATTCTAATAAACTATTGTTATAATTAGAATGCAAAAGGAGGATAATTCCAATTATAAAATTATACAAAATCATAATTATAAATCCTTATCATCATCATGATCATAGGGCGAATGTTCCCCATAGCACAATTTAAGTGCATTGACCTATAACATTCACTCACATCGATGCCATTTGATCCTGCAAATGCTGGAGGCATATTTATTAACGCAATTATTATTTTAAACATAGAATTTGATGGTATTCGTTTTCCAAGTTGATTCCAACCTTTTGATTGAGTTTCATAAAGCCACTTCTCTTATTCGTCGCCAAAGTATCGGGACTTCCGTTGTTGTGTGTGTTTTTCCCCCAAGGGTCTCTTAACGTATGGAATCACCCTGAACCAGTAGCGTATCTCCTGGGGCCTGGGGTCAGAGTGCTCAAACTAGAGAGCTAAGGGCTAAGCTAAGGGCGAAGTGAAGGAAGGGAAGGAGACAAGGGGAGAAAGGGAAAGGTGCGAGGTAGGACCCCAATATTCGAGTCGTGTCGGTTGAGATTAGCCATTTCGGCTTATCGAAGTTGATAGCCTGGTAAATTCTAAAGTCCACCAAGAAAAAATCCCGGGGGGCCCAGTCAAACATAATAGTGTACACAGGCGTGACCAAAAAAACACGTAAAAAGGGGTGTTTTTTCCGTGTTGGACGCGTCACGCGAGTGACGCGTTAAGGGTATCAAAAACGCTGATTTTCAAGGAAAAGGGTTGCTTAAAATACCTGTCGAACGTGTTTAGGGTAACTTGTTTTGTTCTCCGTTCCCAGAAGAATGTTATCCCCGTTTTTGCGATTTCTTTTGAGCGTGTCATTTCCAATTTGAGAATGCATGTGTGTCACTCGTCTCTACAGCGTCATAATCGCAAATAGACAAAACTTGTTTAGGGGTCAAAATTTGCAAGGAAAGCGCGCTAAAAACTTGTTTAGGAGGTAATTTTGCTTGCAGGGTAAAACTTGTTTAGGGGGTGTCTGGAAAAAATTTGGTCACGCGTGTGTACACCATTATGTTTGACTGGCCCCCCCTGGGGAAAAAATACCCTTTGCCCCTCTGACAAGTGACCCCAGATACGCCGCTGCCCTGAACCCTGACAAGTTTTGTTTCGCGGGGAAATCGTGGAATTTGCTGTGTTTGAAATAACCTCCACCATTATTGACGTACGTGCAGGAATTGCTTAAGCGTGTCTGGACTTTCCAACACCCAAGGACATCAAAAACAGATGTACGTTCATGGTTTCAGCATGATCGGTAACATGCTTCCATCTTGGCAACTACTGAAACCGAGCACGCCCTTTAAGTGTGACCGAGAAGTGTGAACACCACCCGGGAAGTGTGAACACCACATTCAGCCCATCAATCTTCAAGGTATCGGACCCACCAACAACGCCGACTGTGAGCATGGTGAGTCAAATCCCGCGCTCCCTGATTTGATTTGATTTGATTCAGCATAATTATAATCATCTAGGGGGGGGGGGGGGGTACCGCGCCATTTTGCGATATTTTGCGAAACCGATCGTGGTTATCACGTGATACGTATCGTTGAACATTTTGTTTTTTGTTTTAACGAAATGCACTATGGGATTGTGTTACCAGCCTGAAATCAAAGAGGTCGCAAACTTGCTTACAATTGTATATTAGCCTAGTTATAATAAGCTAAAAGTGACATCTCTGAATGTATATATAAACAAAGTGTGCAAAGGAGAAATTGTTGGGCACACTGGTAAAATGGTTTACAACAAGTTTGCTATCATTATCAAACTGAACTCCAAGTTAAATCACTTATTTATCGAGCAATAATATAATTGTTCACGCATTTTAATTGTTTAGATACAAAGTTAAATAAATCAAGAGTTAAATTATATAGATAAATTAATAAAAAGAAAACTCTAAACGCATGTGCGTCCTTTATAATTTATAAAAATTGACATAACAATGATGTAACATTAATCCACCATAAAGTTTAAAAAATCGAAAAATAAAAGGATATCAAGGAATATACGGGAATCGAACCCGTGATTGCCGATTGCCAACGACATGGCCAATGTATGCACGCCACAGAGATCGATGAGTATAATTGTGATAGTTTTATTATTTAACCATTATCCATTTATTTATAGCGAACGGATTTTTATTGTGCCATTTTTGCCAAATTTGTGTGTTTCTCTCGCACAAAATGTGTTTGTAATGTGATTATACTCATTTTTGAAAGAATGGTAAAAAACGTTGACATTTTGGAACACAAGAAATGGCGTCATACGGTCCACAATCATTGGTAGCGGTATGGTGTAGAAGTCCTAAGTATGCAAATGATCTCACTGAATACAATGTCATGCTCTACCACACATCTACCCAGTACTCAACAACGGAATAAATCTCATAATCGTCATTTGCATACATGGGACTTATACACCATACCCTTACCCAATCATGTTACGATCTGTTATACACAGCGAACATGCACCGGGGTCATGGGTAATGCGCTGTGTAATTCTACATTCCCGGAAGACACTCTGTTCAAAGGCATAATAAAAATTCCATTAAAATGGAAAGTTGGCGGTCAAAAGGAAATTGCGATATAAGGCAAATAGAAAGAGCAAAAATAGCAACATTTGTAAATACGGCTTTTAGTTGCCAAAATTATGTGGCAGAAGAAGCAAGCGCATAGATGATAATTGTGCAAGTATCTTGCATGGCATTACTAGAAAGCAATATAAATTATAGCCATAGTTTAGTGATAAACACGGTTTTAACATTCAATTTAAGTTTTAAATATATGTCATATGTATTCAATTTATTTGATCAATACATAAATAAATGTAGAAATAAATAAATGAGGTTTTTTTTAAATACTTTTAAATAAATAGTTGAATTATTTTGTTAATAAATAATAATATAAATCGAAAATTATATTTTTAATCGAAAATAAATGAATCAATAAACTAATGAATCAATATATAAATACACGCATATTAAAAATTAAAATATTAAAAATTACTTATAAAATAAAGAAATTAAAACAAATAAACATGAGAATACATTAATAAATAAAAAATGATTAAATAAATAAATGAATAATTATGTAGATAATTAATAATATAAAAAGTAAATAAGTAAATATAGAAATATACAAATGAATAAATGTTACATTCAATTTAAGTTTTAAATATGTCATATATATTCAATTAATTTGATTAGAATTATATTCAATTTAATATGGCCAATATTCGTTAGTAAAACTATGGTTGAAGTAGAATTTATTTGTTTATTATAGAAAAAATTCCATTGAAATGGAATGGGGGCGATCCAAGAGAAAGAATCATGTTTTGTAACCATTTTCTGAAGCATCTGTTCATTCTGTTGCATACCAAAATACCAGGGATATGGTGTATGTATCTTTCAAACAAACAAAAACACCCAAAATCAAAACACAACAGTCTAAAAATAGTACAGGAAACCAATAAAGTTGATGTTTGTGCATGGAGGGGGGAGGTACCATCTGAAGAACAATCTAGGTATATATGACATCCGCAACTCATTAAAGCCCCAACTAAAAAATCCTCGGTTTCCCATGGAAATGGAGTGATCACCAGAACATGATGTGTACAGAGTAATTTGTAGTGACTATGGTGACAGTTCACCATATCATTATGTAATGCAGTGCTACCCAACAAGGACACATGTAGGTTTATTCTAAAGCAAGCACTATTTTTTCGCGGCATTTAATGTTCGTGATGCAGAAGAACCCACATTTTTCATCATGAAATGTTTACAAATGTTTACAAATGTACACCTTTCTAATAATCATAATGTCTAATAAGAATACTAAAAGCTTGTGAGCATGACAATTTCACTAATCCTAGCCAGTCGCGAAATTTTTCATACACATATATATTTAATGCAAACCTTGACCAGACACAGTTGACACTCTGAGCTTTTCAGTAGTATCTGAGACCACAATTGTAATGTGTATAACATCTGGACAGTTGGGAGATTTCTCTTTAGTCAAACAAGATAAGCTATTATGTCTCTCTGTTGGGAGTCTAATAACATCTCTCTGATTGAATCATCAAGGCTAAACAAACATAGCTTTGACTCCATCACAGACTGCAGGACTGTTAAAATAAACTGCATAGGTACATGTAATTTACAAAGACTACAAAGTAATTTAGACAATTTTCCATACTAAAAACAAAATGGCAGCCTCCATGTATATGTAGAAAGACCTAAATGTCCAAGAATATGCAATCTGATGCTATAAGGTTGGCGGGCTTGGCCCGCCAACCAAAAAGTGAACTTGTTTAAAGCATTTTGTTGCAATTCTGAGGTGTGTGGATCGTGTTTCTTTATCAAATTGGTTAGAAATCCAAAACAATACACTTGTTTCTCCATGCCAAAGAATTGGGAGAGATAGATTATTCTTCAGTCACACCAGAACAATGCACTTGTTCCTCCATCCCAAAGACTTGGGGAGATAGGATTCTTCAGTCATACCAAAACAATGCACTTGCTCCTCCATGCCAAAGACTTGAGGAGATATAGGATTCTTTAATCACACCAAAACAACACTTGTTCATCCATGCCAAAGACTTGGGAGAGATAGATGATTCTTCGGTTGGGTTTTGGTCGGACTTGGGTAGATAGATGATTTTTCAGTCACATCAAAACAATGCACTTGTTTCTCCATGCCAAAGACTTGGGAAAAACACAAAAACAATTATACACTTGTTCCTCCATGCCAAAGACTTAGGGAGATAGAGGGTTCTTCAGTCACACCAAAACATGCACCACCTTCGGGTGGGTGCCGCTGTTTTGAAAGTGTTTTCCGAATAAATAAAAAAATAAAAATAATAAAAAAATGCACTTGTTCCTCCATGACAAAGACTTGGGAGAGACCAAAACAATACACTTGTTCCTTGCTGCACTGGTCGCAGAAATGAAATTTCATTCTACTCAGAAGCTTTGCTCATGCGATACTGACGTTGTGTTTCCAAATTCGGCAGTCCAACACGTACGAAAATGTGTACGCCCTGCATTTACTAGTGCTGAAAATCCCAAATAACGAACTGATAACAACGAAAAATAGAAATTTCGGGATGCACAAGTAGGCCTATCCTGTAAGTAAATAAACATTCAGGAAAGGAAACAGTTCGTAAGCGGTAAACTGTTATATCGCAGTTTCGTACAAAGTAGGTCGACAACGTACGTGTTTTCGCGCCAAGTAAACAGCTGATCGCACTTTGTATGGGACATTCCCTGCAACCGGAAGTTTAGCCGTTCCCAAATTGATTTCAGCCAATCCCACAATGCAATGCGTGCTAAAAAATATTGGAACCGCGTATTGATCAATGCATACACAGACTAGACACTGCCGCGCAAAAGTATTTCTCCCCTGGAAGCTTGCAAGTTATCACTGTGTTGTCGACAACGTATTAAATCATCAGACCCAATTACCATTTCATTGTGTTCATTGTACATTTTATACCAATAAATTCATGTTTCCTATTCAGATTCATGATTTAAAAGCATTACAATTCATGATTTTATCTGGGAAGTCAAAATTCCAATGTAAAATCGCCGTAGTAAATCACCTTATGAATATCAATTAGCTCATTATCGGCAGTGTAACGCTATGGGTATTTTCAACTGAGATCAACTGGTGATGGAAAACTTCATGTGCAGAATTTTATAAATGATATTGGCATGCGCAGTTTATTTGAATATCTTCAGAATGAACCATTCCAGCTTATAATAGTTATTTTTGTGACGACGGTTTATGATCCCCCCCCCCCTGACTACGCTACTGCCCCCCCCCCCCCCCCCCCCCCCCCCCCCCCCCCCCCCCCCCTTGCCCCTCCCCTGCCGTGGATCCGCTACTGGTATGTATGTAATGTATCGGATGTCAAACTTAAACTTTGAGGAATGCCCTTAAAGGGACATTAAGTGGTGTTGAAAATTTTAAATGTTTAAAAATTTACTTCAGAATTCAAGATGAACATTAAAAATTGCAATTATTGTTGTTTATACTAACAAAAACACAGCAAAACTTGATTAAAAACAATATCATCGCCAGACCATCGCTATTTATTGAAAAACGCCCTCTATGCAAATAATGGTTCGCGTTATGTATCACGCGTACTGCATGGGGATACTGTCGGACGTAAAATGCTCGTCCCGGCTGTACGAGCATTTCTGAATCGACGTTTTCTTGTACAAAGAGAGCTGATTTTTCTTAATCCTTAGGTGTGAGTTCATACATGTAATACAATTATAAAAATATACTAATCTCAGTTTTTATCATAATTGAGGGCGCAGCCTTCAACACATCTCTTAGTGCCCCTTTAATGATAGAAAGGGAGAGGATTTGTCTACGTGGGTAGAAAGTATTAGTGACGATATAAATTAGTACAAACAATATCTTCTGAAGACATACAAAAAACTATGCATGACGCTCACGATCGGTCAAAGTACTTATGATTTTAACATCAACATACACTTATCTTTCTGAGGAATTTTAAATTTTAAAAATCGGACGTTTCTGACAGAAAATATGGATTCTTTTGTAAAAATTGTAAATTCCAAGTTTGATCAATATTACCTTTTTTGAAACTCGTAACATGATTGACCATGTTCAGAATTTTATCTTTGAGGGGACCATGGGTGTATAATAAAATTGTTATCAATATTAGTTCAAAAAAGGTTATGACCCCCCCCCCCCCTACACATTTAATTTCCTAAAAAAGGTTAAACCCTCCCTGCCCCTTTTGATAAGTTATGACCCATCCCTGTGCCGGCCCTCCTCCGGTAGAAATAATGAACGGTCCCTAATGTCATGCCATATCGGAATGAATAAAAATATTTTTATGAAATTAACAGAGCCAGTAGTAAACTTGTTCTTCATTATATTGCAGGCATTAGACTTGGACTGCAATGTTGTTTTCATATTATTTATCTATCAGGGTATATAAATCTTTCTGGTACACCCTGTATAAGCCAGCCAGCCATATGAAATATTACACAATTGTAGCTTAGAGTCCCCTGCCGCGTGCAGCTACAAATTCATTGTAAACTGATGTGAGTAATGGTTGTACTTTTCTGGAGATGCAGGGAAAACCAAACTTCCAGCTAGTGTGACGGAAACGTATGAAAAACAGCAAAATATCGCCGCAGTGCTATTCATTTGGCCTATTTTAAGAGACAAAACGTTTACCTAACGGTCAATTATGCCCGTTATAAATGTCAGATATCTCTTTAACATACTATAAACAATATTGGAGACTGATTACTTTGGAAGAAATATGTCTGACCTTCCCAAAGAGAACCTGCAAAAGTCATAAACACCGCACAAAAAGAAAGAATCTACTTGTTCGAGGCGCCCTGTGTTTAATTCTTAGGACCCTAAAGGGATTCAACAAGTGGGAGAGAACAGGCATTTCCTCCCGCGCATTTTAACACCTAATTTTTCTCAATAGCACCAATATTGATGAAGCAGTGGCCATTTGAATAAAAAATGATGCAGTTTCCATTGTTGCACTTAGTCCCCATTACAGGGTGTCTCAAAAAAATTAGGACTCTGTTTCATGACGGTGTAATTCTTAGTTTAATCATTGGACCATGACCAATTTAGTCTCAATGTAAAGCCCAATTCATTATTATGACATCCTGAATATATGAGATCAATCCGATGAAAACTAAGAAAACTAGCGTACTTTGTGTAAACCATGTCATTTACTGGTTTGTACAATGGGAATTCACACAGTAACAGTCGAGTAACCCGAAAGTGCTCGGCTAGTAACTCAATGAACCACCCACGAGAACTGTTTAACAAAACTTTTTTAATTTGCACAGAATATGCATGCATCTGTTTTGCGGATTTTTTTTTAGCAAGTATTGATTTGTGCCAGATTAAATGGATTACCAATCTAAACTTTGCTATTGACTGATTACTATGTTGACAATTATAACGTATTGAAACGTATAAAACCATGTCATTTACTGGTCTGTACATGTAGACCCCATTGTACAAACCAGTAAATGACATGGTTTACGCAAAGTACACTAGTTTTCTTATTTTGCATCGGATTGATATTATATTTACAGAATATCATACTAATTAATTGGGCTTTACATTGAGATTAAATTGGTCATGGTCCAATGATTATAATAAGAATTACACCGTCATAAAACAGAGTCCTAATTTTTTTGAGACACCCTGTATACCCATGAAAAGAGCTTTAACAAAACAGTAAATCTAAAGTGTACCTCTTCTTCCACTCTCTCCAGGAAAAGACAATCATAATCCGTACATCTCACACTGTCAATTGTTTCCAACACCGCACTGTATAACTGGTGTGAGACTCATCATTTACAATGACCAGGATCATTTATGATGTTTGTAAGCCAACACATGTCTCTCCATTTCCGTGCAACCTTGTAGCTCCAAATCGACGAGCAACTTCAGTTACAGAAACTCCAGAAACATTTCATTGAGAGAAATAAGCAGTAATTTACTGCTCTTTCGCGGGTATGGAAACTGTATTATTTGTCATTCAAATGCACTTAACGTGTACCACTTCTTTCTCCCCATGAAAAGTTTCTGGAGTTGCTCTTCGATTTTGAGTTACAAGGAAGGTTTCACAGAAATGGAGAAACAGGTGTGTTGACTCACAAACATCATGGATGAAACTGGTCATTGTAAAGGATGAGTCTCACACCAGTAGATACAGGTGTTGGAAATAAGAGAGGATGTGAAACGTTTGGATTACAATTGTCTTTTCATGAAGAAAGAGAAAGAAGAGGTTCACTATTTACTCTATTCATGGGCATAGGGTTAAGTGCAACAATGGAAACTGCATCATTTGTTATTCAAAAATGGCCACTGTTTCATCAACGTTGGTGCTATTTTGGAGGAAATGCCTATTCTTTCCCACTTGTTAAATTTATTTAGGGTCCTAATGATTAAACACAGGGTGCCTCGAAAAAAGAGATACTTTCTTTTTGTGCGGTGTTTATTTGATTTTCGTATGAAGTAAGAGATCTTCAATGTACAGACTGTAACAAAAAAAGTTATACAATCGCAATTTTATTTTTAATTCCATGTTAAAATCATGCAATGTCAAAATCTCTTACACTCTGTTTTGGCTACCAGAATCATTTTATTTGGTATTTTTAACTACTTGCGTTTAAAAGTTATGACCAATCTACTAAGTCGTCTAGAAATCGGATTGGGCCACTTTCACAATAATATCATACAATCTTGCTTGTATAAATTAAATGGTTAGGTTATCATGCAAGGAACATTAGAGAGAACAATATAATTCTTTTTTCATATAGTTTTATTTCATTTGAATAAATAAATTCATAAAATAAATAAATAATATTTGTAAAGACCTAACCTTCTTTGTAATACTTTTAACCACATGAAACGAACCATTGTTGTCTAACAAGAGCGCTCTACTGCTATGTTCCTGGTTCGATTCCATTCATATTCATCCCAGTGATTTTACCATTGATTAAACCAAAGTGGCCCAGGTGATTTCATGACTACTTTAGACAATTGATCATATCTCTGCTTACCGACCATCGATTGTCATGAAACAAAGCTTATTCAAAAGCTAAGAAAATTTCCCTTGCAGGCAATTAAAACTCGAAACAGAAATTTTACGGGAGATATTTTAAATATTTTTTTCAAAACTGTATAACTTTTTTTTGTTACAGCCTGTACAGGACTAAAAGGAGAGATTACAAGTCTCTGAAGAGATCATCATCGTGATCATTGATTACCTAATTTACTATTATGCAGGTCATGTGTTTTAAGCTCGCCTCCTTTCGCGTTACACACGGATTTGGGCTTTCGCGACATGATTTCAACTTTACACATTTATATTTGCTTGTATACCCCCCCCCCCCCCCCCCCCCCCCCTCCTGAGGTAGTAAAAGTATACATTTTCTGAAGGGAAGTTGCACGAGGAAACCGAATATGCCATTAAAATTATAGTACGACCAAGAACTAAAATGGTATGATCGGAAATGTTCGGGAAAATATCAGATTTTTAAAAAAATTAATTTGAGATCCAAATATTTTTTATACCTACCCCTATCATTATTTACTTTACATATTTGAATTCCCCATGAAATTACCCATTAGATGATATATAATTGTTAAAGTTACTACGTCGGTATGGTAATTATACCGGCTAGTGAATATCTCCAATTTGTATTTTATATATTTTTTAGAATTTTCAGAAATATTTGTTTAAGGATGAACCCTTCCCTGATATAAACTGCATTTCTGAATTCCTCTAGTTACAAGCTTTCCAAAAAAATGTATACTTTTACTGTCATAGGTTGAAAACTTTTTCTGTTATAGTCATTTTTATAAATCCGGTAAATTGAGGCTGATTATTCATGTTGACTATGGTCTTATCCATAGTTAATTAGTTGTTACAAATAGTTGACAAGTCTGTTGAACCACATACTTAAAGACTACTAAATATCCTTTAAAATGGGACCAGAATGGTGTTTGTAACATTGGGGGATAACTAGTTATTGTAAAAAGAACAAAGATTATCGCCATTATTGGATTATCCCCATTGAATTTGTACAGGCGGCACCCCTTCCAGCGGCACCCCTTCCAGCACCACCCATGGTCTCCAAACATCAAACAGCTGTATCTCCCCTTCTGTATTAGCTATACCAATGCCATTTTGCAGGCAGATAGCTTGTTATTAGGGCTTTAAAATGATACAAAATTTGTTGAGATAGCTTTTGAGGAAAATGACAGCATAAAACTAAAAAATGTAACGGCAGACGGCACCACCCTATTGGGAGGCGAGTTCATAACGCGTGACCAGTTGCACATAACGAAAACTCATAAAGTGACTAACAACCTAAAAGATTTATGATACGAGGCATCACTGTGGCTTGACTTGTAACAACGACAATGTTACTGATTAGCAGCATTCCAGTATGCTAAAGGCATAGAACTACATTCGAATACAGGGCCGTCAGAGGGGGTGCGTTTCACGATTTTTTTACCGGAAAGGGGGGTGCGTTTTCACGATTTTTTACCGGAAGTAGTAGTATGACGTCAGAGTGTTAGTGCTGCAGCACGCTGACGATGCGAGCGCCTCTGGCGCGAAGCCAATAACGGGTGGGATCCAGGGGACGAAGCCCCCGGAAGGTCTGAGCATTACAGCGAATTTAGGACACAATTTTCATGTATCTTGCCATCGTTGACCCCATTTTCCATTCATAAAACAACATGTTACCCTAAAAAAAATATATAAAAAAAGAAGAAGAGATTTTCAAGGGGGTATACTGGAATAGATATATACTATTTGCAAGGCTTCAAGAGTTATAATGCTTACAATCTTATTTATACATGATAATACTGTACATTTTCCCGATATCATCCATTGTTTTTCCTTTTCAGTATTTAAACCGTGCTCTTATATCTAACCATACTACGAGGGCCATTCAATAAGTTCTACCTCCTACCTCATAACATTATTATTATATAAGACAGTCTCATCAAATATCACACAATTGTAGCTTGGAACCTCCGCTACAAATTCGGTGTAAATTGATCTGACTAATGGATGTACTTTTCTGCAGATGCAGTGAAAACCAAACTTCGATTTAGTGTGACGGAAACGGATGAATAACAGCAAAATATCGCCGAAGTGCTATTCATTTGGCCTATTGTAAGAGACAAAACATACCTATCGGTAAATTATAACTGTTATAAACACGATAAGCCTCAGATATCTCTTTACCATGCTATAAACAATAAAGGTGACTGATTTCTTTGTAAGAAATATGCCCTCTCAGTCTGATTAGCCAGAACCAGATCATAACAACTTACCCCTACCACGTAGAGAACCTGCCAAAGTCATATTTTACTTTCATAAGAACTATCTGTGCCTTAATATACTGGGACACACATATTCGCAACATGCTTGTGAAAGCTATAACCAGCGCCTGTTTATGCTTCGTTCACTGAAAAAGTTTGGTTTTGATAAGAGCTAATTAAATGTAGTCTTCAAAAGTTATCTCAGACCGGTACTTGAATATGCTGCCCCTATTTGGCACTCAAGTATACAGCAAAATAAAGGTGTGAAATTCAGAAAAGGGCATGTAAAACCATCCGTGGCCGTGATTACTCCCGGGGGGGCCAGTCAAACATAATAGTGTACACACGCGTGACCAAATTTTTTCCAGACACCCCCTAAACAAGTTTTACCCTGCAAGCAAAATTACCCCCTAAACAAGTTTTTAGCGCGCTTTCCTTGCAAATTTTGACCCCTAAACAAGTTCTTGCCAGAATATGACCCCTAAAACAAGTTTTGTTTGTTTTGTCTGTAGAAACGAGTGACACACATGCGTTCTCAAATTGGAAATGAGACGCTCAAAAGAAATCGCAAAAACGGGAATAACATTCTTCTGGGAACGGGGAACAAAACAAGTTACCCTAAACACGTTCGACCGGTATTTTAAGCCACCCTTTTTCTTGAAAATCAGCGTTTTTGATACCCTTAACGCGTCACGCGCGTGACGCGTCCAACACTGAAAAAACACCCCTTTTTACGCGTTTTTTTGGTCACGCCTGTGTACACTATTATGTTTGACTGGGCTCCCCGGGTGATTACTCATCTTATGATGATGCTTTGTCTGCTTGTCAAATTGAATCCCTTGCTTGTAGAAGAACAAATCAGTGTCTTAAATTTGCATCAGGCCTGGCTGGCCGACAATATTAGAACAAAACATCTCCTTCCCCACACCTGATTTGAAGTTCATGGCAGAAGATTAGGCCTACGCAATGCAGATTCAGTTTCACAATTACCGTTCAGGGGGTGTCATAAACAAAATGACGACGATAAATGAGACTTTGGGGACCACCACCCCCACCCCCTACCTAAGAAAATGACAGCCCCTAGCCCCTATTTTTGATTGATTGGTTGGTTTCTTTTTCATAGATATTACCACCACTTTTAAATTTAAATCCCCAAGGCGATAGGGCTATACCTGGCATGCCCGGGCTCAATGGCTGTATCCAAAATAAAGACGCCATTTTCATACACGGTCCATGCTGTGAAGTTTTGAAGAGGTATATATAAATGCAGCAAAACATTGTCATGAACTTTTCATGACAATGTTTTACTGCATTTATACCTGATTTGCCTCATTTATGTGCAATGTGTCATTTTTTGATCGTTGGATAAGAGCTCAAGATGATGCGGCAACATGTCTTAAACACACACACCCACACAAATTATCGAAAGTGATTATGAAACATCTATCATAGACATTATCTATCATAATGTGAACTGATATTTTACGACAAGACGCTCAAAAATAAGGTATTTACGGACATTTACCATCCCCTGAAGTTTGAACAGTACGACAATGTTTAGGCCTATGCCATTTGGGATGATGAATGCAAGTGCAACACTTCAAAAATTTGTTAGACACTGTTTTTTTCTTCATCTTCTTGTTGATACTACTCAACGTTCCAATAAGGGACCAAGCGAGTAGGGGGCTTAAATACACAGGACGTGTATACTGTGCATCCCATGTTCTGTGACCTAGGACTGATGTGTGTACAGCCACAGACCGGGATGATCCCCTACTCTTTACGAAAGAGTCTGTCACCTTTTAACGTGCTCGGATTTTGCTCTTCCGATGCACGAGACCACTATTTATACGTGACTTCTGAACCACGAGGCAATTGAGACTAAGTACGTCCTTTGCCCAAGGATACAAACATGTTGTTGGCCGTAGCGGGGCTCGAACTCACAACCTTTGTATCGTGAGATCGGCGTCTTATCCACTAGACCACACACAAGGTTGCTCAGGTTATTGTAGACAGTGTTGGTGGGGCTATATTTTCAGACACATGGGAGGATCACTTGAAGCATTTCCTAATTCATCGGCACACGGCCATGATCTGTTGATCGAGCAGATTGTTGTTCTTTGTAAGGGACCGTTCATTATTTATGGTGGAGGGGGGGGGGGGTGTTGGGACAAATTCGAGACTCGTATGTCAAAATTACCTAACCCCCCCCCCCCTACAGATGAAACTGAAAATTACATGACCCCCCCTACTAACCAATAGATTTTTACACAACCCCCCCCCCCCCCCCCTCAAAATCAACTTGTCACATTTGTCATATATTTATACATTTTGGGTGTCTTGTGAGTCTTTATAACCCGAAAAAAAGTTAGAACATCCAGACAAAAACGTATGAAATATTCTTGTGAGCTTTGGTGCAGAGCTGAGAGTGAGACGAGGTGAAAAGCATGCAAGAAATTACCGTTTTTAGAACATAGGCCTAGGCTATTAACATGTTTTTTATGGCTCTATAATGTTTTCAACCATTGACGTTTATATAGGTGTTTTTCCAACAGATCGTCCGAGTAGGGCGTGCACAAATAAGATTTGCTGTACGAAAGTACATGTAGTGTCATCATAAGTAGCCTACATGTTTTGAAGTTGAAAGGTTGTAAGAAAATGTGCGCGAAGCGCACAAAAAATTGGCATTTACACTCCAAAATAGCCTCTAAAATCACCCTAATCACCACCATCTTAGTTTAAAACAGTTACACAACCCCCCCTGTTTAAGAATAAAAAGTTACATTACCCCCCCTGTTTCAACATATGAAAGTTACATGACCCCCCCTATATTTTACCCCCCCCCCCCCCCCCCGCCCTCCACCATAAATAATGAACGGTCCCTAATTACCATTTACCGGTAATTACATACACCGAGCCATTGTAAGTTTTCGCAAATCGACCCTCGTGCGTCAGTATAGTACCACCGGTAAAACCAACAAAGTTTCGAGCATTCCATACATTTTTTAGTCGCTTTTATAACAGAGCATGGATGGAGCATCTCCTTCAGTCATCATCTCCATCTCAAACCATCAAGACAACCGACAAATTTTAGTAGGCTACAACGTGTTTGTTGCACTGAACAGGAAAAGTGAGACCTTTCCTGAACTATCAGTATACTGACGGCCGATCGATAAAACTAGCAAATCACGCTTCACAGTCCAGATTTCTTACCGTATAGGAAATGGCGCCATTTTATGTCAAGATGACTAGTCTGTCAACGTTACTCCTACTTGTCGTCTGCGTAGTGATGTCATCGAAACCAAATAAACAACGTTTGGAAGCCATCTGCAGCGGAAGAGTGTTTGCTCTGCCATACTACCTGAAGACTGCATGTAGAGAATACTTGGATCGTGAAGATAATCGTAAGTTGTTTGGGTGTTAAGTCAAGAATCTACCATGTTTCTGTATTTACATTTCTTTTGACGATACTCTTCGACCCATGTTGGTATAAAATGAGATGATAGGATGAAAGAACTAATCGGTCCAGCTACAGAAATATACAATATGATTATAAAATTCGATTGCGATCAAGCCAAAGGAGGGGGAAGTAGGGGTTGAGAGCACTTACTAAAACTAATTTTTCTCCAAATTATTATAGGTAGGCCTACTGTTAATGTTAATTGGGTATGTACTTTTAAGTACATACTTAAAAACCTTACGTGTTGTAGGTTAAAGAAATATCGCTACTTGGTCGGTCATGTGACCCGTTGCCATGGAAACGGCTGCCATCTTGGATCATCTTTTTTACTACGAGGACACCTTGCGCGCAAGATATCTCAAAAACTATGTATCTTAGAGTATTAGGACAAAGAGCAAATGAAAGCTGATTGATAAGGCTATAGAATGATTAGGATTTAAGCAATTGGACACTATTAAAGGGGCATTAAGAGATGTGGTGGAGGCAGCGCCCTCAATTACAAAAATATATGATAAAAACTGGGATTTGTATATTTTTACATTTGTATTACATGTATGAACTTACACCTATAAGGATTAAGAAAAATCAGCCCAAAAAATGCTGGTAGAGCCGCAACCGGCATTTTACATGGTTAAGGGTGGTATTCCAACATATTTAAAACATTTGTTTTAATCAAGTTTTGCTGGTTATTTTAGTAGAAACAACAATAATGGCAATTGTTAATGTTCATCTTGAATTCTGAAGAAAATTAATTAAAATTAAAAAAATTCAACATTGTGTCCCTTTAACTAGTAGGGCAAGTATTTGATTTTGTGTTCACCAGAAAAATGAATTATTATTATTTTTACGAAGATGTAAATAAATATGTTCTCATAGGGTTAGAGTCTCCATTCTAATTCATTTTAAAGCTTATCTTATTAACAGTATTCTGGCCAGATTTGACTGGTCCTAGCCCCTTTCGTTTTGCAGATATCCTGCGCGCACGGTCGCAAAATGGTCGAATTTAGTTACGGAGATATACGTTATTTTTTTCCAAAATTTCAATAATGAATTCAAACGCGGGCATGAAAATGAAGCGCGGGCGGGTTACGGGAAACTAAAAATCAAGTTGGCGAGGCCTAACGGGGGATCGTAAGTTTCGTTTTCTGACCGAAAATCGGTGAAAATCAGACTCGGTTTTTCTTATCAAAAAAGAAGTCGGGCATCAATGTTTTTGATATGAAATTAAAGCTTAAAATTCCGTTAGTACGGAAATTGCTCTTAAAATATCGTACGAATTTTAGTCCGGTCAAGTGAATGGTTACAAGAAGCAAAGTCACGAAAGTTGTTAAATTCTAAAATTAGCGATAAAATCACTGTTTGTGGACCAAATATGTCAGATTTGGCATCATATTATAGAGAAAATTACGAACAATCCACCTACTTCGCCATCATGTCTGCCAACTAACCCTACCTCAATTAATTCAGGGAAAACAAACTTCTCGTAAGGTTTTAGCGCAAGATTGACATCCTGAAATCGATCTTTGCGTGGGTTAGAAATCGGCAAGGTCACTCATTGAAAGCGATACCTGCGTGCCGACTGGTAAATACATAACTCGACACTCCCAGAAACCGGTATCGATTTGAAAAGATAAACTGATTGTCCCAAGTGCTCGTCAATGCTCGTGGGTTCGAGTTTAGGTCTAATAAAAATTCCATTAAAATGGAATGGGGACGGTCAAAAGGAAATGGCGATATGATGCAAATAGAAAGAGGCAAAATAGCAGCATTTGTAAAAGTGCTATGTTATGCGGCAGATGAATCAATGGCAAAGATGCTAATTGTGAAAGAATTTTGTGTTGCATGAATGTGAAAGAAATATAAACTGCTCACAAAAAGTATCGAAACACTTAGAAATGATCCAATATATAACGGCTCGAAAGGGTATGCATTAATCGAAGCAAATATCCAAGTGCATAATTTTGTTCTGCGTATTTTGACACCTCGATCGATGAGCTACGATGTTGCGGAGCGGAGTTATTGTCATTTCAATGGTCGTGGGTCCAGTTTCAAAAGTGACAATCATCCTATAGAAAGAGATTTGCATTACTGTTTAGAATGATCAGATTCGTGCTTTTCAATAGGTATGAGTGTCACTTTTGAAACTGGACCCACGATCATTGAAATGACTATAACTCCGCTCCGCAACATCGTATCTCAACGATCGAGGTGTCAAAATACGCAGAACAAAATTATGCACTTGGTTATTTGCTTCGATTAATAATGCATACCCTTTCGAGCCGTATTTATTGGATCATTTATAAGTGTTTCGATACTTTTTGTGAGCAGTATATATTATTACAGCATAGTTTATTTGTGTATCAATACATAGGCATATCAGCGCGCCACGTAATTGCGCTTGTTTACTGGAAGTGCCAGAGTACCAATAAACATGTGGAGATACATACATGTACACGTGATCAATGATTGCAGGTTGTTTTAAGTTACATCGGTAGCGAGCCGAACCCTATAGCGTGGGATTGGCAAAATGATGAAATTTATATAGGTCTTTCTACATACAGATGGAAGCAGCCATGTTTGATTTTTGTAGTCTTTTACGCCACATTCGTAAAATATATGTACCATAATGCAGCATAGTTTATCAGTTCCCCGCAGCCTGTGGGGTCAAAGGTATTTATTTTTTAGTCTGTTGATGTATTGGCAATACGGTACTTCCAACAGAGAGACAAAATAGTTAATACTTGTTTGAAGGAGAAACCATGCAGATAAGACGTCAGTCAGCATAGCAAGTGTTCTGATATATATTAAGGAAGAATATGGCACTGCCTGAACATGTAACCGTGTATAAAATCATAGAAAGCCATAGAAAGTACACACAGACACAAGCATGAATTGTAATTTTGTTTTATAACAATTTCAATACAAGAATTTGTTTGCCCACTCAAATATTGAAATTGAAATAAAGACGTTTTTTTTATCAGGAATGACAATTTTGTGTGCGGCTTGATATATTAAAGAAAGGTTTTGTTTTCATTAAATTCCATGTTTATTTGGGAACTAATAGCTCTGATTTGGCAATACATAAATCAAGCCAAATATAATGTAGGCCTAGCCTTTACATCATGTAACCTATTTTTACATAGAGTTGTGGCTTCGTGAAAATGCAGAAAAATAGGAAAGGGTCAATTAATTTTTAAAATGTTTAAATTCAGTAAGACAAATGCTGCCTTCCAAATCGTAAATGGAAGCATCTTGGGCAAGCGCTATACCGTTTATAGTTAGAAGGAAAGTTATCTATTTTTCGTTTGTGTATGGAAAATACAGTATTTCCATAGTATATTGGTATTAACCAGATGATTTAACTTACTCCCCATTCCAGAAAAATGTTTACAAAACATGCCTCTTTCTTTTCAGACGATGGTGGACACGAACGGCCTTACATTTTTAATTTCCGTTGGTTTCAATGTAACAATGGATTTCGATTATGTGACCCCATAAAATTCATCACACGTTGGAACTAAATTATTTCATCCTAAAACCGCTGGAGTTGGATAACCAACTCCATGCAGTGTCAGTATCATTTTTTGAATTTAATCCGTTGTTAGCGTTCGTCCCATTCACGTAACCTCGTCCGGCATCGTCTGTTTCTATTAGACCGCCATTATACTGCCCTCTATTATTTTATAATGACATCATCGTATTTATCGATAGAGGGCAGTATTATCAAATTCCTAACGAATTTGTCTTTCAGCAGCTCCAAAGTTACCCCCTGCACTGCGCTGGTTTCTAATTTTGAATTCGATTTATTCCGTCAACATAAACAATCGGGTTCCAAAGCGTCGGCAATAACTATTTTCCTTTCATCTTCGAGCTCCCGAAAGTGAGATTCATTACTAACAGGTATGAGAGATAGATTATGTCAAGATGGCAGCCTCCGCGTATGTCTAGAAACACCAAAAGGTGTAATTTTTCGCAATCTGATGCTATAAGGAGGACGGCTCGCTACGCGACCCGTCCCCAATAAAACACTATAGTGAAACAATTGCATAAAATATTTTTTAAATATTGTTACGTAAATCGCGTCCGTAAATTCATGCAAGTTATAACGTTAGTTGTTCAAAATGTTTGACGGATTTGAATTTCCACCGTCCCGCGTTTAAGATAGTTTAATATTTCATAACATAATAGTATGAGAAACAGTTTGTTGTCGCAACAGAATACTAGCATCTAAATCAACGAATCTTGAGGCTATCCCTAAAATTTGATGATACGCTTTCGTGGTATAATGTTCAGGACAAGCAGAGAGACTGGGTGGAGCCTGGAGGGTTAGAAAGGGGGAGGGTAGAGAGGGTGGGTGTTAGAGAAAGTGGAAGGTAAAGAGAAGGGGAGGGGTAAATAAAGAAGAGGGGGTAGACACGGAAGAGAGTGGAGAGTTTTGGAACTGTTCATATGACTTTGACACCTTTCTGTATTGACACTTATGTCAGTGTTTGAGCCCTTTTTATGTTTAGAGGCTTTAATATTGATATTTGTTTTTTGAGATCTTGTTACGTATTTTTGAGACCGTTGTCTTTCAGAACTTTTCTATTTATATACCTTTTTTGTGATTGTTATTTAGTTTTTGAAACCCATTTAAGTGTTTGAGAGAGAGCTTTTTTAATTCTTTTTTTACATCATTTTTCTACTACCGTTGTCAGCTTTTGAGAGGTTTTTATTTTATTTTGAGAGCCTTTTCTATTTCATTGAGATCTTTTTGACCCAGTTGGCCGCCCATGTACCCATAGGGGAATATGGGGCAACTGGTCCGTGGGGCAAGTGGTCCGAAATGAAGGATTTTTGTAATTGTATGGGCATACTGCTTTCTTTTGAACAGTACGACTCAGTTTGTTGAAACTTGACATAATATCCTTACCTTCTACAATCCAATATATTTGCAACTTTAGGGTATTTACACATGTGATATTCTCCAGATCTTTGAAGCCACCTCCTTGAGTGACTGATTAAAAATTCACAGATAGTATGGGCGATATACGAAGATGGGTTTAGATCATGTTTAATGTACTTTATATGATTGACAGATATGCAACAGTAAATATATACATGCAGTACAGTCGTTTTAACATGTTTAAGATGCTAGGTGCATATTGCATTTGATGGGTGCTATATTGTATATGCTTACGGACTTTCCGAAATATGATTAATACCATAGGTTGTGGTTGAAATGACCGTAAAATGGCGCACATTGCTAAGTTGGGACATTGGTGGTTTGGATTTGCGATCAATATTACCATTTAAAGAATGCTTCAACTTAAATCATTATCACGGGTATTCATTTGGTAGAGTTATAAGTTTATGAATTTGCCAATAACAAAGTACACCATTTCTTATTTTATCTAAAGACACTCGTCTACTTGTAGGACCCGAACGCCGTAATATTTGCGAATTCAAAGATACTCACTGGCTACAGAAATCTGGGTAATGGCTAAAACAAAAATGTAGTTTTGCCTTTTTTTCTGAAATGTATTGGAGTTATTGATTATTATGACAAATGGTGGTATGTTTTAAAACATTTTGGCGTAAAATGTATTACGTCATAGGCGTGTTTAAATAATGTTTCATCTCGACAAAGTGCTAAGTCATTTGTTGGGGCAAGTGGTCCGAAGGGGTATGGGGCAACTGGTCCGCCTGCAAAAACTTAATCAAAATTGTAAAATTCATTTTGAAAATAAGTTGTTAGTGTCAATAAAATTTGACTCGGTATTGAAATGTGAATAGAATATGAAATAATTCACATTCTTTCTAGTTCTTAGACATTTTGGGGCATTTTGGGTCTAATACCACTATTTCTGCTATTGAAGGATTACAATATGACATGAAATTGCTTTAGAATGGTTTAAAACCTCGGTATTATGAATTACATCTTTATTATATTTTGAATGGTGTCTGTAAAGGTATTTGCAATGACAAAATATCATGATTTATGTATTTTATCCACTGCTTTTTGTGTATATTAACCGTTGGGTCATCATTGTCATATTGACTAACTTCCCTTTAACATGAAATGTTGGCTAAATATCAAGATGGTTTATTATGAGTGCTAAATGATGATTTATGAAGTAAATAAAATCATTAAAGAAAGGGGCATATATAGACAAATGTATGGGACATCTGAATATCACAACCATGTAACCATTTAACTAGGTTCGTACCGTTTTAACTTATAAATGTGCAGTCGAAAATTTCGCTTGCTTTGTACACCATTAGTATAGGGGAGGATGGGCCAACTGGTCCGGTTAAGCATATTTCGTGATATAAAAGCTTAAAGCTCGTGTAAATATTTATGGAATTGCTATAAAAATATCACCCATGTAACTGTTAACATATAACATATAATCAATGTTAAAAAATATCCAAACAAAAGGCCAATTACCACTAACTAAAAACTTTACTTGGCACGGACCAGTTACCCCATCATTGGGGCAACTGGTCCTATATGTTCCAACGGTTAGAATACACAGAAATCATTGATTGACAACACGGTAACTAGGCAGTATTTTCTTTACAAACTCATTTCCATATTATTTAACGTGTAAAAAGGATACAGGTCTCATGAAACCCATGTTTTATACAGTTTTCGTAGTAAACGTGTAAAAAGCAGTAATACTAATGGTGTACAAAGCATGCGCAATTTTCGACTGCACGTTTATCAAATTTTACGCCAAAATGTTTTTAAAACATACCACCATTTGTCATAACAATCAATAACTCCAATACATTTCAGAAAAAAGGCAAAACTGCATTTTTGTTTTTAGCCATTACCATGATTACACAGATTTTTAGCCAGCAAGTATCTTTGAATTCGCAAATATTACAAGTAGACGAGTGTCTTTAGATAAAATAAGAAATGGTATACTTTGTTATTTGCAAATTCATAAACTAATAACTCTACCAAATGGATACCCATGATAATAATTTAAGTTGAAGCATTCTTTAAATGATAATATTGATCGGAAATCCAAAAACCACCAATGTCCCAAGTTAGCAATATGCGCCATTTTACGGTCATTTCAACCACAACCTATGGTTTTAATCACATTTCGGAAAGTCCCTAAGCACACTACAATATAGCACCCATCAAATGCAATATGCACTTAGAATCTTAAGACGACTGTACTGCATGTATATATTTACTGTTGCATATCTGTCAATCATATAAAGTACATTAAACATGATCTAAACCCATCTTCATATATCGCCCATACTATCTGTGAATTTTCAATCAGTCACTCAAGGAGTTGGCTTCAAAGATCTGGAGAAAAATCACATGTGTAAATACCCTAAAGTTCCAAATGTTTTGGATTGTAGAAGGTAAGGATTAGCACTGGTATCGTGCCTACCCAATACCCCGAATATATAACTATGTGAACATACGTAGTAGTGGATCCGCCCATGCCCCGATCCCCGGACCTTTTTTAGTGTTAAAAATTCCTTTTTTTTTCTTCTCATGTTAGAAAATGCCAAATTACTGCTTCAGAATTCTGAATCTTTGCCTTAAAAATGCCGATAACCCATGAGCTTCCGCCCCTGTATCATGTACCCCACCCGCTGGTGGCTTCACTCACAAGGATACACACAATTTGCCCCCCCCCCCCCCCCCCCCCCATCAAAACAGTCCTGGATATGCCCTTGGGTCATATTTGACAGTATTCCCCATGCATAGATTGTTGTCTGGTGTAGCATTGTGGATACACTAACCTCAAAGAAGATTTTAAAGACACCCCAACAATGCATTGCATTTTTGCAAAATGCCCTTAATCTGGTCTCCAGTTCGTCTCAGTTCCCATAAAAATATGCATAAAATCATGGCATCATAGTGCATTCATCGTTGGAGCTCTTAGATTCTAGTTAACATCATTTTAATAAACTAGTTCTTAGTGTTCCTTTTTCTTATTTCTAAAACTTAAACAGTTCCACAAATGCATCATGTGAAAAAAGCCTTAGTTGGCTGGTGCTCCCGCAATGCATTGTGGGATATCCTTAAACTCTTCTTTGCCCTAACCTGGTGTTTGGTCTGCACCCTTACCTCTCCGGACCCTTGATGAAACAGTGCCGAAATTTAAAAAAGGTAAATTATGTAGCAAAGCAAACTATTTCATGATCACAAACTTGTTTTATATTGATACTATGCAGGTATTGAGGATTGTGCTTACCCTAAAATGTGTGGCAGAAACTTCTATTGGGATTACAACTCCTGCCGATGCAGATTTCGAGTGAGACCTTAAAGCGATTGGTTTCAGCTGCGGTGTGACTGAGACCTTATGGGATGTCTGATTTCTGCTGCACTGTTGTTGAGGACAGGCTGTTTCTACAACAAGAATCATGAAGCCTTTACACAAATAAACTGTGTGCACTAAGGCGACAAAAAACAAACACCCTGTTTTACGGATCTGTCAAGTAGGGTTGGTCGTTCAGGTTTTTCTTCTTTTCATCTTTTTAACCTAAAATGTCACCAAAATCTGTAAAAATCAGGATTTTTTTTTTTAATTGTAGAAAAAAATGTCGACAGATTTTCAGCAAAAAAACCAGCTGATTTTACATGATTTGAGAAGAAAAGAAAAAATCCAAAAAAAATCCCAAAAAATCTTGAAAAACGCAAAAAGTGGGTTGGTCAGGCCCGTAACACAGGGTGGTTTTTTTCCTCGCCTAATTCATGTAATAGTAGATTAATAAATGTTGGCCAATCAGTTCCAGATATGAGTCCAGTAAATGTTAGCTTATTTTGTATGCAGTAATTAAATATATACCTACAATTTAGTTTAAAATATGCTGTTGAATATACGAGGATCGGTCAATATGTAACGAAAGGGATCCAGCGCTAACATGTGAGATTATTATTAATATTATTATTATTACCTTGGTATGGGATGCATGAGTGATTCTATTGAGGGATAGTGTGATTATAATATAAAGTATGAACTTTTGTCTTTCAAACAATTCACTTCTTGATTTTTAAATACCTTTGGTTATGTAATAATTATCATTTACATAAAGGTTTCGAACTCTAGCTGAAATCTGTCAATATTTGGCGGGATATGTAATACTGGGTTGAAATGTGAGTTGATTCATACATCTGCGTATATCTCTTCAATGCAAGCATATAAACAGATAACACTTGCAAATATAGCTTGAAACACACAATAATCTCTGTTTGACACACTTTTTCAGATTTGAAAAATCTTCCTTTCAAGAAGGGATCATCTCAAACACACTTTTACTAAGCAAATTCCGCATCAAAAAACCATGGAAAACAACATAGGATGAAGAACAATGGTGGGATTATAATTTGGTAAATTGTTGTGGGATGATATGTCTTTGGTACCGTAATTATGCACAACAAAATCTGGATTTACCTGCTTCTGGTGTCATGTAATGCAAGCTTCTTAGCACATGCTTCACACAAACAATTCAAACTTCCCGCCAAATAACTGATTTGGCAGTGTCCACAGTGTGCTTACTTTAAGCTAATGCTATGAGGTCATAGTTCACAATTAGAAATCCAAAAGTGTATAATTGTTTAAAAGACAAAAGTTCATGGTTTGTATCGATCACAGGTTCTCTCAATACAGTCATTCATGCGTCTCACAACATGATCACTTTCATTATATATTGACCAACCCTCGTACCTATTGATAACCATTACAAGCGTTAAATCACACAATAAGCCTATAGTCGGGTATGTATTTGGGGTTCACATGCACCCCCCCCCCCTCCTCCAATACTAACCCAAACCAATTTTTGGGGTGTCTTTTAGGGTCCTTAAACACAATTTAGATGTTAACAGTGAACAAAAAACCAATGCTCTCCAAATATCCAAGATGGCGTCCAAAATGGCCGCCCAAAATGGTCAAATCTCATAAAATGACATATGGCAATCAAATTGTATGGTGAAAGTATAGTTTTGATAGTGGGATGTATGTATTAGACCACTAGATACGCATATCCATAACTTTTGCTTTGTTAACACACCTAAATCCAAAATGGTCGCCAAAATGAGTGACTAGTGGTCTAATACACCCATCGTTAAAATTATATTTTCATCATACATTTAGGTTGATATTATCCCATTTTATGAAATTTGATCATTTCTGCAGCCAGTCGTAAACCATTTTGGGGGCCATTTTGAATTTTGAACTGTGTTATCAAAGCAAAAGTACCTTATATGAGTTACTAGTGGTCTAGCACATACATCCCATCATTAAAATTAAATTTTCATCATACATTTCGGTTGATATTATACTATTTATGGAATTTTGACCTATTTTGGCCATTCATTTGGCAGCCATTTTGGTTTTAAAGTATGTTAACAAAGTAAAAATACTAGATATATATGAGTTTCTAGTGGTCTAACACATACATACCATTGTTGAAACTATACTCTGATCATGCATGTTGGTTTATATATTACAATATACCATTTTTGGCAGCCATTTTGGCGGCCATCTTTGATTTAGGTGTGTTAACAAAGCAAAAGTTCTGGATATATGAGTGTCTAGTGTTCTAATATATACATCCCACTATCAAAACTATACTTTCACCATACAATTTGATTGCTATATGTCATTTTATGAGATTTGACCAGTTTGGGCGGCCATTTTGGACGCCATCTTGGATATCTGGAGAGCATCGGGGTTTTTTCACTGTTAACATTTAAAATGTGTTTAAGGACTTTAAAAACACCTCAAAAAGTTGGTTTGGATTATTACTGGGGGTGCACATTTTGGTACTTGGATTTCTTCTTTTGGTAGGGGTGTGCCGCCAGCAAAATGAAAAATTCACTCAAACATTTACCCAATTTTGGAGGAAATGGACCCATATGTTTATCAAAAACCCATAATTTTCCTATAGCCTATATTCGACAGATTTTGCTAAAATTTCGGGGAAAAACAGCAAAATTAAGGATTTTAGACCCATAAAGTTACCAAAAATGGCTTTGAAAAGGGGCCATCCATTTTTTGCGGCACATCCCCGTAACCTCATATCCACTAAGTACCGCTGGCCTATACAGGGTGTATCAGAATGAACTGTACCGAGGCAATATGATTTATTATGGTATGAATTTTAAATTTTGAAAATCTGACATTTCTGATGACTTTCTGGTAAAGATGGTAGATTTCATTTTTGGTCGAAAAGATCAATTTAAAAAATCTGTGAATTTACTAACCCTACCTGAGATATCCATCCGTCCATAGGACAGGGTTTATTTTTGGTCGCAATATCTCAACTTTTCACATCACTTGTATAACTATTTATTATTTGCATACTTTTGTGGGTCAAATTTGGAGATAAATTTTGAATTTTAATCCGCAAATAAACCGGGATTTGTTCTGCTTGAGTGGTTTTAACTTTACTTTCTTTGGCGGGAGTTTTGAATATTGCTTATGTGGTGTAGGCTAAATTGTTTGAAATGTTGGGGGTAGTGGTAGAGAGGATTGATTGAAATTAAGTTTTTCATCGATTTTCGATTATGTCTTGCCACACGAGCACAAAAAGGGATATCTCAATGTAATTAACACATAATATAGGAAACATGTTCACCATTATATTGCAGGTGTTTGAATTTAAAACAATAATCATTTTGTATTTTCTATGTATTTTAGAAACATGGTACAGTTCTTTCTGATACACCCTGTATAGCATTATGAATGACATGGTATCAGAATTTAAATACATACAAGAGTGAGTCCAAAAGAAGTTGTATGTGAATGAATATTTTTTCCCTAAAATACCAAACAAATTTCACAAACTAATAAGGTACGTATTCAAAAGCACATTCCTCCCCTCATATGAAAAAAAGCATCACTGATTTTTTTTGATTTTTAAATCTTCAACACTTCTTCATGTCCCTTTAAGTCACAATTTTTAAGTAGCCTTTTTCCCAACTTGCCTATTTCTAACTCACCAATTACCCGTTCTATCTCAGTAGGAAGATACTACCTCATACTGAAATGAGTAACATGTCCTGCGGCCAAAGTTTTATGAATCAACTATATTAATGATGCCTTTTCAAAAAAAGATGCTCGGCATCACCAAGGAGGTCCTAGGCTCATCTTCAGATATGTCAGAGAGATTGGAAGCAAAACCCTTAACACATACATTCTGTGCGGCTATTGGTTATTATACAAAACAGATATTTCAGAAACCTTTGCCAACTTTTAAAGTCTATCCAAAGGATTACTGAATCAATATTAGGTATGTTTGTACGTATTACAATGCATTTCACAAAATGATTCCAAATATGGTAATGAAATTCAACAATTTTGACATTTTTTTAAATGTTTTGTGACATTTTGGAATGTCGTCTGCAGACGCCTGCCGCGTGGAAAGTGTTAAGGTCCACTTTGGGTTTTAAATAAAATACAATAATAATAGGCATAGAAATTTCATTGGGTTCCTTTTAGAACCAAAAAAGGTTCTAAAAGGGTTCTTTAGCCAAGAAAATGGTTCCTCAAGCTTCAAGAACCTTTTTGGGAAAAATTATGGAGAACCCTCAATGGTTCTTGGTAAAACGGTAAAAAATGTTTTTAGCCAAGAAGAAATGATTTTTAACAGTTGAAAAGGACTAAATTTGTTTACATTTCTCTTGAATTTGCATATTACATAAAAACCAAAAAGTAAATATACCTTTATGTCTTATTTAAAATTTGAAAGTTCTTCAAAGAACCATTCTAAGGTTCTTTTTAGAACCTTTTAGGCCAAAAGGTGCTCCCCGCGGGACAAAAAAGGGTTCTTAAACGAACCATTTTTTCTAAGAGTGTACAGTAGGCCTACTCCAAAATAAATGGATCAAGTTTAATTTGAGATCACTTGGTTCATTCAATTACAAACCCTGTACATGTATATAACAGGGGTTTTGCTACTAAACTCTATACATCAGTAAGAAAAACACACAAATGAAAGGATTTATAAATATTAAATAAACATTTGAGCACTAGATATAATCAATGTAATCACAGAGAAATAGTATTGAATACTACATTTGAAATCCACACACACCCTATGGATGACATTATCAACACAGAGAGTGTTTATTTCAATGGAGTCACCCATACAGATATTGAAATTCACACTCCCCTGTGGGGAAATTAAGGTATGTCTTCCATAGGGGGTGTATGGATTTCAAATGGAATAGCCCATAGAATACTCCCGTTGTTGCGTATCCGATATCCGTCAACGTCGGCCGATGCACAACGACAGGAATATGAATGCACCTTAAGTGAACACCGAGTACTAGTATTGTAATGCAGGCATATTTGTTATATTATATATTGTTAAGAACCTGGATTCATCATCTTAACACTTTCCACGCGGTTATTAGTTACCATATATGAAGAGCTTTGTTGCAAAAGGGCCACCAGACCACTCCAATACTCATTTTGCATTAATGAATTTTCATTGACAATTCCATGGAATTAATCAAATTATTGCATGGCTGTGTTCATTACTGTTTCTATGACTTGGATTAGTGCATCCATGCACGCCAATTGAGGCACCAACAATACAAGCCGCATTCCACAATAGCCATCCATTCAATAATAATGCAAAAAGAGTAACAGGTAGAAATGGATGTAGGCACAGCTCTTCATATAGATGGGGTGACAGGTGACGTCACACCGGGCAAAACGTGGCTAGTTGCTATTGTTCTTTGCCTGGCAGTTTGCGCGCACATCCTGTTTTGTTTAGGACCCGTGCTTTTAAAACTCGCGCCAAAGCATTACAAAGGGCAATACGGCATAGCGGACAGTGTTGTAGTCTTATGCTGTTCCCTCAAGCGTGTATCGACAGTCCAGTCCCTTTGCCCGTTGCGTTTATTGATAAACATTTGATGTAAACAACGGTCACCTCATCTATACAAAACAGATTTTTCAGCAACTTTTCCACATTTTCAAGGTATATATAAAGGATTACTGAATCAATACTAGGCATGTTTATACTTATTTTAATGCATTACACATGGTGATTCCTAACATGGTTATGAAATTTAACAATTTTGACATTTTTGAAACAGTATGTGACATTTTGGAATGTCGTCTGCAGCAGCCTGCCGCGGCGGTGACACTTTCCATGTGTGGCAATCGTTTGCAGACGACAGTTTCAAAATTTCACAAAATGTGTCAAAATGTCAACAGTATTGAATTTCATCACCATTGGAATCACCATGTGAAATGTATTAAAATAAGTACAAAGATGCCAAGTATTGGTTCAGTAATTCATGAGATTTGAGATAAGACTTTGAAAGTTGGAAAAGGTTTCTGAAAAATCTGTTTTGTATAATGCCATCAGGTAGAATTAATAGCTGCGTGGAAAGTGTTAATGCATTTGATCTTCAACTTATTATAAGCTCTATCACGTTGAAGCACTTTTAAATGAAGGACTTCGTTGTAACTGTAATGTGTTATTATTGTTCAGCTGTTTTGAAATAAAGTTAAACTGAACGGATCAACTTAGCAAATGATATGGTAGTGATTTTATTATTGAATGTGTGGTTGACTGTGTTGTATTTGGTAATAGAGGCCTGCATATGACGCAGTTTACCGGAATCATGGCGGATTTCTGAACTTAGTTCACCAAAACTATGAGAAAATCCCATTTCATTCACGTGTCAATTCAAAGAATAAATTGAATGGGACTTATAACATGTATAATACGCCATGACTATGGTGAATGACACGGTTGATTCCTTTCTGTAAAGCTGATTGATTAATATGTGTAGGGCCTCTATTGTTCAATAAAGAAACGCCCTCTGTTAGGTGAATTTTCAGCAATTTTTGAAATGTGGGGAGGAAAAAGGGGAAAATTCAAATAAAAAACCAAAGGGACGATCGGGCCCATAGAACAGGGTTTTTTTTTCTTCGTCACCTTATGAAGAACATTATTATAACATATACCCCAGGACCCAAACCAGGACCATTAGCATAGATGAATCTGTTGACAAATCGAGGGTTTAGTGCAACAAGGCTCCATCTGTAATAGCTGCCAGATGTTATCATGTGTGGAAGTCTATTATAGCAGACCCCTTGATATAAACTTAAAGTAACACAGGGCAGCCATAACAGATAGGATATTTTATCACTTACATCTCAGTTATGTAAAAAGGCAATATCTACATGTTATATATTAAGAGTGCTTTAAGATATGCCCTTGTGAAAACACAATCCAACAAATTGCAGCCATTGCAGATAGGACTTTATTGCACTAAACCCTCAAAATTATACAGGATGTCAGGCTTTCTCATGCTTAACTCATGCCAAAAGTGTTTGTAACATGCTTGATTGGAACCCTGAATACTCATTCACTTTAGAGTTGTATTTGACACCAGTATAGATGAGGTGACCGTTGTTTACATTTAGGACGCCCTCTGTTGATTTGAGACAAAACACACCGGGCAAGAGTTCCTATAGTTTACATAGGCCAGATCAGGTTTTCTAACTAGATTGTGGTGTCACAGCAAATTGTTATCAAAACTGTCTTTAAACTTGCTTAGGAATGCTATAAGCTATCGCATTTCACAAAAAACAAAAAACAAAAATGAGTTTTACAATTCATTAGAAAGAAATTTCATGTTGTCTTCATTAACTTTACTGTATATTCTGCCTGGAGGGAATCAACAGAGGGTGTCCCATTTGTAAATACATGACGTCACCGGTCACACCATCTATACTGATATGATCAAACTGAGGATAATATCGCTAGCAAGTTTAGTTGTAGTTCATGTCCCAAACATTTGGAATTGAGATCACATGAAGATGGCCTGTCTTGATGTCAGCCCGATGACATCTAATGGTTGGCTGTTTATCTAGGTGGCCCAGATTTCATTACGATGATGAGTTTGGGATCCAAACAAATCAGTAGACAGACATAGCATAGCTATAATTGGTGAGCCCTGTAATGAGAAAAGTCAAAATCATGCAATCAGTTATCACTGAACATTGTGTTAACTGAAACATGTTTAAAGGAGGTGTCCCGCAAGCATAAAAGTGTGCATTATATGTTAGACAAATAACTATCGAGCCCAACTTTTGTAATTAAAACACCACACTTATGACAAAAACAAATAAAAACCACAATCTCTCAACATGCACTTTTTAAAATTTGCGGCGATCAAAAGTCCCAGTGTCGATAAAGTCATAGTTATACAATGCACATGTGCAAATTTGAGCACCGATACCCATGACGTCATATTGACACCGGGACTTTCGATCGCCGCAAATTAAAAAAATGCATGTTGAGTGATGGCAGTTTTTATTCATTTTTGTGACTAGTATGGTGTTTTGTTCTAAATAATTACGTAATTTCGGCTCGATAATTATTTTTCTAACAAATAATGCTAAATGTTGTGCTTGCGGGACCCTTCCTTTAAAGATTTCCATTCAATTCAATTCAACTGATCTAAATCCAATTGAATTCCATTCAATCTACATAGCAACAATTAATATAACAATATTTATATAGCGCTATTCCATCTAGATCATAGCGCATGTAACACATAAGAACACAAAATACATTTAGCATGGAAAAAGGTGAGTCTTCAGACAGGGGCGGACTGGGACCTGAAAGCGGCCGTGGCAAAATTATTAAAGCGGCCCTTTTTGACCATGTCAGGCAGAAGTATGTCGTCCCGGTAGTAAATTTTCGTAAAAGGTTGCCCCAATTTTTTTCCCAGTCAGTCACCTCGTGAATTTCACGTAAGTGGGGGGGGGTAGGGTCAAAAAAATGTGCACGGTCAAAATATTTCGCACGGTCACAAAATTTCGCACAGTCACAAATTTTCGCACGGTCACAACATTTCGCGCGGTCACAAATTTTCGCACAGTCATAAATTTTCACACGGCCACAAAATTTGAGTAACCGGCCCTGAGAGGCCCAAAACCAACCGGCCCATGTGGCGATCGCCACAACGCCACAGTGGCCAGTCCGCCCCTGTCTTCAGACTACAATGAAAATGAGAGATATTGTCAGTTTCTCTTATGGTACGAGGGAGATTGTTCCATGCCCGTGGACCAGCTACACTGAAAGATTTCTGACCCAAGACCTTATTTGTCCTAGGAACATTTAGGCGAGTAATGTCATTTGCAGAACGAAGAGCTCTTCGAGGAACATATGGTGACAGTAAATTGCATAAATATCCAGGTGCAGTATTGTTTATGCTTATGAAGACAAAAAGACAGAGTTTGAATTGAATCCTTTCCCGTATGGGCAGCCATCTAGTCAATCAACTCAGCTTAGCTAAAGCTTGCCTCCTCACCCTCAACCTCAACTCAACTTATTAGTATTTGCACAATTACAAGCTATCATTATGTAGACAGCAAATTACACTTTTCCATTTGAAATCCACATCCCCTATCATGCCTATGGAAGACATTACCTTGATCTTCCACACAGGGAGTGTGAATTTCAAATGGGGTTACCTGCATGGGTGACTCCATTTGAAATCCATACACCCTCTATGGAAGACACTACCTTAATCTTCCCTGCAGGGAGTGTGAATTTCAAATGGGGTTATCTGCATGGGTGACTCCATTTGAAATCTACACTCCCTGTGTTGAATATTAAGATAATGTCTTTCATCGAGGTGGTGGGGGGTTCAACTGGAATAGCCCAATAACAATCTGATGGAACAATTCATCAAAATAACAGAGAGTGTCGCAATAGTGCACTAAAGTTACGTGTACGTATTGTAATTATATATAACGCTTTCGGTCTATTTAATCTAGATATGTGTTTTAACCTTTGTATATATTGTAATAAAATATTTATATCAAATAAGTTGAATAATATTCAACAATGATTTTTAATGGTTTCTGTGCACACTGCAAAAACACCGGTGTTAAAAATAACACCAATGGTGTTGTGAGAGGTCCACACAAACACCGGTGTACCGGTGTTAAATCCTTGGTGTTATATCAACACCATGTAGTGTCATTTTAACACTGCAAGTGTGACGAATAACACTGTAAGTGTTAATGTAACACCAAGATAGTGTTGAAATAACACTAATTGGTGTGGGCCTCTCAGAACACCGAACAGTGTTATTTTTAACACCGGTGTTTTTGCAGTGCAAGTGATGTTTGGCTGGAATGTACAGGGTGTCTCAAAAAGAAATGTGCACGTGTTTACCCAACTTATTGACCATGAACTTATAGAATTTGGTGTAACAATTATATACATATTTATTGACATAACGGTTAGCTTTCATATTCCGTTCATTTCATCTTATTTGGTTTTGTCAATCTTGAAATATGACCAATTAACTAAAGCTGCCTAAAATCGACGTTGTGCCACTTTACAGTTTGCAATGAATAGAAAGGGTTACTCCAGAGAGGGGGTTGTTACCACCCCCTAAAAAATCCAATTCGAAATGCAGAGTATTCTTATTTGGGTACCATGCTATAGCTAGAGGTTTCCTCTATCCATACATACCAAAACAAGTACAAACATCCCACGCATGACGTCATAATGTCGTCACCAAACATGGCCGACCTCAAAATCCCGTCGTATTCGCTGGACAGTGAAATAGCATAGAAATCTTCGCCAAAAAAGTTATAAATATCGAAATATTACCCGGTTTTTTGCTTATAAGTGAGGAAATGGTGTCTCTAACATAGGCTTATGCTAAAAAAATTCAGGACCATACAATTAAAATATTTTTCAAAATGGCAATTTAAAAAAAATTGTATGGTGGCAACCACCCCCCTACTATCGGACTTTGACGGCTTACCCTACCCCCAAGTAAGGTGGCAACATCAATTTGTTTTCGTCAAAATGAGCGCAGGGGATGTAAAAGCGATCACCTAGATGCCCTAGGTCACTGTTCTTTACGTTCTAGTGCAATTTGCGACCACCCTCCCTTGGGAGGACGAGGGTTTTAATGCTTATCTTAAGCATTCTTTCTGTAAAAGTGGCACAACGTCGACTTTAGGTAGCTTTAGTTAATTGATCATATCTCAGGATTGACAAAACCAAATTAGATGAAATAAACGGCATATGAAAGCTAAGCGTTTAGTCTATCAATATGTATACAATTGCTACACCAAATTCTAGATGTTCATAGTCAATAAGTTGGGTAAACACGTACACGTGGTGTTTTTTAGACACCCTGTATTATAAGTAATCTGGACTCAAAATTGTATATAATAAATGGTTGTCCAATTAATATCCCCACGCTTACAGACACACTAAAGATGCCCGTTCTGCATATGGTATTCTTGACCAATTCAGCAAATCATACCTTACATGTGCGTGGGCTGTTAGATGTAAGATCATGAACTCAAAGTGAGTCTATTGTATACATGACTATTATATATGATATTATTAATATATGTCTTTCCTCTTGTTAATTATTGTATGTACATGTATATATTATGAACGCACCATCGGGTAGATGAGTGCCACTGTTGTAAAAGTGTATGTTCAAATAAATAATAAATAAATATTCCTCATTTTGTTAAAGTGTCACAATTATTGGACCAAACTGCCGCATTGCATGGCATTATAACTCCTTTTGCTTTTTATTCTTCAAAAAAAAACCATACTTGCCAGATATCTAAACCATAAGGTGACGAACAAAATAAACATTGTTGTATTGGCCCGACCAACCTATTACTTTAGAAAGAAGTTTTCACATGCAAATGAATACTGACCCATTTTTTTCTTCAAATTTTCTGGTCAAATTTTTGTCACAGGGTTTTTTTTCCGCCTAAAATGTAAATCATTATAACGAGTCAATTGCATTTTACCGATACAGTACCCATACAGGTATTGGGCATACAATACCCATACAGGTACTGGGCATACAGTACCCATACAGGTACTGGGCATACAGTATACAGTACCCATACATGTACTGGGCATACAGCACCCATACATGTACTGGGCATACAGTACCCATACAGTACCCATACATACACTGGGCATACAATACCCATACATGTACTGGGCATTTTTTACCCATACATGTACTGGGCATACAGTACCCATACATACACTGGGCATACAATACCCATACATGTACTGGGCATACAGTACCCATACATGTACTGGGCATACAGTACCCATACATACACTGGGCATACAATACCCATACATGTACTGGGCATTTTTTACCCATACATGTACTGGGCATACAGTACCCATACATCCACTGGGCATACAATACCCATACATGCACTGGGCATACAATACCCATACATGTACTGGGCATACAGTACCCATACATACACTGGGCATACAATACCCATACATGTACTGGGCATACAGTACCCATACATGTACTGGGCATACAATACCCATACCTGTACTGGGCATACAATACCCATACATGTACTGGGCATACAGTAGGCCTACCCATACATGTACTGGGCATACAGTACCCATACATGTACTGGCAACAGAGTGACCATAAATGACTATGTAGTCTCAACTTTGTTAATTTAATTGTTAAATAAAGGGGAAAATGTCAAATATAAACAAGAAGTGTCACAATTATTGGACCAAAGTGCCGCATTGCATGTCATTAATCACATTAAATCATTTTCAAGTAAGAAATCATGACTTACAAAAGCGTGCCACAATAAATGGTCCAATACACAAGTCTTAGAGCAGGGACATTTTCGTGAGCGCCCTCGCTTGATGTCTAGTCTATCTAGTCTCGGTTTATTTTTGATTGACAGTTCAAATCTTTTGTTCCTCTCAAGCGATTGTCCTGGACAGAAGTCACACGATTCGGTTACGTACCCGAGTCATCGCATACCCATCGTTTAAGCCCCGTGATGCAACGATAGGCTGTGGATGTTAATAGACAAAACGAAGTGTGTACGAACGAAAAAGCCTTAATTGTTTCAAATAGTTGTTATTCGTGTCATTTAAATCAAAACTAAATTCTTTTAGTGCATATAAACAGCTTTTCGGCGAAAACCATGTGTTAAAAACACTTAGAATAAGAAATATAAAGCATTTTAAGCTTCTGATTTAGAGAGTAGTGGTATGATCAACTATATAATGGTTTGTTCTTACTTCATTTACATCGAATAGATTTAGCTTAGCGGTAAAGTGTCGGATTTGAAATTCAGAGGTTACGGGTTCGAATCCTATCACAGCATGTCGTTTTGTCTATGTTACTTTTATTTAGTATTTATCGAGATTGTTGATCCTGAGACAAATATACCTAAAGGGATAAGAATCGCCCATTCATACCATTCATGCGCAGCGATCCAGGTCTGGCACGGCATATTGCTATTCACTATCGAAGTGATTATATAACTCCCCGGTAACTGGGTCATGCACCTTTATTAATACTAGCACATCCCATTGTTAAGGACTTGAAAGCGTGATCCAGTTGATATGGTAATAATTGGTTTACACTTACACGTAACACTTCGATAGTGAATAGTGGATGGCCAATCGATTACCACCATTCAGTTTAATTTGTAGTACGACCTCATTATTTAGAGCGGGCTATTTTGAATCCAGTGTTATCCACGCGTTTATTATTATTTATTTTCTAAATAACCTGAACACGCTTTAGTATGGGCTGGTTACGACATTCAGACTGCATGTATGACAGATTAAATTACTCTCATCTATGAGCATGCTAAACTTTTGGCATTTCACAAGACGTATGCCGAATAAAACCTAATAGTTTTGAACACATATAAACAATGTATTATGATAATTAATGTTAATAGTTTGTGTATAGATTCAATACGAATTGAAACACAGTGGGATACTGTTATTCTTAAAAAGATAAGTTTATCAGCTTAACCACATCGAAATATTTATTAATAATTAATTAATGTAAATGAATAAATGAATATATTAATTAGTTACTTAATTAAATCACTAGTTAAATA
This sequence comes from Ophiura sarsii, assembly GCA_035610835.1. NCBI lineage: Eukaryota > Metazoa > Echinodermata > Ophiuroidea > Amphilepidida > Ophiuridae > Ophiura > Ophiura sarsii. Next base: position 67,323,204 of record CM069453.1, read on the forward strand.
AATGAATAAGTAGCTTATACATATACATCAATGAAATGTGTAATTAACCGAAAATCAAATGAACACATAAGTAATAAATAAACCCATCAATATGCAAGAAAGTTTAAAAAAAGAACAAATGATCAATATGATTAAATAGTAACTACATAGTCATCATTTTTTTTAATAGATAGTTAAATAACTAAATAACTAAATAAACCGAAATAATAAAGAAAGGAAGAAGTTGGTTACACGGATCTACCAAGATTCGAACCTACAGTATGCTGATTGAGAGTCTCAAGCTCTACCGACTGAGCTATTTCGAACCTTGTGATGTCATCAGCTTTTTACACCCAAATATAATTTATCATTCAACTCCCAGGATATTTTCAACACTTGGTTGTGATGATTTCTATGCTTTACATGAATAATAAATTATTTATAGAATTATCAATTCTAGAGCAAATATTTCGTTTGTACACATTTTGTTGAATGCAATTCAAATTTTCGAGTTCAATCAAGTGCACGAGAACATGTTATCACAAAGCAAGACGTTATGCAATTCAAATGTTACTCGGTAAACCCAACTAAAACGTTAATTCCTGCTTGATAGATACTTCACTAAATTACAATCCCTAAATCGATTGCACGGTCAGACATCAATGACTTATCTCAATACTAGTATTCATATCATTATCTCAATCAATAGTAGAGATTGACCCGTGGCCTTGCATTGCATTGCACCATAGGTGATTTTGATGGGCACTGCAGACTCAGGTATAAAGTGAATCAAAAGAAATCAATCATATGTCATTCATCGTTATTACAGTCCATTCAGGTTATTCATGAAATTGACGCGCGATATTTGAAAGGGATATAACCTCGCTTGACTATTTGTTTACTTATAGTTTTGGTGAACACAGTTTAGTAGTTCGAAATGTCAAAAAATTAGACGTTGTATTACACGGGTTGTTTTCAAATGAGAATAAAATATAAATATAATATATAAGAAAGTTCGGAACGCCAAAAATAAATATGGTGTGAGCGTAAATCATCGAGAAAATAAGCTTTGAATTTTACCTGTACTTGATTCATACATAAACTTATCAGTCTGATGAGTCCATGATTCATAGATTTTAAAACATCTCACCACCATGGGATAAGCTATCCGGACTTGCCCATTTGTTCTTTTATCTTACAATCCTATAGATAGTGATATCTGATGGGCTATTTCTCTAATATCTCCACATTTTGGAACATATGATCCATTCAAATATAGCGTTTTCATCGACAATAGACTACATCTTCTGGTATTATAACTAAATATTACAATGAGGCAGGCGAAGCAATGCCGTTAGCGTCACTAGGCGGCGTTGATATTGCAGCTTATATTCAGGAGGCGTGGCCACAGTCATTTTCCGGTTCGCGATTCCAGTCAAAAGAGGGCGCTAGCCATTTTTTCCATTTTTTCCCTTGTGTAACACTTGTGAATAGGCTATGCCTTAAAAGTCCACATCGGGGGGGGGGGGCACTTTTATACGAAGGTGGATATCATGCTCGCTTAAAAATGCATAAAAGGGTTGTTTTTCATGGAAAGGCGATCTACACGCGTACACCACTTAGGGTATCAAAAACTGCAAAAAGGGTATGTTTTGAGAGACTCCAATACACATGATACATGTTTAGGGTAATTTTTCAAGATATAAAAGGAAAATAATTGAAAAAATTCCTCTGAAAATCAAAACCAACAAACCCCAGAAGTGTGATTTTCAGAGGGCATACGTGAGCATGATATCCACCGTTGTATACAAGTGCCCCCCCCAGGCATTTTCACCATGGTTACTCGGCTGCCAGTACCTGTACAACTATTGTATATTATGTACCTGTACAGTAAGCAGTCAGCTGTAGAACGGGACCCGTTTCAATTGAGGGCGCTCTAAAAAGACGGGGTACGTAACTAAGGTAACGCGCACCCGTCAATTTGCGTAATGATTGAATTTTCGCCTTTCACCCCCAATTATCTGCATAAAAAGTAACTATCCATTGAGTTGAGGGCAGCATAATGTACCAGAACTCCTTGCGACGTCCAGTTCGATGATTTAATTTAACCTTTGACCCCAACATCACACGACACAAGCTATAATTATGTCTTTTTTGACCGGTTTGCTGCGATGAGACCACCATTTTCTAGACGAGATTACACCATTTTAAAGAATTTTTAGGGTAAAGTGTGATAATTTTTACATTAGGCCAAATAAAAAAATAACAGTTTCTCGTCCGGGCTTTTTGAAAAAAAAGGAAGGAGGAGGCCCCCTTTTTTGTCTTCTTTTTTTTCTCTTCATAATGGCGGATCCAAAATGGCGGACTGATTTTCCACACAAAAAAACTTCCGCTTTCGACCTTTTTTCCAGTTGCTGTTGTTTCTTAAATGACAGCCACCTTTTCTAACACCGTTTTCAGACTTGTATTGGCTACAACTTTGTTGAAAACAAAAAGAAAGACAAAATACAGATGTTTATAAATTTATTTGACTTAACATTGTCTCTTCTTTCCGACATACAGACATACAAGTGTTTTTAAAAAAGAAGAAAAAAGAAAAAGAAAAAAGGAGGCGGCCGGCAAAAAGGAAGCGGGCGGGGACGAGAAACTGGTAATTTTTTTTATTTGGCCATAAATATAAGCTCTATAGTATTCAGCAGTGATGCCTTTGTAACGGTTATCTCTATGATAAGAGAGTTATTTCATTGTTGAAAATCAGCAAAATTGGCTTTATATGAATTCTGAAGATTTCTGTGATGTGAGGCCGTTCCCAAGCCCGCCCTAATAATTTATTATTGTTTAATAAAGGAGATAATGTCAATATAAACAAAAAGTGTCACAATTTTTGGACCAAAGTGCCGTATTACATGTCATTATAACTCCTTTCACGCTTTTTAAAAAAGACACCTTGCTTGCCAGATATTTAACCTTATTACAACAGATTAATCGCATCAAATCATTTTCAAGTAAGAGATCATGATATGACAAAATTGTGTCACAATCAATGGTCCAATATGCCGTATTGTCCACAGCCAATCTCACCATGGTTATAAATTGCTACCACTACTCCTGGTCAGGTATTGTATGCTTGTATAAGACCTGTAGGCTACAGTACCTATGTGGTACAACCAAAAGTATCCACACCGTCAGTAGCATTATTGTGCAGCTACTTTGGTATCAGTAGACATAGCATAGCTATAATTGGTGAGCCCTGTAATGAGAATAGTCAAAATCATACAATCAGTTATCACTGAACATTGTGTTAACTGAATCACGTTTAAAGGTTTCAATTCAATTCAACTGATCTAAATCCAATTGAATTCCATTCAATCTAGTCAATCAACTCAGCTTAGCTAAGCTCGCCTCCTCACCCTCACCCTCAACTCAACTTATTAGTATTTGCACAAGCACGTCATATGTAAACAGCAAATTACAATATTCCGTTTGAAATCCATACATCCCCTATGGAAAACATTACCTTAATCTTCCACTTAACACTAAAAAGGTCCAGTATAACGTTTTTAACTTCCCCACATTAAAATTCATGGGGACTGTGTGACGTGACCCCGTAACCCCCACCCCATTTGCGCCGCGTATGCCCATGCCCTTCCTCCTCCCCTACCTCCTTCTTTTCCTCTTCCTTCTTTTTCTCCTCTTCCTTCTTCTTCTCCTCTTTCTCCTTTTTTTAAAACTCTTTTGTCAATGGGGAGGGGGGGGGGGGCATGGCCTGCTGCCCCCTGGATATGCCACTGGTACCCATACATGTACTGGGCATACAGTACCCATACATGTACTGGGCATACAGTACTCATACATGTACTGGGCATACAGTACCCATACATGTACTGGGCATACAATACATATACATGTACTGGGCATACAGTATACAGTACCCATATAGGTATTGGGCATACAGTATACAGTACCCATATAGGTACTGGGCATACAGTACCCATACATGTACTTGGCATACAGTACCCATACAGATACTGGGCATACAGTACCCATACATGTACTGGGCATACAGTACACATACATGTAGTGGGCATACAGTACCCATACATGTACTGGGCATACAGTACCCATACAGGTACTGGGCATACAGTACCCATACATGTACTGGGCATACAGTACCCATACATGTACTGGGCATACAGTACCCATACAGGTACTGGGCATACAGTACCCATACATGTACTGGGCATACAGTACCCATACATGTACTGGGCATACAGTATACAGTACCCATACAGATACTGGGCATACAGTACCCATACATGTACTGGGCATACAGTACACATACATGTAGTGGGCATACAGTACCCATACATGTACTGGGCATACAGTACACATACATGTACTGGGCATACAGTACCCATACATGTACTGGGCATACAGTACCCATACATGTACTGGGCATACAGTACACATACATGTACTGGGCATACAGTACCCATACATGTAGTGGGCATACAGTACCCATACATGTACTGGGCATACAGTACACATACATGTACTGGGCATACAGTACCCATACATGTACTGGGCATACAGCACACATACATGCACTGGGCATACAGTACCCATACAAGTACTGGGCATACAGTACACATACATGTACTGGGCATACATTATACAATACCCATACAGGTACTGGGCATACAGTACCCATACAGGTACTGGGCATACAGTACACATACAGGTACTGGGCATACAGTACCCATACATGTACTGGGCATACATTACACATACATGTACTGGGTACCATACATGTACTTGGCATACAATACCCATACATGTACTGGGCATACAGTACCCATACATGTACTGGCAACAGAGTGACCATAAATGACTATGCAGTCTCAACTTTGTTAATTTAATTGTTAAATAAAGGGGAAAATGTCAATTATAAACAAAAAGTGTCACAATTATTGGACCAAAGTGCCGCATTGCAAGTCATAATTTAATCACATTAAATCATTTTCAAGTAAGAAATCATGACTTACAAAAACGTGCAACAATATGGTCCAATAGGCTATGCCGTAAAAGTCCACAGCCATTTTCACCCGGGGGGCCACTTTTATACGAAGGTGGATATCATGCTCACTTAAAAAAATGCGTAAATGGTTGTTTTTCAAGGAAAGGTGATGTACACGCGTACATCACTTAGGTATCAAAAACGACAAAAAGAGTCTGTTTTGAGAGACTCCAATACGTGTTAAGGGTAATTTTGCAAGATATAAAAGGAACATAATTGAAAAAATCCCCCTGAAAATCAAAACCAAAAAATCCCTGAAGCGTGATTTATTTTTTTCTCCGGTTTTTATGGGCTCCCATTTTCATAAAATTGGGGACCTGGACACTTATAAAACTCGCCCATTGCTTGTGTGGTAGATTTCGATCATGACAGGAGCATGCGCAGATGCGATTTTTGTGTAAGTGGTCTGTGATTTTGTCAATATTATATTTATATTGTGATTTGTCGATCTGCATTAAATGCAAAAAGTAACAACGCCCCCGGCTGGACTCGAACCACCAACCTTTCGGTTAACAGCCGAACGCGCTAACCAATTGCGCCACGGAGGTGATTATTTACTAGGCTGTTTTGGTTTGTCATGTTCACCCGTACACTTCCCCGTACACTTTCTTGCAAAGTCGGGCATCGTTTTTTCTCAAATGTTGCTTGCATATTGCCGTTGCTGTCGCCTTTAATACATGTGCTGTCATTTGAACTTGGAACCAACGTTTAATTTGAACTGTCTATTTTCAATAAAAAAATACTCCAATACGGGAAAAAAATCAGAAAAGCTCACAGAAAACAAATAAGAACATCATTTTACTCGACCTAGAATTTCAATCAACGTATTTCAATCATCGGGAAACCCCGATGATGCGAGTGACGTCATTTAATGAGCTCATTAGCATAATTTATGTCCGTGAAATATACAATAGAGTTTTATAAGTGCTGGATGTAGAATTTACACAGCGCTGGACACAAATTCCGAACGTAGACAGTTCGTATTGGCTTAATACGTAATCGCGAATACCCATCGCAAAAGTCTAAAAATAAAAAAATTCAAGTTCAAATGTCCAATTAATAAAATTAGATATATATAAAATATTCGCCAACATTTTGTTCAATTAGCACGGTTGGTGTAATGGATGGAACGTTGACATGGGGAGCGAAAGGTTGCGAGTTCGAGCCCCATTATGATCAATTTTGTGTTATATGCGGGTCTTGTCGCTTGGCCGGCATCGTCTGTATGCGTGTACACAGCAGCCGTATCAGACGTGTTTGGATACACCTGGGTAAACAACAATAGATCGAGTCCATATGCATGCTTCCTATTCCTTTAGGTACCAGTATTAACCGTATAAATGACGCCATTTTTTGTGTTCGAAAATGTCAAAGTTTCTTACCGTTCTTTCAAAAATAAGGAGTATAATCACATTACAAACACATTTTGTGCGAGTGAAACACTCACATTTGGCAAAAATGGCACAATAAAAATCTGTTCGTTATAAATAAATGGATATGGTTAAATAATAAAACGATCACTATTATACTCGTCGATCTCTGTGGCGTGCATACGTTGGCCATGTCGTTGGCAATCGGCAATCACGGGTTCGATTCCCGAATATTCCTTGTTATTCTTTTATTTGTCTATTTTTTAACTTGATGGTGGATTAATGTAACATCATTGTTATGTCAATTTTATAAATTATAAAGGCCGCACATGCGTTTATAGTTTTATCTTTATTTATTTATCTATCATTTAACTCTTGATTTATTTAACTTTTTCATCTAAACAATTAAAATGCGTAAACAATTATATCATTGTTCGATAAATAAGTGATTTAACTTAAGTTCAGTTTGATAATGATAGCAAAACTTGTTGTAAAACCATTTTACCAGTGTGCCCAACAATTTCTCCTTTGCACACATTGTTTATACATTCAGAGATGTCACTTTTAGCTTGTTATAGCTAGGTTAATATACAAATTGTAAGCATGTTTGCGACCTCTTTGATTTTAACAATCCCATAGTGTATTTCGTTAAAACAGTGTAAATTGTTTTTTCAACTATACGTATCACGTGATAACCACATCGTTTTCGCAAAATATTGCAAAATGGTGCGGTACCCCCCCCCCCCCCCCCCCCCTAGTCTGCAATATAGATGGGGCGACAGCAATGTTTATCAACAAACGCAACAGTAGAAGGGACTGGACTGTTGATACATGCTTGAGGGAACAGCATATGACCACAACACTATCCACTAGGCCTTATTGCCCTTTATATTATGCTTTGGCGCGAGTTTTAAAAGCATGGGTCCTATAAACAAAATAGGATGCGCTCGCATACTGCCGGACAAAGAACAATGGCAACCGTCGACCAAATGACTAGACTATGCCATAGTCTATTTTGTTTTTAACCTTTTCATCTTTTTTTTAATTCTTTTTTTTAATAATAAAATTATTTTCTACTTATATATTTCTTATTCTTTTTTACTTAAACCATTTATTCAGTGTCTGGCCCGTTGTCTAATATTCTGCATGCAGCCGCGCCTAATATTCTGCAAGCAGCCGCGCCAGCGCCAATGAGTAAATTCCTAATGTTCCTAATGAGGGCAGTATTGTATATGTTCTGATAATTATGTCGCTATTGATATGATATGATCAACAGAGGGCTCCCTTTAGTCCACCAGTAATCCCTTTAGTCCACTAGTAATACAGTGATTGCTCCCGCACACTAACCGACACGCCCCGAGTAAAAATGACGAACTGACGAACTCCGATGGTGAATGGTGAATGTAAAACTTTAACGGTGACAAGTAGGAGCGCCCTCACTTATAATACTGCCCATCTATGTTGTTAATGGTAACAAGTGTGGGCGCCCTACATGTACCCTCACTTCTAGGTACTGCATTTAGGACCCAATTTTAATAGGACTAATGAATACGCTGAAATGCTGTTAAATAATCAGAAAATGGGATAGATAGATAGGATAAAAAAGAGAAAAAGAAGAAAGACTAAAAAAAAAGAAAGAAAAAAAAGGACTACAGAGTAGTCTACCAAATGACTGGTATGACGTCACCTGTCACCCATCTATATTGTACCATGTACCTACCTGATTGTCTAGTGTTGGAGGGTCTGCATTGTAAATCTCAGGAAGGTACATACAGCCTTAGAGGTGAAAGTCTTGGCACAAGATTGATGGTTCATATCAGTCACGTCCACCTGAATATAGAAGACACGAGACAAAACTTGTTGGGTTAGCTCACATTTTATATTTGGTAGAGATATGCAGTGGGCAACACTGTAATTGGACCTATATGCATACTGTAAAACACTATCATTTCGCGGATACTTTATTTTGAAAAATGGAAAATTACTGCTATTTTAGCGAGCATTTTTCTGTTGCTTTCAATGCAAAATTGACAATTTCACAGGTATTTAATTTTGCGAATCCACATCCCTCGCAAAATTAAAGGTATATTATGTGATCTTTCCAGGGAACGCCCTCAACATTAAAAAAAAATAGAAAGCAGATTTTCTTGCAGATTTACATTTCTGATCATAAATCATGCATACATTCCAAGTTACAGGGCGATACGATTCTTAATTACTTCAAAATCATGGTTTTAGAGTGAAAATAAACTGTCGGAATCCCGACAGTTTATAAAGTTTCACTCTAAATTCACTCTAAAACCATAATTTTGAGGTAATTAGGAATCGTATCGCTCTGTAACTTGGACTGTATGTATGATTTATGATCGGAAATGTAAATCTGCAAGAAAATCTACTTTCTAAAAAATATCATGAATAGAGGGCGCCCTCTGGAAAAGATCACATAATATGCCTTTAAGTGATTTTACAGTATATACAAATTTTAGAGAGAAAATGTGATATATGGATCAAATTAGGGATATTTCAGCAATTTCCCCAGAACAGGCCATTTATCGATATACGGCCGGGCAGGACATATTTCTCAATTTCTATCCATCACAGACATGATAGAGGGGATCAGCTCATCTTTGTTTCATAATACTATACGAATTATGCACTTATCAATTGCAAGCCTGGCCCCCGGGGACCCGGGCATGGCGGGGACCCGGGCATGGCGGGGACCGTACACGAGTGTACAAAAATTGATCCCAGCTATGCGGGGGAGTGTACGCGGACGTACAAACTGTGCCCCCGCTAGCCGGGGCGTGTAGCGGGGACGTACGCTAAGGTACACAAATGTACACCCCGGGCGCTTGCTATAAATAAGCTAGAGATGCGATGCGCTTGACAAAATAAGCCTAAGAACACATAGGGAACACATAGAAATGCATTTCGTTATGGTTGCAAAAGAAATAAGCGACTTTGGGACTGTAGCCGGGTGAATACGTTGTCCTGGGAAATTGGTGGCCGGAACTGTACACTTTGTCCTGGCAAAGGGGGGCCGGGACTGTAGCGGGGACGTACAAAAAAATGGTGTCCGGCCCCGCGGGGACCATACACGATTGTACCCGGGACGTCACATGGGCAATCTGTACGTCCCGGCCCTAATCCCCGGGTCCCGACGATGCAAATGATAAGTGCATTACACTCCCGATCACACTATTTTGACTACTTGTTTAGGGTATCAAAATATTTCTCTACTTGTTTAGGGTATTGGTATTACTGATATTACTTACAAAATACTCTACATGCTTTTTAGGGGTGCTTTTTAACATTAATGGAATTACTTATTAAGAGTGTTTTTTGAAAGTCCTTGGACGCGTCTGATACCCCTCTTGTGATGACCACTGAGCACCCCTGGAAGAATTGAAAGGTCAGAGGTCAAAGACTCACCCAAATTACCACCACCGCGCGGTACTGTTGGTGACATTGCGACTATTTGCCAAGTTACCAAAAGGTCCAGTGAAAAAGTTGCGCAATACATCTTGAAACACAGTCTTTGCCTGTGTTATGTCACACATAATACAGTCAATATCCATGCAAGCCCATCAAGCTGTACAAAATTTAACAAATCAAAGTACACTCTTATAAAGTGATCACAACATTTTTAAAGTTTTATACATGTATCTCTATTAAAATCATTTGCAGTATAAAATTGAAAACATTTGTGAATAATCCCTATGTAGTATATTCATAAACATTGGTCGATCCTTTGTGGACCAATCACAACAATATCGGATTATCGGCATCGTTTAGATGCTATTGGTTTCACTGCAATATATTGGACTTCAACAACACATCATCATTGCTTATCCTTGTATAGATGAGACAACGGCACAAGAAAAGACACAGGGAAGCATGGATCCATGTGCCAATGATCAGATTAAAATTTCATACCACTGTCTCCCCCTCAATTGGAAGATATATTATACAAATATTGAATGCCCAAGAGTGTGATAGTACAAATTATATAACACATGAAAATATTCTAGCCATCTGATTGGTGGATACTACATCAGATAACACAAAATAGTTTGGTCCATTTCATGCTTGACGACACTTCCCTGTCTTTTTTTGTCAAAAAGTACTATTGACCGGGCGGTCAATAGTACTTTTTGAAAGAAAAAATGCCCTGCCTCATACGATTCTGCCGTAATGGCATAAAGAATCGACTCGCCTATAAGATCTTTTTAATGCTATGAACTGTTCATGAGGGAAATGGGGTGTGCCAACTATTGCCCCTATGTGATCTGGAGATCGTAAGCCTACTATTTTCCCATCACAGGGAAATAAATGTTAGTACTTTTTTCCTTCCAGTGAAATAGTGGGGACATAGGCCTAGTCCAAATAGTTCATATCACATGATGTAATATCCACCAATCAAATGACAGGGATATTTGTGTGTGTTATATAATAAAAACTACCACATGGTTGAAATCAAGCATATCGTGATATAAATCCAAAAAGACTTACCCAATACCCAGAAACAGCCCCTAACACACAACTCAATGGAATACCCAGAAATAGCCCCTAACACACAATTCAATGGAATACAATACCCAGAAACAGCCCCTAACACACAATTCAATGGAATACAATACCCAGAAACAGCCCCTAACACACAATTCAATGGAATACAATACCCAGAAACAGCCCCTAACACACAACTCAATGAATACAAAATATTTAAACTCATTTTTCTCAGAATGTCCTTTTTAAGTTGAGTCTTCTCGTTTTCAACCCTCAAAATTTATTTCTTGTCACCTCAACTTGGAGAGGGGGGGGGGGGCATGATGCTAGTCAAATTTCTTTTTTAAACCTTAGTTTACTTTTTTTTGACTTTTCCCCTTTTTACAGTGTCTGACCTGTTGTCTAATGTTGCATGCCAATGTCAGTGGTCGCAAATTCCTAATCGTCCTAATGCATGTAGTGCATGCCAACGCCAGTGGTTGCAAATTCATAATGCTCCTAATGAGGGCAGTATTGTCTGTATTCTGATATATTGTAGAATCTATATGTCCAGCAACAGAGGGCTCCCTTTAGTCCACTGTTAATATTTCTGATTGCACCCCATCAGTGACCGACCGCCCCTCCTCGAGTAAAAATGATGAACTGATGAATTTCAACTTAAAGGTATATTATGTGATCTTTCCAAGGAATGCCCTCAACATCAAAAAAAATTGAAAGCAGATTTTCTTGCAGATTTACATTTCTGATCACAAATCATACATACATTCCAAGTTACAGAGTGATACGATTCTTAATTACTTTAAAATCATGGTACAGGGTGTCCCAAAAGTCTATACACGACTTTAAAGCTTTGTATTTCCCAAAATATAAGTCGTATTGAAAATATGAATACATATTTAGAAAGAGGAAATGTGGGAAATAATTTTGATACCAAACATTGGAGTAACATCTGTTTGTAATGCCACCTTAGAAGTAAAATATGTATTATTGCAAAAATGTAATTTTATACTTCGGAGGTATAAAGTTCATAAATCCATACCTATTGAGATTAACAAAAAGACGGGTAGAGTTGGTTACACGGAAAGTGATCCGTCAATTGTAATATTTATAATTTTACATTACGGTGATCCCATCATAATGACAAACTATATCACACATAATTTTCGTTTCTATAGTGAAATCTAGTTTAAGTGTTTTCCATTATACAGAGACGTGTGCTAATGCAAAAACACAGACCTAAAAAATTGAATAACGTAACATAAAAGTGAACACACACATCACACAGCAGTGAATAGATCTCTTTAGACTTAAGGCTACTGCATGTCTTATGACATCAATGTGACTTGTTGATCTACCAGTCTTTTTCTACCACATCGAGACAAATCATGCAATAGTTCCTGTGTTCAAAAATGTATCCACCAACTTCAGAATGGATATTCTTTCTGGTGCGCGTTTCACTTTGAAATGTTTTCTGAACTTTTGTTAAGTAAGTTGAACTGAATTTGTTTCAGCGTAGAACCATACAATTTGTAATCGCTTATCTATGCTGTAAACCATCTTGAGTGAAGACTTTTGCTGTGCAATGTTGTCTACTACGCCTATTTATGTTGTGAGTGACCGAGTTTGGTAATAACATTAATGTTGCAAGGTAAGCAGTGAACTGTGACTAACGCGCAATGTTGCTTTCATACCGTTAATGTATGCGCATCTGTTTTAGCAACAATGCGTAGTACTTGGTATGGGTGGGCCTCACACGGCCAAACACTTTCAACCAGTTTTATAATGTTGTGGGTTCACCAATAGGGTTGTGTTTGGTATCAAAATAATTTCCCAAATCTCGTCTATCAAAATGTGGTTACATTTATACCATATGATTTATATTTTATGAGATATGACTCTTCAAAAACGTGCATAGACTTTTGGGACACCCTGTATAAGAGTGAAAATAAACTGTCAGGATAACACGATCGACAGTTTATATTTTCCCTTTAAATTCACTCTAAAACCATGATTTTGAGGTAATTAGGAATCGTATCGCTCTGTAACTTGGAATGTATGTACGATTTATGATCAGAAATGTAAATCTGCAAGAAAATCTACTTTCTAAAAAAAATCATGAATAGAGGGCGCTCTCTGGAAAAGATCACATAATATGCCTTTAATGGTGAATGTTGGCGAATGCACATGATGATGCTAACAGTGACAAGTAGGGACGCCCTCACTTTACAACTCCATAATACTGCCTATGTATGATTCTAACAGTGACAAGTAAGGGCGCCTTCGCTTTATACTAGGTAATGCGTTTGAGACTTAAGAATATGCTGCACTGATAGATTTTAAAATAAAACAATTTTTTCTTAGAAATTGGTGAACAAAATTTCACATGCAAATGAGTACCGATCAATTATTTTTGTTTTGGTTGTCAAAAAAACAGCAACACTTTTACAGAATATTTAAACAAAATTATGGACATTTCAAGGGAAAATTAGGAAAAAACAGACTGACCAACCCAACCTGAGAGGTCTATTTGCCCATACACCAGGGGGGAGAGGGGTTGTAGCCTTATTATACCTTTTTGGGGTCACGCATGCTTACAGTGTAATAGTTCCCCCTCTCCCGTTATGGATGGGGCTCATGTCAATGCATCGAGGCTTACATCAGTGCTCGGGAAAAGCCTGAAACACACATAGCCGTATACTCTTTTAGCAAGCTACTCAGGGTTACTCCACATTCACACATATTAACCCTAACCCATTCGGATTTTCTTTTTCTGCGCGGAGAAAAGTGACCCCAAAAGTCACCATGATCCCCTGGGGATTTGAACCACGGACCTCCAGCACAAGCGGCGAACGATTCCCCATTACACCACGGGTGTCAAGACTACTTGGCCGAGTATATTCAGCCGCGTATATTATATAGCCTGGGTCCATTTTATCCTTGAAAAAATTGAACGCCGGGTGGAACATAGAGATTGGCTTGTTAGATTCTGTTGGATTCAGCAGGGTTAGGGTTATAGAACCAAAAATTACAAAATTTGGGAGGAAAAGAAAATAGAAGAAAAAAATGCTTATTAACCCTAACCCAACTGAATCTCACTAAATCTCACTGCCAGAAACTATCTCCACGCATGTGCTGCTGCATTGCATCGATGACGTCACCTACCGCAGGCATATGTGGGCTGGAAGTTTTAGCCACCATATGCGCTGGCAGTTTAGCTCAGTTGGTAGAGGGAGAGACTTGAGTGCGGATGGTCCCGCGATCGAATCTCGGGGGTTCTGGGTGATTTTTAGGGTAAAAAAATAGTACTTTTCCCCCTCCCCCGATCACGCACAAAAACATAGCTTTACTGGTTACCCATTCGGGCACTTTTTTCGGATTTTTTTTTTCTGCGCGGAGATAAGTGACCCCAAAAGTCACCGCGATCCCCTCAGGATTTGAACCACGGACCTCCAGCACCAGTGGCGAATGATTCCCCACTACACGGGTGTCAAGGCAACTTGGCCGAGTATATTCGTCCACGTATATATAGCCTGGGTCCATTTTATCCTAAAAAACTTGCCACAGGTGGAACATAGAGATTAGCTCGTTGGATTCTGTTGGATTCAGCAGGGTTAGGGTTAAGGGAGGTGTCAACCCTTTTTGATGAAATTTCTCAAGCACTATAACTTTTAAACTAATAATGTAATGTACATAAAAGTATACAATTTTTTGAATGAAATTATAGTTGTAGAAACAATTTTTGGTATCAAATTTAACAAAAAATAGTGATTTTTAAAATTTTTGCCCAAAAATCACTTTTTGGTGCCAATTTTTTCAGACAACCTAACAAAATCAGTTTTGGGTTACAAATTCCAAAATGTCACCAAAATCATCTAAAGTCAATAATCTAGGAGTGCATTTTTTTTTTTGGCTTAAAATTTGTATGTTTTAAAAATATTGACCAAAAAGTGCCAAAAATGTAATTTTTGAGATAAAAAACATTTTACTGGCATTTTTTGGTCAATATTTTCAAAACTAAAAATGTTTAAGCCCCACCCCCAAAACAAAAAAGGCGCTCCTAGATAATTGACTTTAGATGATTTTGGTGAAATTTTGGAATTGTAACCAAAAACTGATTTTGTTAGGTTGTCTGAAAAATATTAGCCCCAAAAAAGTGGTTTTTGGGCAAAAATGTAAGAATCACTATTTTTTTGTGAAATTTCATACCAAAAATGGATTCTCTGACTCATTTCATTAATAAAAATGTATACTTTTATGTACATCACATTTATAGTTTCAAAGTTACAGTGCTTAATAAAAAACAAATCTAGAAAAAATATAAGTATAAGCTCCTATAAAAGTTTATTCAGTTTGGCTGAAATTCAAATTGGCGAACCTGCCTCTAGGAGCGAATTAATTCAGAAGAGCGTGGTCGGGAAAAAAGCTCGCATGGTGCAACTGGCGCATTGTGAGTCATATGTGTGACGCTTGCGTATGCCAAATTACTTTTGAGGCAATTTAAAAACCACATTTCTCTCGCCAATTCGGAACCAATTAAAAACTATACTCGCTGGAAGAATATGCCCTTTGTTCATAGTAGTCGTCCAAGAAGTATTCTCTAACAACCTAATATCTTGGGCAGGTAACAATTGGATCACATGCTGTATCAGACATAACGCATGTTTCTACTTTCTACTGGGCAACTTAACGGTAATTAGTGCTAAGTTGCCCAGTAGAAACAGCCAGATAATGCTAACTAACGCTAAGTTTTGTAACCGCAAAACCTTTACAAATCAGGTTTGTTAATGGTACTCTCTTAAATCAAAAGATTGAAAAGTCAATCTTAAAGATTGCGCTTAGGGAAAGATCTTAAAGATTGAAAATATTCAATCTAATAGAGTGAAATTTCAATATATCGGATTGAAACTTCACTCTATTAGATTGAACATTTTTAATCTTTTAAGATCTTTCCCTAAGCACAATCTTTAAGATTGACTTGTCAATCTTTTGATTTAAGAGAGTAATTAACGCTAACTTGCCCAGTAGAAACAGCCCCCTCCCCCCCCCCCCCCCCCCCCCCGTTAAATATTAACGCTAAGTTTTTGTGAACCGGAAATATACATGTACATGCTGGATTCTTGTGACTCTGGGTTTACGACGAATTTCATGTTCGTTTATGTTGATAACATGCAATATTAAAGACAAGGAATTACGACGGCAGTCTTTTTCAAGTGGGGTGGCTTTTTTTGGTATAACAATATGTCAAATGTCGTGGCCCATCGATTAGGCCAAGTAAAACAAAACAACAGTTGATCTTCCCCGCCCGCTTCCTTTTTTCGTGCAGCATTGATTTTTTTTTTAATGATTTTCTAAAAAAAAGATTTATAGTAAAACTTTTCGAAAAACCCATAACCGGCTATTTTGTTGTATAATAAATAGAGTTTGTCATTTCATTTAGGGAGCATTATGGGGGAAAGCTATCTGGCAGGGGAGAAAAACAAATGCCCCCCCCCCCCCCCCCCCCTGTCTAGTTAAGTCCTGTAAGTTGCGGACCAACAACAGTGGAGAGCCATCACGAAAGTCACGAACTGCAGACATCAGATGGAGGTGCACAAGCAAGCATTGACAATGTGTGTTGTATGTGAAAATATTGGCATACATGTACAATCTGTTGTTAAAAGCTGTTAACCCCCTGAGAACTACTGGCCGATTGGTCAGAAAGATGGATACATCATTTATTGCACCAATCAGAGACATTGTCTAAATAATTTATCCCTGATAAAGATGGGAGTGAAACATTTTACAAGCTGCATTTGAATTGACTATTCATATGAGTACATCTTGTAATAAACCAATCAGAACCACTGTAAGCAGGCGCGTACGCAGGATTTTGTGAAGGGGGGTGTTTTAGAAATATTGAAATAATGATTTCACTTTCCACGCTTGCGTGTCCCGGGGGGAGTTCGGGGGGTGGGGGTATCCCCCCTCGACGCCAGAAGTTTTTTGAAATTCACGGTTGAAAAGAACGCATTTCCTTGCATATTTTTGAACACTTATTGCAGGTTTATTCTTAGTTCAACGTTGCAATTTCTCACCAGTAACTCATGTGTTAACACCAAATCTTAATACTGACTGAGTTTCAACCCTAAAAACATCATTATATACAGTAATCCGCAGACAAGTTAGTTTTACCGGCGATCTCATTGGTTCAATGTGTGTCACATGACACGTGTTATTCTCCCTTTCAAGTTTAACAGACGGACAGAAAAAGCATCGACGCCTAATACTCATTTCAATTTAGTTTCTTTTAGTATATCTATTTTTCTCTCTTTTCATTTTTATCCTGTCTTTTCCCTTCCTATTCTCTTATTTTTCTTTTCACCCCGGCGTGGAGGGGGTGTTTAATATGTGGTTAACCCTTTGAACCCTAGCTGTCCCCGCCTGTTTGTAACCCTCACCGAGGGCAATGGCGTATCCAGGACTGTTTTGATGGGGGCCAACAAAAACCCTGAAGCCATCTTGTTGATCTTAAATATTTAAAAGTTGAACTTTATACGCGCGAAGCGGGCAAAAATTGTGATTTTATCATTAAAAAGTAACGACGTTTTTAACGTCCCCCACATAATATTTAGTATAGAAAATTTGGTGTGGTTTGAGGGCCATTATAATATCAAAATGCCTAGAAAACATAAATTTGGAGTTTTTGAACTAAAAGGGTAATGAAAAAACTGTCCTGAAGCCATCTTGTTAAGCTTGAAAAATGAAATATTGAAACCAATACGCGCGCGGAGCTCGCAAAAAATTGCATTTCTAACACTAATGGTCCAGTATGATAATAACGTCCCCCACATAATATTTCGAATTTTTGGTGTGGTTTGAGGGTCATAATAATGTTAAAACCTTTATTCGCGCGGAGCGGCATTTTTTTTGTTGAGTTTTTGAATTAAAATTGGTCATGGAAAACTATCCTGAAGCCAACTTGTTACGCTTAAATAATAAAATATTGAAATTAATACGCGCAAAGCGCACAAAAATTGCATTTTTAACATTATGGTCCAGTATGATAATAACGTCCCCCACCTAGTTTTTAGCATTTTTGGTGTGGTTTTTGCATTAAAACTTTGGTCCAGTATGATGTTTTTAATGTCCCCCACATATTTAGAATATTTGGTGGGTCTGAGGGCCAATATAGTGTTAAAACCTGCATAAAATATCCGCGCAGAGCTTCTTGGACTCAAATGGTCATGAAAAACTATCCTGAAGCCATCTTGTCAAGCTTGTATAATGAAACATTGAAACTAATGCGTGCGATGTACGCACAAATTGATATTTCTAACACTTAAATTGGTCCAACATAATATCTAGAATATTTGGCATGGTTTGAGGGCCATTATAATTTTAAAACCTGTAGAAAACACCCCCATCGGTACTTAGTCTTTTCTCTTACTCTTTCCCTTCTCCCTCTCCCAAAATATTCCATTTTTGGGACATATATGTGCGCATAGCGCGCGAAAATGTTGCCAAAGATGTTGCAAATGACAATCTCATGCTCAACCAACATACAGTCATTACTGGAGGGGCGATCGCCCCCTCGACCCCCCTCTGGTTACGCCACTGTTCTCCCCTGTCCCCTCTCTCCCCCTTCTCTTTTTCCTTCTCCTTTTCCTTCTCTTTTTCTCTCCTTTCCCTTCTCTTTTCCTCTCCTTTCCCCTTTTTATTTTTTAGGACAGACCCAAGGGGGGTGTTTCACACCCAAAACACCCCCCCTGCGTACGCGCCTGACTGTAAGATAGACAGGTAGACCCCATGGGGTTAAACACTATTATCATTTCATGGATCAGTAAAACCTAGCAACATAGTGTTATCCCATGTTGTAAATCTCAGTGCCTATCAAAATATAAATAAAATAAAGCTTTGTATTCAAAAATGTTCAAGGAAATTTTAGTGGATGTTATTAATGTTTATGGCCTTGTTTGGACTTTAAAGACTGGTGACCACTCGACTCAATAATAATGCTTAGATTATGGTAGAAGGCAACGAAAAAAATCTCAGACCCATTATTACCATAATTGTTGTTTCTACTCACAAAAACACAGCAAGATTAAAACAATACCATCGCTATTTATTGAAACTTTTCTTGCTATGCCCTCTACCCCATGAAAATAATAGTGGCGAACTTTACGGCGCTTCTAATTTACGGTAACCTAGAGGTGCCTGGTAGTCCTCGCCGATTCAAAATGGCGTCTAAAAAGCGAACTTAACTCTAACGCTGCAGTGGTTCTATTTAACACCTCCCTGGGTATACTAAAGGAACACCGGATCCTTTTCAACACTATTGGAATGTAATACTACATGTAGTGGCAGGTTGTATACTAACCAAACAACCAAACAAACAGAACAATCATAGATGTAATATCATTTGTTGATTAATTTAATCAATGGTATATTTCTTAATTAATAATAGCAATGACTATAATTTCAATTTCCTGTAGCTTGTATACTAGACATTAAACAAGGCTATCAATTTCCTGTAGCTCGTATACTAGACATTAAACCAGGCTATATAATACATGATAGTATGTGGACAAGGGATATACGAACACTTCTGGGTGTGAAGGAGTGTTTTGTTTCATATTGGCTAATTACAACATAAGTCAATGCTGATCAAAAAGACTTTGTTGATTGTTCTATACAGGAAATACATGTTAATCTAAGTGTATATTTGTCCTTGCTAGTAATGTCCTATCATTGTTACATAAGGAGCATGATAAACATTATGTAAACATGATAACACAATGGTTAAAGTGGTAAAAGGTCTTGGCACGCTACATGTAGGATGGATTAATTGATATTACAGCTAGAGTTATTCTTAGGCCAAAAAAAAAAATAGGGTCGCATTTTTTTTTTTTAGATTTAAATTTGATTAAAAGTGTCTAAATGTTACTATATCTTGCTTGAAATGAATAATTAAGCCTAAATACATGATTTTTAGACTATTGTCACACTAGAAACATTAGTTAAATTGACATATGGGCATATACCAATTTTGTCTCGACATATATATATTTCAGCCAAAAAATGAAAAAAAATGAAAAAAAAATTGAAAAAAAAATTGGAAGAAAAAAAAGAAGAACAATTTTTTTTGGCACTTGAGGGCAACACAACATACAAAAAAAACCAAGTTTGTTTCTAGTAGCGCGCATTACATTGAGATGCTTGATTATTTATTGCGCATTTTTTTATTATAGAAAAACCTGGGGAAACAATTATTGTTAGGGCGCCATCTTTTGTCGAAATTGCGTCCGACATGTTTCAAGATGGCGATTGGCGATATACGGCAAACACAGAAGTGAAAATGTTAGCAAGGATCGAGTAGAAAAGAAGATACAAAAAACAAAAAACAAAAAATGCATTTCACATTCGACTTTTCAGGCTTGCTACTTGAAACAAACTTATAATTTTGTTTTGGCCCAGTAGCGTGCGCAAAGGGGGGGGGGGGGGGGGGGGGGCGGGGGGCCGCGGCCCTCCCACTATTGACTCAGTCGGGGGTTTGGCTGTCGGTAGAGGGTTTTTGTGTGGCGAGGAGGTGTAATCCAAATAGACAAATTGTCGGCAAATTTGTACATGTAGTCGACAAATTTATGCACAAGTTGGTAAAAAAAGGAAATGTTATAGAGAAAACTGCTGAAAACTCTCATAATTTTCCCTTAGCTAGTTGTTGACTGTGCTGTATTTTTGACTGTGCTATTTTGGGACTGTGCGATTTTGTGACTGCGATTTTGTTTTACTGTGCAATTTTTTTTGTCCGTGCACATTTTTTTGAACCTACCCCACCCCCCCCCCCCCCCCCCCCAACACTTAAGTGAAATTCACGAGGTGACTGCAAAAAACAAATTGGGGCTACCTTTTACTATTTTGTTTGTACATCGGGGGAATTGAGAAGAATCAGAGTCGGGGGAATATAATTTATGGCCAGGTGCCCCCCCCCCCACTCACAATATCCTGCGCACGCCACTGTTTTGGCCTTAGGTGTTTTGGGGTGTGTTTTTTTTTTTTGGGGGGGGGGGGAGGGTTGCTTTTATCTATTATTCCTATTAATTCATTTGAATGGTTGGGGTTGACCTCAATTTTATGGGATAAGAAATCTATTTCCAACATAGAATCTTATTGAGCAGGTATTTTGCCTCTGTGATCTCTTGAAAATGTTATAAATTAATTTTATCTATTTTTTCTATTATCAAATTCATAATTTTCAATTTTTGCTACGATTCGAGAAACAAACATGTATCTCCTTTTTTTTCTCACTGATTTTCATTTCTCACACCAGTATCTCAAAGCACTGTGCGAGCAATCCATTACTTTTATAACGTGACTAGTCATACAGAAAGTTCACAAGGAACTCTTCAGTGTGTCCTTGAACTTCTACCTACATTTCACCAATAATCACCTAACTCCTCCTCCAACACAAATCTCACCCTCCCACAGGTTGTACGTGCACATTTAATGTTTTATACAGGGTGTCCCGAAAGTCTTGACACCTTTTATATCTTTACATTTCCGGTAAAATAATTTGCAGTATAAAACTAAAACATATTTGGATAGAGAAGATGTGTAGAATTATTTTGATAACAAACTTGCAATAACAGCAATCTGTGTTGCCAAAATGCTGAAGCAGTTTTTGAACTATAAAACTGCTCTTTCATTAATATGAATAACACATACTAAAATGAGTTTAAAGAATTGAAGGGAACAAGAGAGGGAAAGAGGTAAAGGCAAATTGTGTGACCTTTTCCAAGTAGCGCCCTCTATCATTGATTTTTACTATGAAAGCAGATTTTCTTGCAGATTTGCATTTTTGATCATAAATCATAAAGATCCTCTAAGTTACAGATCGACACGATTCCTCATTACTTCAAAAACATGGTTTGAAAAATAGATTGTATCGAGCGGTACAATCTATTTTTCAAATTTTACTCTAAATTCATTCTTTAAACCATGATTTTTAGGTTATTAGAAATCGTAATGCTCTGTAACTTAGAATTTAATTATGATATATGATCAGAAAAATAAATCTGCAAGAAAATCTGCTTCCAATTTTTTTTCGAGGATTGAGACGTCCCATGGAAAAGATCACATAATATACCTTTAAGAGAAAAATAGATTTTTACGGTGATTATTTTGAATTTCGGATTGAAATAATCCTTATTTATGAACATTATTACAAAATGTAATAAGTGAAGGCCTTTTTACACACAAAAAACAGGAGTGGAATGTGAATAACATGCAACATGTGATCATTATAGCGACATACCCATTGCGTTCTGAAAGTTTAACAATTGTATTTATTAATAATAATAATAATAAGCATTTATATAGCGCTCTACAAAGAACACAGCACTTAACAATATGAAACAGCATTATATACAATAAAAATACAAATAACAATATATACACAAGTCATGCAAAGACAAAAAATCAGAACTTTGGAAACAAATGAGTTTTTAACCGGCGTTTGAAGATACAGATGGACGGCGCCTCTCTGATGCTGACCGGGAGCTGATTCCAAAGTCGGGGGCCACATACACGAAAGGAATTATCACCAGCTTGACGTTTAGATTGAGGAACAAAAAGCCTGGAAGCATCAGAAGAGGAGCGAAGTCGGGTCTACTATCTTCATTTCTACCGTTAGATACATTATACAATTGGAGTACGTTAGTTAGGTAAAGTGGAGCGTGATCGCTAAGACATTTAAAAACATACATCAATACCTTGTAATTGATTCTATCCCTTACGGGTAGCCAATGAAGTGTACACAGCAGGTTTGACGAGCTCTGGTCTCAACGCAGCTTTGTTTTGGAGGCGCTGAAGCCGATTGAGATCAATTATTATGAATTATGTGACCAAACCTTTAGGCATGTTTTTAGTTGAGGCGTCAGAAAAGGAGTCAATTTTGGTATCAGAATAATTTTACAAGTTTTCACTATCCAAATATCAAGGGTTGAGCGCCAGAAGGTTGTAACTCAAAAAATGCTATTTTGAGATAATATATTTGGGACTCATCACAATACACTGTAGCACCCAACTTATAACTCTAATTTTAGTCAAATTAAGAGTGTTTATGAGTAATCTTTGATCGTTCTTAAAATCTAGGTTATATGGATTATTTTTGTACCAAAATATAAATTTGCCCATAAATTGAGTTACGGCGCTCAACCCTCGATATGTAGTGTTATGTAAAAGCTGAATGCAAACTGCTTATCCGCAATAAAAAATCCATTAAAGGAAAAGGGCGACCAAATGAATATGGCTTGTGTTTTTTAAAGCGGATGAGCAATGATTAATAAATGGCAGGGTAGCCTGTGTACTTGTAAATGTAATAAATATAAGAAGACCTGACGTTTCGATTTTAACAGAATCTTATTGAATGTAAAATGACAGAATACAACATACACAATGACAAGAGATAATGTTACACAATGGGGGGGGGGGGGGGGGGTGGGGGGGGGGGGGACAAAGTGACAGATGGATGAAAAGGGGGAAGGTATATCAAACTTGACAGCTGATTGATCAAATGGATAGTATAATAAAAGGATGACATAGACAAAGGGAAGAATAAAAAGTAAAGGCAAATAGGATTTAAAACATAACAATAGTGAGTAAAATCCATTATGGTGATGACTAAAAATAAATAATAAAAATAAGTGTAAGATGGAAATATAAAATGACTGAGAGAATACACAAAAAAACAAGACAAAACAAAGTGGGAATAGGTCTAGGCCTCTGGTGAAAAATAATGGAAATGCACTGGAACGAGTAATGAAAATTAGTGTGCATAGGAGACATAGTATCACAGTAACAAGTAGTAAAAAATTGAATATAAATAAATATGTTTTCAGTTTGGTACTGAGAATTATTTAAAGACAAAAACAAAGCTTTGTTAAGGTATCAGAACTGTTTGGATACACCATACTTGAAGAAAATATGCTTCAAAATACTCAACTAAATCAAACAAAAACACTTAAAACAATGATCTGTGGTGCTCCTCATCAAAAAGGAACACAGAACACAGCAAATCTGACCATTGAAAATGGCCTCATGATATTTTGTGATTTATTTGCCTCTGTGAGATCTAATTTTAAAGGAGGTGTCCCGCAAGCATAAAAGTGTACAGTATATGTTAGAAAAATAACTATCGAGCCCAACTTTTGTAATTATATAGAACAAAACACCACACTTATGACAAAAACAAATAAAAACCGCTATCTCTCAACATGCCCTTTTTAAAATTCGCGGCGATCGAAAGTCCCAGTGTCGATGATGTCATAGTTATACAATGCACATGCGCAAATTTGAGCACCGATACCCATGACGTCATCGACACTGGGACTTTCTATCGCCGCGAATTTTAAAAATTGCATGGCAGTTTTTATTCATTTTTGTGACTAGTATGGTGTTTTGTTCTATATTATTACGTAATTTCGGCTTGATAATTATTTTTCTAACAAATAATGCTCAATGTTGTGCTTGCGGGACCCTTCCTTTAATAGTAATTTATAGTATTACAATACAAATAATAATTTTGTATTAAAAAAAGAAATCCCGCTTGACCTACTCTACTTTTCAATGGCATGTTATGCCAATACAACAGAAAAAAAATCGGCCTTAATTAATGTTTTACAATGGTCAAAAGAAACATGAACATTAAAGCAAGAAGAAAAAAAACTTACAATTTTAAGGACTAATGTCAAAATTCTGAAAAAGCCCTTTCGTTTACAATTTTTAAAACTAAAGGAGCTAATCCTTTAAACAGAAAAAAGGATTTTTTTTTTCTTCATAAAAATAGTAAATAAATTGATAAATGAAAAGGAGGTTAAACAATATATAATGATTATAATCAATTATCCCTAGAAAGCCATCACAATTATGATTCTGCATTTCCTAAAATTCATACTTTAATTGTCCCCCTCCCTAATCCACACAAAAACATAGCATGGCTGGTTTTATTTAGAATGTCAACATTCAAACTTGAACTCTTTTGTTAATGATGTCTAAAAGGTTTCTTCTAAAGGTGTTAATATTCATGTGAATAGATTTTTAATAAATAAATAAAATGAGAAAAATAAAATGAGATGAACAAACAAATTTGGGATATTTTTGTAACAATCCTTTTTGATTGCATTAAACTATTTGCTATGATAAATGATTGATTCTTAGATTGATTCTTAGAATCAATTTATAAATCCCATACTTGGAAACTACTTCAGCAGAAGGCTGTCACAATTATGACTCTGCATTTCCTGTCATAACAACAAGACAAATACAGCAGCACATGTGGTGTGTGGGTTGAACTTGGGAACCACCCAAATCGTAAGCCACCCAGCTACTCTATTTGTATGCTAATCACTTATCAGTGACGTCACAAATATACAGAGCTCTGATTGGTTGGGTAGGTTTAGACAGCTGATCAAGACCTGGCATATCATAACAAACACAAAGCCATGAGATTTAGTATAAAGTGCATGCATGGGCCAACCAACCTTTGGACATAACTTTGCAGCAGATCATTTTAGTCTCGGTCATTCACAAGCGCTGACTGGTTATCATCGAATGTAGTACAACATTGGCTACAAAACAGGAATAGTTACGAAGATTTAACTATATATTGACTTTGCAGTCAAGTTTGACTGACTTTGTTGAACTTCGGACAATTGTCTTTGAGAGATAAAATTTTAACGGTAAGTACACTTTTATTATTATTTGATTATACATGTATAGAGCTACATAACAATAACAATGTTTCTAAAGCAAAAACTACACCGCTCAAATTGTAGTAGGCTCAGACATGAGCATGCTTCTTGGTTGTTCTTAATCTTATCTTAATCAGTTATCATTTCAAACGTGGTGATATGGTATACTCAATGACGGTTAAGAATCCGTCTTTGGTATACTACATCAAAAGATTTTTCTGAGCCAATTGGTGAAGTTGCACAAAGATGATTTCAGTTCACAAATTTGATCTAAAATCTTTTCGATTTGAGATCAAATTTGTAAAGACTTATTATCACATACTTCAAAAGTATGTGAACCTATTATTTGATTGTATTTGTGTGCTTTGTCACATGATATGCTATATCAAACCATCGTTTCACACAAAATTGGTCCTTCTAATTCTAATAAATTCTCGATTTCTCTTGAGTTTTCAACATTTGGTTGGAAATTCTGCAAGTATGTTTCTTTGTCAGAAGATTGTGACCCAGGTCTAAATTCAAGTAAACCCAAGGTGAAAACTTGTCTATCTTCCATTTTTAAACAACTAGTTTTAACTGTATTGAACTGTTTGGTTTAACTGTTTTGAACTGGATCTTAAATGTTATCAACTGGGTTTCAAAACCAGTTCAAAACCCAGTTCAAAAGCTGGCCATTTTCCATATTAACCAACTGGTTTGAACTGTTTTCAACTGTATTTCACTGGCTTTTCAACCATGATTTCCATTTGAACTCAGTTGAAACATGGAAGTATGTACTTCCATCATCCATGGTTGAAACCAGTTCAAGTATAATATAGGCTCAAATGGAATTATACACCTGGGAATACAGCGTGTCCCAAAAAAACTTGAGTTCAAAAACTTAAGAGCATATAAGTGAAACAGTAGAAAAATAACTGCTTCATACACGGTGTGTCAAAAAAAGTGTCCCATGTGAAAACTTGATTTTTTTTCTTCCTATCCAGTTTGGAGCTTCCGTTATCAAATTATGGCCAATCTACTTTGGAATGTTCAAATTCACCTTTGGCCACTTTTTGTGTGAAGCGAGCTCTTTTATTAGAATTGTCATTCAGTGTGTAATTGAACATATTCAATCAAATCAATAATAATCTACCGTACAAAACATTAATATTATCCATGACATACCATAAATTATTTGAATTTTAGAATACACTTTAATTTAATGGACTGTTAAGGATTCTACAACCTCATGTGACGCCGAACTATTTCAGATTGGGATGTATTTTAAAGGAATTGCCCAGCACTAAAGAAGAACGGGCAACGAGCTATATTTATTTCCCCATCCACATATTACGTAATTTACCTTTATTTTGCAATACATTACCTAGACAAACCGTGATACATTTCAACCCGTTTTGATACTATTGGACCTATTTGGACCCATTTAGACCTATTCTGGACCCATTTGAACACGTTTGGACCCATTACCAAAACTAACACCCTAAAAATCATCATAGGAATCGCAAAGGCAGTTTTTTCAGTTCAAAAGTGGCCAAAGTGGGAAATTTGCACTCTTGTTACTGAATTGATCATATCTCAGTAGTTGGTTGGATAAAATGTATTTGATAGAAGACTAATACTAGGTTTACCAACTGTCTGTTTCTTTAAAACAAACCACAGATAGTCAAAACCATCTATCTGTGAACAAACAGACTAATTAGTGAAATCATGTGACCAATCGGATGTCAAAGCTTTGAGCAGGAAAGTATCAAACACAAGCAGTATCCTAAACATGTAATTGTGATAAAAAAAAGTTAGAAATCATGAACATTTATGCACCTTCAAAAAGAAAGCCTGGACAACTCAGTTTGAAGGTAAACCATTAATGGACCACATGAAGTGTAGCATACATGGCACGCGATGATATATGTGACCATAGTCGCGTCAAAAAGGACATGTTGTCAGCAAACACAGTTTTGAGTATAAGAGGCCAATATATTTGGTGAAATATAAAGGAAATAATAGAAAAAAATATGCTTCTTCAAATCATATCTTGTGATTAAAAAGTCCGATCACCTTCAACATGGTATCATTTTGAAGCTTAAAATGTGTTCTTCCCATTCATGACAATAACACAAAATTGACTCATGCCACCAACATGTCCATTTTGATGTGACGGGTCACATATGCAATTACTACCTTTCAAATACAGATGTATTATTCATGTTGACAATATCTACAATTCTCACGATTTTCATGTGGTTATCACAATTAAAGTCATATTATGCCATCTTTTTCCAAGTGACGCACTCTATCTTTGATTTTTACTTTGAAAGCAGATTTGCATTTTTTATCATAATTTGTAAAGATCTTCTAAGTTATAAAGCGATACGATTCCCAATAACTTCAAAATCCATGGTTTGAATATGTTAAAATAAACTGTGTTTGACCCCCATTGAAGTAGAGGGCCCGAGGGAGGGAGGGGTTATCGGATTTGGTTTGGTGCGGCTGGAGATTCTAAGGGTGATTTCTTTTTAAACGGTACCCATTTGCTTCATTAAAGATCCAATTTTCGCAAATTATCCGGAAAATAGACCTAATTTTTCGCGAAAATATACCACATTTTGCAAAAATAGACCCATTTGTAAAAAGTGACCCCATTATTAGGAATTTTCCAGCACAAAATCATACCCCACGTTTAGGGATTTTTTTCAAAAAAGCTACCCATTAGAGCAGCACATCCCCATATACCGTATTAGGTGAGTACACCCCCTCCCCCTGTAGAGGGTGGGGGGCTTGCATTTCATAATCTTAACCATTGGGCATGCCAGTGTCTTGTTGGTTGAAGGGTTTTAGTACTTGAGTAGAAGTAGTAGTACGCACACCACCTCAAAAAAATTCCAATGGGCCAATACTTGGAAATCTACATCACTTTCACTTTCCACGGCAGCTGTATTAGTTTTACCATACAAAACAGATTTTTCAGAAACCTTTCCCAACTTTCAAGGTCTATCTCAAGGATTACTGATCCAAAACTAGGCATGTTTGTACTTATTTTAATGCATTTCAAATGGTAATGCAATTCAATAATTTTGATTTTTTTTTTTTTTTTTTTTGTGTGTGAAATGTTGGAAATGTCGTCTGCAGACACCTGCCGCGTGGAAAGTGTTAAGACATGTCATTACAATGTCTGATTACATTTTGTTTTTCACTTCCTATCCCTCCATTAGATGCTGAGAGTGGTGTTGTTAGCAGCGCTGTGCGTTGCCCTCACTGATGGCCGTCCAGGAGCCTTTGGCATCCACAAGCCCCGACTCCCATCCAAACTACCGCCTATGATGTCTATACAGATGCAGGATTTGTTTGATCAAATGCAAACAGAGCAAGATACTCAGGGCCAACTCAATGTACCTCAATGGCATGAAACAACACAGGTAAGGTCTATTTCTGTTCCTTTAGGCAGTGATTTCACATTGTAGGAGCGGTCCTATCAGGGCGTAACAATGGTCAATTGACTGTGGGGGAGATGCCAGGTTTGTGTAGTTTGGTCAGAGGGTCCATTATGCAAACTTATTAATCCCCTTTCTTTGTATCCTACAGGTGCAAGTGATGTTCATAGCTGCCCCCACCCCTAAAAAAAAACCACAACCAACAACAACAAAAATCCAAACAAACAAAAACAAAAATATAAAATACACACAAAAAACCCCAAAAAACCCAGCAAAAACAACAACGTCAACAAAACAAACACCAAAAAACAAAAACAAAATTCTGAAAATAAAAAAAGAAATATGATAAATAACCATATTTACCCTCTGACTGCCAACTCTTCCTAAATTTGGATTTTGCCACATACAAATTGACCCTGTGATAAGGCCAAAAACAAAAAAATGTTATATTGGCGTAACAGGCTGAACAAAAATAGGGTAGGTAGGTAGGGATTTTTTTTTTTTTTTTTTTTTAGCAGCTGTTTTTGAACAATGTTAACCGAGTTTAAACATTCCCTATTGTTTGTTAGAAGTACCCCTCAGTACAAGTCTATATACAAATAAAACACAATAAACCATATTTTCGGAAGGAATTTCCGTTTATTCGAGGAGCACCGTCGTATTTCGTTCGAGAAAAAACATTTATTTTTTTCATTTTTTTATTATTTAGGGTCGGTCGGTTGGTTTTTTTTTTTTTTTTTCACTGAAAAAAAAAAAAAAGTGTAGGGTCGGGCGTATTTTTAGGGTCGGGCGGGTTACGCCAATATAACAAAAAAAAATTTTGGCCTAACTATAACACCGATTGGATGTTATTAAACATACCGAATTAGCCTTGTTCCAACTTATTACAGCCTTGGTCCAACTAATTACAGCCTTGTTCCAACTAATTACAGCCTTGTTCCGACTAATTACAGCCTTGTTGCACCTAATTACAGCCTTGTTCCAACTAATCACAGCCTTGTTCCAACTAATTACAGCCTTGTTCCAACTAATTACAGACTTGTTCCAACTAATTACAGCCTTGTTCCAACTAATTACAGCCTTATTCCAACTAATCAATAAGATGAAAGAAACACTATTATTTTTTGATAAAGGGGGAAATCTGAAGTAGTTTCAGGTCCGAAAGAGTCCCTTTGTTGCATTCCTTTCAATCAACACGATGCCATATTTGGCTCCACATGATTCCAATGATGTAAAATACAGTCTGTTTGCAGCAAGTTAACCTGTCAATGAGATTACGTACATACAGATAATTCAGGAATAATTTTTGCTAGCCTCAACCTAAGGCCATTTTTTTTTTTTTTTTGATTGTCCATAGATCACTTTTAAAAGTTGGGTAGGTCGGTCGGGATTTTTTTTCTTCTTTTTCTCACTTGCCCTTTTTTCAGGTACCAAAAGTAAAATGAAATGTACTTGTTGTGGTAACCAAAATGGGGAACAAACATGATTAAGAGGGTCGGGCGGACAATCAAAAAACTTTTTTTTTTGGGGGGGGGGGGGGGGGGCCTAAGAACACTTAGCAAACATATTCTGTTGAATATTTTATTCTATTTAAAGGTGACTGTTCCGATCACTTTAAAAACAGAATTTGAATTTTGCTAAACAACATTTGTGGCGAATATCAGCATTGTGATAATCTACTTTTGGTTACAGTTTTGCCAGATTTGTAGATGACATTTCTGATGTCATTAGAAGAGGAACGTTGCTAGGCTACTGTGGTAATACGTGCATTATCCCTGTTCATTGTGCTCTCTTTTCCATTCTGATGGATCACCTACATGTACCAAGAAACAATCACCTGATTGATCGACATGTGGTTTCACCTGATTGACCGGTGGTTTCACTTGAGTGACCGGTGGTTTCACTTGAGTGACAGGTGGTTTCACCTGAGTGACCGGTGGTTTCACCTGATTGACAGGTGGTTTCACCTGATTGACCAGTGGTTTCACTTGAGTGACAGGTGGTTTCACCTGATTGACCGGTGGTTTCACCTGATTGACCGGTGGTTTCACCTGATTGACCGGTGGTTTCACTTGAGTGACAGGTGGTTTCACTTAAATGACCAGTGGTTTCACCTGAGTGGATTTGAGTGACCGATGGTTTCACCTGAT
The DNA here is from genome assembly GCA_035610835.1 of Ophiura sarsii. NCBI lineage: Eukaryota > Metazoa > Echinodermata > Ophiuroidea > Amphilepidida > Ophiuridae > Ophiura > Ophiura sarsii. Next base: position 67,354,443 of record CM069453.1, read on the forward strand.
TGACCGGTGGTTTCACCTGATTGACCGGTGGTTTCACCTGAGTGGATTTGAGTGACCGGTTGTTTCACCTGATTGACTGGTGGTTTCACACTAGTGACAGATGGTTTCACCTGATTGACCGGTGGTTTCACATGAGGAACCGGTGGTTTCACCTGGTTGACCGGTGGTTTCACCTGAATGATAGGTGGTTTCACCTGATTGACCGGTGGTTTCACCTGAGTGGATTTGAGTGACCGGTTGTTTCACCTGATTGACTGGTGGTTTCACACTAGTGACAGATTGTTTCACCTGATTGACCGGTGGTTTCACATGAGGAACCGGTGGTTTCACCTGATTGACCGGTGGTTTCACTTGATTAACATGCATTTCTTTGTTTAAAAAAGGGGGGGCGTCAAAAAGAGTTGACAAATGTGTCAAAATTAAAAACTTCCAGCTGCCCTCCATCCCACCCTCCCCCCTCAAAAAAATTTGTGAACACTCCCTAAATGGATTGTGTTGAATAACTTGACATCTTCTATTAAAGGGACATTAAGTGGTGTTGAAAATTTTAAATGTTTAAAAATTTACTTCAGAATTCAAGATGAACATTAAAAATTGCCAATATTGTTGTTTCTACTAACAAAAACACAGCAAAACTTGATTAAAACAATATCATCGCTATTTATTGAAAAACGCCCTCTATGCAAATATGGTTCACGTTATGTATCACGCGTACTGCAGGTGGATACAGTCGGACGTAAAATGCTCCTTGCGGCTCTACGAGCATTTTTGAATCAACGTTTTCTTGTACAAAGAGGGCTGATTTTTCTTAATCCTTATAGGTGTAAGTTCATACATGTAATACAATTATAAAAATATACTAATCCCAGTTTTGATCATAATTGAGGGCGCAGCCTCCAACACATCTCTTAGTGCCCCTTTAAGTGTAATATCTTTCTATTCTCCGTACAGAATACAGTACAAGGCTGGTGGGACACCATCTCAAAGCGAAACCGTCTCCAGCCCTTCCCAGAAGACATCTCGTCCGGTGTGAGACAGACAGTTACTGAAATCTTTGATCAGATCCAAGACGAAGTTAACATTGGTCAAAGTGTTGATTTGAACGGTTGGAGTAGCCAGGTGGCGGACACCCTACAAGGAGGATGGGCAAGATATGTTGATATGGTGTCACCGGAACAACCAGGGTAAATAGCACATTCTCTATATGCCCCTGATTAGTCACAGATAGTTACATGATTGCAATAGTAAGATTGGATGGCCAAACATAAATCAAGCCACGTTGTATTTACCTTTATGCATGAAAAATCTATTTTTAAAATCCACAATTTTTGCTATATTGACACTTTCCACACGATAGGCGTCTGCAGACAACATTCCAAAGTTTCACAATCATTTTCAAAAATATCAAAATTATCATATTTTATTACCATATTTGGAATCACCGCGAGAAATGCATTAACAAAAGTACAAACATTCCTAGTATTGGTTCAGTCATTCTTAAAGGGGAATTGAGAGATACGTATGGGAGTGCACCCTCAATTATCCTGGAAATCAGGTTTTTTGCATCAAAGTAATACATATATACAAACTACCATCTGAAACAGTTTACCAACATTCGCCATTTATCATACAAAATTTCATGATTTTCTTAGTTTTGATAACTAGGTGCTGAATTCGGAAGATATGCTATCGTTTTACATGCAGCCTTTCGCGGCAAATCTCAACCCGGAAGTGCCGTTATTTGCTTATTTGGCATGAAGGCGATGTCGGAATTGTATGACATTTTGGATTTGGGCTATGTTGATGATTATCTTTACGTTATTTGCTCAGTATATCGATACATCTCTCAATGCCCCTTTAAGTTACCTCAAGTTGGGAAAGGTTTCTGAAAAAATATGTTTTGAAATGGTAAAACCTAATAGCCATGTGGAAAATGTTTTAACATGTATTGCCTGGGGAAAATATGATTATATACTGAATAATTACCCCATTGCCTCTAATCCAAATCTTCAAAATTGCAATGAGACCTTTTTTTTGTAAGACACACTTGCTCTATCTTATTCCCAAACAAGTGTAATTATTATCTTTTACACTCGGCTAACAATTACCGGTAACGAATGACAGCTATCTCAAAATGAAGGATAAAAGTCACCAAAAGAACAATAGTGTTTAGGCTTCTGACTAGACATTATTATTTTAAACAAAATGATCTAAACAAACATCGATATAATAAAAATTACACACAAAATCATTGATAGAAACAATTAGATCAAAGATAAAACACAAGGTCCATGTATCCATGAAGAGAGACATCAAGTGTGCACCCCACAGTCCAGTCATTAATACACAAACCAAAAAGAAATAAAAGAATTTTGAAAGACATCTCTGACTATTAGGCAAACAAAAATTGTTTGATTGTCCTCATCCGCCCCTACTATCGAAATCCTTCCAACCCAACATTATTTTTTTTCTTTTCGAAAATGTTCAATTATTTTTACACATTTTAATCGAAAAATCACACATTTATTCCTCTAATTTGTTTAGAAAATAAAATACCCGTCAAACTATTACAGATTTTTGTTTCAGTTTTGGTTACCACAACAAGTACATCTCATTTTACTTTTGGTACCTGAAGAAAGGGCAAGGTAGAAAAAAAATAAAAACAAAAAATAAACTTTTCCTGACCGACCGACTCAACTTTTTATTTTTATTGGCCCTTATTGAAGAGCATACCCCTACCAAACATTTATGACTTACACTTCTGAAAAATAATTTATTTATTCAATTCGTTTTACATTTCAGTATTAGTGAAACTATTGACCGCTTTGGTGCAGGGAGAGGACGCGGACAAGGAAACCAATTACAAGTTGGTGACCGCCCTGGAAAGCGCCCTCAACAGGTAGCTCCTGGCAGACAGGTCCCACCACGCAGACCGGCCCAGGGTGTACCTGATGCTATGAAGGAACAGCTTACTGCTGTATTTGCTGGGTATGTAACATTGATTGTATGTTTAGGGATCACGTCAAAACTCGACCGCCAGGCAACCGCCGGTTACGGCCGGTTCCGCCCGGTTCTCACAAAACGTGTCGTCTGTTATAATATACACACATAATGAAGTCAAATAGTTACACTCTGGTGAACACGACCGGTTGATAGTGCCTCGTCACAAGCGTGAGCAATAAAATCTTGAAGTAATGGGCTCTCAAGTCTCAGTTGACAACCAGTACAATACAGCTATTGATTTTCTCTGGGGTTGGCTTTTCAATCTGTTTATAGCTCAATTAACTTTTTAAATCAATACCAAAAGTCCAAGGGTGCGCTATTATGACCGCAAAGTAACAGATTGATAGTGTAAATTGGTGCGGTTACGGCATTAAGTCAACCGGCGGTTGTTCAGTGTTGCATGCGTGAATATTCATATACCAGTAAAACAGTTGACCTGAAAGAACCGGGTGGAACCGAACGTAACCGGCGGTCAACGGGCGATCGAGTTTTGATGTCTTCCCTTAAACATTTGGGCATAATTCTGAATACCCTCCACATCCTCACAGAATGTGGTGTTTGAAGGGTACAATGTGAAGGGTATTTTAAAGTTAGTCCAACAATTGTTAGAGTTGAGTCCCATAATATACCACTGACTGAAATCCAATAACGGACTCAACTCAAATCACAGAAAATCTCCTCCAAGATGATTTGCGACCCCTCGGAAACCATGTACTTCCTTGTATCCTCTAGCTTACACAACTAACTCAACTTGACTTTATACAATGAGAGAATTTGACTTGACTTACAAAGACTCAATTCTACCTGAGACGCAACAGATATTCAATGACACAAATTAAGGCTCAACTTTTGAGACTTGACTACAAGTGTAAGTGTTGCTCCGAATTGGCGAGAAATATTCAGTTTTTATCTATCCGCGCGCAAAAGTAATCCAAGCGTAAGCGCAAGATTTTGGCATACGCAAGCGTGACACATACAATGACACTGCAACATTGCAGTGGCATTACTCTTGCGTCTTCTAGCCATCTGCTGGCAGTTGGGTTTTCATCTTTAAGCTGTCTTAATTTTATGTTTTTTACATAGTTTTAAAATTGGTCTTTAGTAGTTTGTTAGTTGTACAGCGCATAGATACCACTTGTTTAATGCGCTTTATAAATGATTATTATTATTGTTATTATTATTATTGCGCCATGTGAGAGGTTTAAGCGCGACGCTCTTCAGAATTCATCCGCTGACTGAACTATGGCATCAACATTAACCCCCTGAGAACTACCCGGCCGATTGGTCAGAAAGATAGATACATCATTTATTGCATCAATGAGAGACATTTTTACAATAGTTGTATACGTGATCAAGATTGGGGTGAAATAGTTTACAGGCTGCATTTTTATTGGCTATTCAAATGAGTCTATCTTGCAATACACCAATCAGAACCACTGTAAGATAGGCCGGTAGTGCCCAGGGGGTAAACTGAAAAATAGCCCCTGACAGTTTCTTCAGTCTCCTTTTTCATCAAATTCTATGCTTTTCCCCTAGAATGCAAGATGCAGTTGATGCCGGTAGAGATCTGGACACAACAGAGTGGCAAAACCAGGCCGAGACAACATTCCAAGGCTGGTGGGAAAAAATTAAAGACAAACTAGACACAAAGGACGTACAGCCTCCGAATGGCCGCCGCCAATTCCCACAAGAGGTCCCTCCCAAGACCCAAGAGAAGATCGAGGCTGTGTTCACCGGTATCCGTGAGGACGTGGATGCAGGACGTGAATTGGATCTTGCCACGTACGGTGCTCAGTTGGGCGAGCATGCTGAAGGATGGTGGAATAGATTCACGGGAATGATGGGATATGGGTAGGTGGCACTAGCAGACTGTAAAAGCGGGAATTTACGCGCATGTAATTTTTTGCGCTTTGCACATTTTGAACAAATTTACTTGTTTTTGATTTTGCGATTTTGAGCTTCCTTGCATACAAAATGAATATATTCGCCTAAACAGCACGAAATATTAATGTAGCTCAAAAATGTTCACTTTTACAGTATAACATCCATACAGTGTGGGAATGGGGTTCCTCCATTTTTTTTTTTTTTTCATCATCAAAATCAATGAAATTAGATCCGGTTTTTTTCTATCATATTTGCTATACTGTACCCTTTCATTAGAATTTTAGATCATGAATATCGGACTTATTCTAATGAAGTTACACTCCATTGTGTAAGACATGGTGATTTCACCTTTTTAGCAAAGTGAAAAAAATGCGTTTTAAACAGCATGTTTTAAAGAAACTAATTAATTCTCTTAATATCTCTTGTTTTACATAATGGAGTGTATCTTGAGTTTGATAACTCCGATATTCATGATCTAAAATTCAAATGAAATAGTGCAGTATGACAAAGATGATGTAAAAACAACGGACATAATCCCATCGATTTTGATGACAAAAATTATTGAACTTTGGGCATCGATGGGTATTCATACACTCTATGTAGTGTTGAACCAATCAGGAAGCAGGAATTACAAATACGCGGAGTGCATTGAAAGTGTCCACTGCACTCCGCGTGTGCGCCGTTCAAATCACACAGTGCGCGTTTTGTTTTGATTCGTTGTTCAAGATTTGCGGGTTCGCCGATTTTCACTGCGGGTGTTTAGCAAACTTGTTAAAGTGTTTTTAGTCGCCATTTACATAGATCAAAATTATGCTTAAATTGTGAATTTTTATTTGTATAGTGTCGTGTATGAATTAGGTCAATGCATGCGTATGTTTTGTTTCTCGAAAAATTAGAAAAATCAATGCACTTGCGCAAATGTTGATATGCTCACAATAGCACTCCCCCTTCGGGGTCGTGCCATTATTCACACATCAACATCAGCGCGCGTGCATTGATTTGTCTAATTTCTCTCGAAACAACACATACGCATTTATTGACCTATAACTAATCATTTTGGGACAGCCTGTATTTACCTTCCTCTGGACAGCGACGTCACTTTACAAGCGCAGCATTTACGCACACATGTGTATCTTCTGTCTTTCTGTGCATGTTTGTGTATACGCCAGTGCCTCGGGAGGGCATGCACGTTTATTCACTGCGAAAGGGGAACAGACTATATAATTCTATTTAGGTCCAGAACCTTAAAAAAACCATATCAAATGAATTTTCTGAGATATTCATTACCGGTAACTATTTAAAAGAAGCTTTTTATGCCCAACAATAAAAATGGTATGCAAAATTATGTTATTCGTGTAAATATATTACCTAAATTAAAAATGTTTTCTAATTTGCAAATTAAAAACCTATATGAGATGGAAAATAGCTCTAAAAACAAAATATACACCTCAGAACTTGGAAACAAAAATCTACTGTTTGACTGTTACATCATATAGTATTATTAGACTAAATCTATGCAAAGCTGACTTTATTCTTTACTCTTTCACAGGAAAAAAGATCTTGTCGCTGAGAATTTACCTCAAGGAATGAAAGAGACTTTGCAGGAGGTCTTTACAGCTCTTCAAGCTGAGATTGATTCGGGAAATGACATTGATATGGAGGTTTGGCGTAATAAGACACAGGGTGTACTCAATGGTAGGTGGATTTCCGGAGTGGGGGGTGGTACTTGGATATTTTTTTGGTAGGGGTGTGCCGCCAGCAAAATGAAAATTGACCCAAACATTATCAATTTCCGGGGGGAAATGGACCCATACCGGAGACCCATCATTTTCAGATTTTGCTAAAACTTCTGTGAAAAACAGTAAAATTAAGGATTTTAGACCCATACATTTACCAAAAATGGTTATGAAAAGGGATCCTTCGTTTACCAGACGGGTGAAAAAGGGGACCCTATTTGGCGGCACATCCCCGTAAACTCATATCCACTGGGTGGATTTTTGAGAAAGTGGAGGCAGAGGTAGTGGCAGTCGTTTGGGTTTTTTGTTTTTGTTTGTTTGTTTGTTTGTTTATTTGTTTATTTGGGTGAGGGGTTGGTAAAAAAATCTAATAACATAGAGAGGTTGTCTGACACCTTTTGGTAATAGAATCACTTTGATGGTACTAATACACATGAAGCTTGTAATTTTTACCATATTGAAGTGTATTAAAGCCAAATATTATGATACGGTGTATGAGGGTTTGTTCATATTATTGGGATACATTTGCACAAAGGATGCAGAAATCAGGCAATCAAATCCATTGATCAAATGTAAGAATTGTCAGAATTGCACACACAGACAACAACATTGGGTGAAGTATTACACATATTGCACTTTTACAACAATTCTAGACACAACAATGTGACCCAACGGTGGTGGGGGGGGGGGGGGGGGGGAGGCGGCACTTGTATACGAAGGAGGATATCATGCTCATGTATGCCCTCTGAAAATGGACCCTAAATAAGTATTTCTCTCATGCGCCACAGACACCCTAAACAAGTTTCTTACCATTTGTTCCTACTCTAAACAAGTATTTAAAAATATAGCCACCCTAAACAAGTATTCAGCAATTTGTCATACCCTAAACATGTATTTAAATATTTTGTGTGTTATCATACCCTACAGCCCATCAACAGATCTGGACCCATCAGTAATAACATAAAAACTCTTTTATGTTCTAAATTGACATTTTCATGTGTTAATCAGACTTTGGGGAAATTTTTTGTTTTGATTTTCAGGGGGATTTTTTTTTAATGTTCCTGTTATATCTTGAAGAATTACCCTAAACATGTATACTAAAGTCTCTCAAAACATACCTTTTTTGCCGATTTTCTACCATTTTTGATACCCTAAGCGATGTACGTGCGTACATCGCCTTTCCGTGAAAAAACAACCCTTTTTACACGTTTTTTTAAACGAGCATGATATCTACCTTCGTATACAAGTGCCCCCCCCCCCCCCCGAGCCATTTGTGAGGAGAACTTCGAGCTGGTACCACATTGAATGGGACGTACTATTCCATAAGAGTATGTAACTAGTTTGACTCTCTCTGCACAATATGATTGGTCATGCAGTGAGACATTGTGAAATTATGCAACACTTTAATTCAATCTGTTTCTAGTGGCAGATCCATGGTAAAGAGAGAATCGTTCTCAACCTAGTCTAAACTTACCCTTTTCACAGGATGGTGGCAACGCATGGCACGCATGGCCGGACGTAAAAACCCAAAGGTCGCTGATAGAGCATGGTTTGACGAGATACCGTTGCCATGGCAAGAGCAGACCACCGGTCTCTTCGACAGAATGCAAGCCGTGATTGATTCGGGTGAACCATTGGACACCAATGCCTGGTACACTGAGATTAGCAAGAGTGCAGAGAGATGGTGGGATGTTTATGCTAGACGCGTGGAACCAGGCAATAGAGGGTAGGTAATCAGCCGACTCAAATAGAGGGCGCTGAAACAAAATGGATGAGTGAAATTTGAAACTTAATTGAGTATGAGTATCACCTTAAATTGGAAGGTGATCAGTGCGTATTCTAGTCATAGGCGCACCACTTTGTGCACCACAGCCAGCATCCTTCTTTGATCGTGCCGATGCAAACGTAATTGCATCGGAGTAACGTACAAGATATCATTGTGCATTAACTATAGTTTAATCAGTACCGAATTGGCGAGAAATATTCGGTTTTTATCTCTCCACGCGCAAAAGTACTCCATGCGTACTCACGTGATTATAACCACACGCACACGGTTTTGGTAGGACGCATTTGATGCACAGTAAGCTTGTTTCCTTCATACGTGCCCGCCACTCCAACCTTGAGCTTACACAAAGTATTTTTCATTTCTTCTGGAACGAAAGAAGACAATGCAGCCTTTTTCAGAGGTGGAAAAACTCACTATAAAAAGGGAATGAAAAAAACACCTCTTTTCTAGTGGCAAACAGACCTCGCAGTCGGTCGGGCGTTGGAGTTTTTTGAGAGGGGGGGGGTCAAAAATTGGGAAATGTGGGTGAATTTTCATCAATTTTCAAATATTTCAATTTCAATTTCAATTTTTTTCAAAATTTCAATTAATTTTTTTAATATCAAAAATTTGCAAAACAAATTGCAAAATGTTTCCAGATATTTATTTATTTTATTTGAAAAAGAAATGAGTCAGTCGGGCCTGCAGAACAGGGTGTTGTTTTCATCGCCTAAGGGTCAGACTTTTGGAACTACAGTTTCACATCACTATCAAAAATAGTTGGAGTACCGTACATGTACACTCCACAGCAGGGGAATATCTTCACCAATATCAACAGAGTTTTGTCATCTCAGTGATTAGGCTGTATTAAAAAAATCATTTGTCTCAAAGCTCCCGCACGTGTTAGTTAATTGGTGCGCGTTAGAAAAAAGAAAAAAAATCTTCTTTTTCCCCCCCCCCCAAATCCCAAAGTTTCACCGATTTTTCAGATTTTCATTGATCACATCATTTTAAATACATTAAGGGTCACTTTTACAAGGATTTCAATATTTTATATTTATAAAAAAAACATTTAAAAAAACTTTTAAAAAAAACCGCATTCGGCAAAGGTTTTGAAAAACTGAAGAGCTTTGAGACAAAAGATTTTTTTAATGTAGCCTTACAATGGAATAATAATAAAGAGTAAGTAAACAGAACTAATCATTTCCTACCTTTTGTTTTCATAATATCAGCAAACCATTTAGAGATCTTCCTGAAGAAATGCCAGAGAGATTTGCCGATCCCATCCATGAAGTGTTTGATCGCATGCAGGCTGAGGTTGACGCCGGTACTGGCCTGGAATTGATGCCATTTCATGATGAAATACAGGTAAAGGATCTGTCAGAATCAAAGATATTAAAATGTATATAAATAATTGTGTGTTAATTGTCGGCCATTTTATTTTTCATTTGAAGGGACCTGTTTTATTGGATGTTCTTAAGGTGAAGTTTTCAGGATTTTCATTTCTTTTTTCTTTTTCTTATTCTCGTTGGGGGTGGGGTTTTTTTTTGGGAAGGGGTTGGAAAAGATGCCAATATATGGGAGATCAGGCCATGAAACAAGCATACACTTATGGTGCAAAAATCTGCTTTTTCTACTTTTAATCTAAATAAAGATCCAAGTTGTTAATGGATCAGAAACAGAATTTCCAATTCAGTTGATTATATCCGGCAAAGGGGGGGGGGGGGGGGGGGGGGGGGGCACTCATGTATAAAAGTTGTCATAATCCATGTGAATGCACTTTCTAAACTACCCTTGCAGATTCTCAAAGAAGGAATAGTGATCCTTAACAAGGATTTAGCTCGACGGATCATATTCTTAGCAAAGGATATATAGGTGCTCAAGACAGATTTTAAACTGAAATGAATGTATGAAAGTAATTGTATGATTCAGTTTTATTAGTAAATTTGTCATACAGGCCTGACCATTGGGCTATTTTTACAATGATGACACATGACTATCGGCCCAAGGCTGTGTGGATTCAGGTTGAAAAATACACCCTCATTCTCTGAAATTGGCGATTTTAATACCCTTACCACGGGCCCGTGTTGTTGTAAAAAAAAAGCACCCTTAATCCATGTTTTCGTTCACATGGATGATTACAACATTATACCTGACTGGCCCCTTGGGATTATGTCATGGTTTCCAAGTCATTAATCAATTTGTGGGAATTCCATCTACAGGAAATAGCACAGTCATGGTTTAACCGATTCAATAACCATGGCAACAAGGGACGTCCAGGGAAGGGAGGCCCAGGAAAGACCAGCCCACGTGAGATGCCCATCCAGATGAGACAACAGATCACAGACGTCTTCACCAGGATGAGAGAGGAAACCGTTGGCGACCAATGGGAGATTGATGTATGGCGTAATGAGACGTTGGCTATGGTGCAGGGATGGTGGGACAGGTTAACATCGGCAATGGCTACAGTAGAGTAAGTGCTTTCTCTATTGGGACAGTCCATGTAGACTATCAAACTAGATCATTGATAAATTGCAGTCCTACATCACTTATCCTTTAGGGACTGTATTTTTATATCCATGCTGCGCTTAACAGACTACATCTCTATCTTAACCCTAACCCCGGTTTAGGGTTTTTGACCGGGATCACAATTTTCGAGGAAAAATCTAAATCTCTGAGAACATGCTGGGATTCGATCCGGGGACCCTCCGTTCTCAAGCCCCACGTCTCACCCACTAAGCCACGGCCCTCAGCTACACATTCGCGCAGTATACTGTCAGGGGGTTGGGTTAAGAAAGCTAAATGGACTACAAAACCCATATTTATTTTCCACATTTTTATAAACTATATCCGGTACAAACATAATGCGTAACAGGCGCCATTTTGAATTTCCATTAGGGAGAATTGAAGGTGTTGTTATTTTTTTGAACTACACCAAAAAGAATGAAGGCAGCCGCATTCCCGTACTGGAGCTGTGTCTCTCTCCGGGTTGGCTGGTTTGAAATACCGGAAAAAGAGTGATGCTTTCCGGATGCTCACAAGCATTTTCTGAAAAATACCAACATACCTCCAAAGGTGGAAAAACAAAATGGCAACACATTGGATCTAGTTGATAAATCTGTGTTATATTTAGAGTTGTTATCCTATCCCCCTGGGGTCTACTCATCTATCTTACAGTGGTTCTGATTGGTTAATTACAAGATGTACTCATATGAATAGCCAATTCAAATGCAGCTTGTAAAATATTTAACTCCCATCTTTATCAGGGATACAATTATTCTAACAATGTCTCTCATTGGTGCAATAAATGATGTATCCATCTTTTTAACCAAACGGCTGGTAGTTCTCAGGGGGTTAACACCATTGATCTTTTATCTTACAGTTTTGAAATGATCCCACAATCTTGGAATACCTCCCTGAATGAAGTCTACGAGAGAATCCAAGAGTCTGTTGCCGCTGGAAACACCTTAGACATAGCCCAGTGGCGTGAAGATGTACTCAATGCTTCCAGCACATGGTTAACCTTTGACCCTGAAACCATAGCAACCTTAGGATTCAAGTCAGATCCAGAGTTTCTAGACAGACTACAGGACAGGCTAAAACAACACATTGGTCATCTTTTTGACAGAATGGAACTCCAGGTATTCATTTTTGTTACAGAACTAATCTCCTAAAATAGAATTTTATGCATTTGTTATTTCAAAGGCAACAAATAATATGAAAGCAGCCCAACATGCGAAACGTTCACCCAGCAAATGCTAACGAATACATAGCGTATTGATCACTACGTTGTCACCCGCATGTTCAAAAATTTTAAAAATCATGAAACCCAGCGTACCTGTGCAAACCCCTAGTGAACCGCTAAGGAATACAACATATACCAAATATATCATGAACGAATGACAACTTACACGAATGTACACCCAATTTTCCAAAACGGCCCCCTAAATTTCCAAAACGGCGGGCACATGTTAGCTCTACACGCAACAGTGTGACAGGGCCTTAACGAGGAACAATATGTCCATCACCTCTCTGCATACTCACCCAACCTGATAGCCATAACTTTATCTAATCTCCAACTTCACTTGTATCATCAGTTCACAGATGGCCTTCCTGTAGAGGATGCAGAATGGCAGGGACAACTAGAAGATCTTGCATTTTCTTGGGGAAAAAGAATACTGTCAAAACAAGAAAGACCTGGACATGGTGGAAAAGGGTGAGTGATAAGAAATCAAGAAGCAGAGTACCAGGGGGATCAATCTTAACACTTTCCATGCGGTAGGCATCTGCAGACGACATTCCAAAACTTCACAAAAAGTTTCAAAAATGTCAACATTATTGAATTGCATTACCATATTTGGAATCATTATGAGAAATGCTTTGAAATAAGTACTAACATGCCAAGTATTTGTTCAGTAATCCTTGAGATAGACTTTGAAAGTTGGGCAAGGTTTCTGAAAAATTTGTATAATGGTAAAACTAATAGCCCTGTGGAAAGTGTTAACTTGTCGAACTTTATTGTGATGACATCTTGATGGCGCTAATGATGGCGCTCTAGCGCCGTCTGTCGTCTGTTGGTATAGACTTGCATCAAGTCTGTCAGACACAAACAACAACGGTAGGGTGTATATTTAATGGAAGTAACAAGCTTAGCTAAAACTGTAAAAACCAAACAATTAAACATAAAATTAATCATATTCAGGGTGGTAAAAACCCTGCAGCACGTAAGGTTTTTATGATAATTTTAGAAACTGCACAATTTTTAAGGATATTTTCCAACAATTCCATTTTAACTTCAATTAAGTCTATACGACAAACAGCGCAATCATGATGTCATCACAACAAAGGTTCCAGATGAGCTCATTAAAATAGTTGGAAAACGCAACCTGTTAGGGGTCGTCCAAAATTATCGCCATTTTCACTTACGTACAGAGCGTACGTAACTTTTTACCCCCCTCCCCCCTCGAGTTACGTACGCAATAAATGGCCAAATTTTATTTCATTTTGTACTTTAAAAAAAAAATCCCGCCTCTCAAGATCGCCATTTAAGTTACGTACGATTGGGGTATATTTCGACCCCCTCCCCCCTCTTACGTGTACGCTTTGTACGTAACTGAAAATGGCGAAAATTATGGACGACCCCTTACTTACTTTCCTATCCCAAAATTAATAGTATCAATGGCAGTACCCTGGGAAGAGGGGGGGGGCACTCATGTACAAAAGGTGTAATCATCTGCATGAATAAAATTCCTTCCCTGAGAATATGTACCGTGGGTTGTTCCTGAAACAACGTATTTATAGGTATAATTCTTACAACTTCTGTTCATCAGTACTACAAATAATTGCGTATCTGATGCGAAGGTTGCCAGTTCGAATCCGCCAAGAAGCACATGGTGTGTTTTTTCAGCGTTTATGTGCACTGGCATACTCCGGGGAAAGGTTAATAATTGATCATTCTAGTTAACCCAGAGAACCACTCGAACCAGGCATACATTTCTCAAAGAATTGTGATCCTTTTAGGCCAAACAAAGAAGGTCTGTCTCAGAAATATTGTGCAAAAAAGCTAAGTGCTGTGCTTCTTTCTTTTTTTTAGAAAATATACTATGAGGTATGCGATTTTTTGTTGTTGCTTATCCAAGCTTACGGAGAACATTTTTTAAACTTTTTTTTTATAAATCAAAAAAAAAAAAAAATCAAAAAAAAATCAAAAAAAAAAAATCAAAAAAAGAAAAATACGTTTTTTAACCCCCAGCGCATAAACCTACGCGCCGTAGCTCATTTCACATACCAATGCGGGCGAGCTTCTGAGACAGACCTTCTTCTTTGTTTGGCCTTACCCGTAAGCGACATGGTTGCATGATATAGTCATAGAACAGAGATTACAAAATGTTATTTGTTGTTGCTGAAGTTTTGAAGTGAGCCATATTATCGAACAAATAAGATCAAATAAGAAGTTATCCTGATAATATTTTTAAGGAGTTAATGATTGTACCGGGTCATGAATCTTGTATACACACTTTACACTTTAAAATTATTCTTCATTTTCTTTACAGCGGACGCCCAGGCTTTGGGAGACCCCAAGGTCGACCTGAAGGTCGTCCCAATGGTAGACCCGATGGAAGACCCGATGGACGCCCAAATGGAAGACCTGATGGACGCCCCAATGGAAGACCCGATGGACGCCCAAATGGAAGACCCGATGGACGCCCAAATGGAAGACCTGATGGACGCCCCAATGGAAGACCTGATGGCCGCCCCGATGGAAGACCAAATGGTCGTCCCAACGGCAGACCTGATGGCCACCCCACTGGAAGACCTGATGGCCGCCCCAACGGAAGACCTGATGGCCGCCCCAACGGAAGACCTGATGGCCGCCCCACTGGAAGACCTGATGGTCGTCCCAACGGAAGACCTGATGGCCGCCCCAACGGAAGACCTGAAGGCCGCCCATATGGAAGACCTGAAGGCCGCCCAGATGGAAGACCTGAAGGCCGCCCAGAGGGAAGACCTGAAGGCCGCCCAGAGGGAAGACCTCAAGGCCGCCCAGAGGGAAGACCAGAAGGCCGTCCCAATGGAAAACCTGGAGGCCCCAATGGACTGCCCAAGGGTGACCGCCCTGATGGAAGATTCCAAGGACGCCCCAATGGTAGACCCGAAGAAAGCCCCAATGGTGCAATATTATAGACTTGTTAAGTGATATGTAAAAAAAACTGTGCTACAGGCCCAACTGACCATTTTTAATTTTTAATTAAAAAAATTCATTGGAAATGTTTTGATTTGTATTTTTGTTTTTTTAATTTTTTGGATGTTGGATTAAACCATTTTTTTTTATTAATTCCCCTGTATTCATGAATTGTTTGTAAAAAAGAATAATAATGCCTGACCGACCAACCCTGCCTGAGAGGTCTGTTTGCCCGTAGAACAGGTTATGTTTTTCGTCAACTTAGCATTCGGTTAGTACTTAGCCTTTGAAGTATACTTTACTCCACTTTTGGTTATACTTTACTCCACTTCTGGTAATGGATATAAAATCACTTCAGTATCCCACATTTGAGCAGTTACTCTCATCTAAAAGATTTGAGTAGTGGGTATTTTTTTGAACTACACTAAAAATATAACCAAGTTATGTCCTCCACCATTGGGTTTTTATTGCCTGGATTTTATATCAGGCTTTCTCAACTAAATCTGGTACTGCACCACAATTTCTAAGATATCAAACCACCAAGCGTCACTATCCTTGTCCTGACAAATATGGGTCGGTCAAAAAGCCCATCTTTAGGATCCTTACAGGGGTCAAGATGGGGCACCCCATTGCCATTTAAAAGGTGTAGAAGGGTATTCCTGTCACTCATTTATAATTTTGGATACATAAACTTTGAGGCCATACGCCAATTGGCATATGCCAATGCGCCACAGGTGGTGCGTGCGCCACCAGTCGAGAATCCCTGTTTAACATCATGCACCGAAGATGCATTAACATTGAAACATTCCTACGTACAGGTAGTAATACAGTAATCATTACACAATAAGTTTAATGATACAAGAAAAGCATTCCACATATTTGATGTTTAAAAAGAAGATTTTAAAAAGATCGAAGATCAATTTTTAATTATTTTTTTTTTTGGGGGGGGGGGAGTCAACACTCAATACATTGTGTGCGTTACCAATTACTCCCATTATTTAAAAGAAACACCTTTTTACCATGTAATATATATGTAAAATGCAATGAACTGTTTGTATTGTTTTATACTTTTATATATTTACACCAGGAAAATCTGGAACAATTGATCGATTTGAACTTAGCGACAAAACTTTTAAAAACAATAATTTGTTTTTATAAAGTTCATAGTTCAAAGTTCTACATAAGGCCAGTTTATGTGTTACATATACACATGTACGATTGTGTTAATATTATGTGTAGTAGTGTGTGAATAAAATAAAGCGTATCTCCATTAATATGATGTTTTATTGTCGCCTTACAGAAAAAAATACCAACAAAATCATTTAAATGAAAGATTTGGTTTTGTTGTGTTTTCATTTTCGTCAATTGAGGCGTGCACAATGTTGAAATCATTTGGCACACAGTTGAAAAAGCCTCATAATTGTTTACCTCTATGTGGCGGCACACTATGTTTAATCAGAAGTCTTTATATCATGGGAGAGGAAACTTGGCTCGCAACTAAAGAGCCTTCCAAATATGGGCATAAGCTAATTACATAAAAAAGTGATGTCCCACAGATGTAGTGGTGGTGTATTAAAAACAAATGTACTTACATTTGGTTCTAATAATAAACTTCATATAACTGTAAAACCAGAAATGTTTGAGAGTTTAAAATGTCACGAATCAACAATACTGGCCTAATTCACTGCATGGCATTTTTTGTGAATGTAAACGTTGGCGTTACATTGTGTAACTTTGCAATGCACTGCTACAAGGTAGATTGGAAATATTTGCAGCATGACATTTTCGTGAGTTAGTGCTCCTCGCCAAATTAAAATGCATGCAAACATTTCTGGTTTTACAGTAATTTATATGAATTTTGAAGACATTGTCAACATCTTCAGTACATTTGGTATTTAACTGCACTAAGATTGTTAAAAATGTGGCCTATCTGTCAGGGTTTCAATTACTTATTTTTAGCATGAGTTGAGTTAAAGGTAGATGTTCCGAATGCTGGCCTAATTTTCAACATGAGGTTTTCTATTTACATGAAAGGTCATCCTTAAAATTGTGCATTCCAAAGTTTGAATTGCATAACTCCAAGGTCACAAGAAATGTTGTACGTGCCCACTGAGAAGTACACAAACTGGCGGGTGGTTAACCACCTTTGGCAGTAATTCACCGCATTTCAACTTATAATTTATAAATGGAACATTTCTGACCCCTAAGACCCATACGATTTTACAGACATATTGAGACAAATATGGGGATTCTTCTGATATCAAAATATCTTGATGTGAAACCATGATTTTTAAGTAATTAGGAATCGTAATGCTCTGTAACTCGGAATAATTTTTTGAATTATGATCAGAAATATAAATCTGCAAGAAAATCTACTTTCTAAAAAAAATCATGAATAGAGGGCATCCCCTGGAAAAGATCACATAATATGCCTTTAAGAGCATTTTGCAAAAACGCATGGCATCGTGGCGGTGTCTTTAAATTCTTCTTTGGTTGCCCCCAGTATGGCCAGATCAATCCTGATGAAATTCTTGGCTTGTCAAATCAGTGTAAGAACCAATGGGTCAAAATATCTAGGAATGTTATACCCACCAAGCCTCCAAATAAGCAGGCACCCAGGAGATTTTACCCAATGGTTGCCAAATTTTGGCTCATGGTGTTTTCCAAATTTTGCGTAATAATAATATAGAACCAGGGGCTTTTTTTGTCACAAAGACTAAAAGGTAGCTCCTGGTGCGTGCATGCTTATTGGAGGCTTGATACAAGGTAGCTCCTGGTGCGTGCATGCTTATTGGAGGCTTGATACCCACTGGTTGACTCATGTCCCAAACACCACAATTTATGACACGACCAAGACAGAGCCTCTTATCCACCGTGTAAAGTGCTGCCAGCTGAGATTCCTTGGCCATTTTCTCCATCTCCCTGATGAAGAGCCTGCTAAAAAGTATGCCACCTACGTACCAATACATGGCCGAAGATGACCTGGTCGTCCTTGCACATCATATTTGACCTATATACAACGCTTAATAGGGGACAATGAAGGCATGATTCAAGAACGACAGATAGTCACTATTGCACAAGACCGTCGTGCATGGAAGAAACGTGTGGTCGCCTGCTCTGCAGCTGAAGGATGGTGATGATTGTTGACTCTACATGATCCGGCTGCACATCCATTTTAAAAATATATCTTGAGTACCAGGCCCCAGCGCCCTCCAATTTGGACCCAGTCAACCAAATTACTGACACTTTTGTGAGAAATAATTATTGCACCATAATTCCTGCATTCTAATTTATTCTATAAAATTACTTTTATTTATGCACTTGGCAAACACACACACCATACACATACAAAATACAAATTATATAATGAAAATCCTTTGGCACAGTTGGTAAATCATTACAAAAAAGTGTGAATATTATTTGCTGATGAATGACAAATAAGGCCTAAAATAAATTGGTTTGTTACCCTTCATCCCTGTCCCATGTGATGAATCTACAAATCTTGAATTTAAAAACTTGCAAAACACTTAAACACTCTAAAATTGGCAAAGCGTGAACATTTAATCATGCACAAATTATAACTTTTACACACAGTACTTCACAGAGCTACACTGTTAAAACATTTTTAATTTAGGAGTGGTTGTTCATTTGTCAAAATCTCTTTTTCAGTGAACTATGTATAAAAAAGAATGATGTATCAAACACTTTTTCCACTTACTAGTAACTTTTCCCCCCGGGTGGGGGGGGGGGGGGGGGGGGGGGGGTGGGGGTGGGGTGGGGGGCAGGGCAGTAATGTATAATGTTGTAATCATTCGCGAAAAAGCGGATTAAGGATGCTTTTTTCGACCACAACGCGGGCCCGTGGCTAAGGGTATCAAAATCGCCAATTTCAGGGCCGATATTCACGTGTCATCATTGTAAAAATAGCCAAAAATGGTTAGGCCTACAAAACAAATTTGCTAACAAAACTGAATCACACAATTACTGCATTGTTTTTTCAATCTAAACTCTGTCTTGAGGACCTATATCCGTTGCTATGAGTATGATTCGTCAAGCTATAATCCTTGTTAAGGGTCACTTTTTCCCTCTTTGAGAGTCTGTGTTAAGGGTAGGTTTTGAGTAAATTCACACGGATGATTACAACTTTGATACGTGAGTGACCCCCGGGATCTTCTGCTGAATGTGCAAATTAATATCAGATTCCATGGCAAACCATAAAAGCTTTTAATAAATGGGTTGATCCCATTTTGCTTGTTTTTTCTTCATTGTATATAATGCTAAAATCATACCATCACTATCAAGTATGAGTATTACAGTCATATATTCCTAATTTGTGTAAAGATAAATCAAGGGTTTAGCGCAAAATAGTCCTATCTGCAATGGCTGCCATTTGTTAGATTGTGATATCACAAGGGCATATCTTAAAGGACTCTTAATGTATAACATGTGGCAGCTATTGGAAATATTGACCTTTTCCCATAACTGAGATGAAGTTAAAGAATATCCTATCTGGTATAGCTGCCCTGTGTTACTTTTAGTTTATATCAAGGGGTCTGCTATTGGCTACCACATCTGGCAGCTATTGCAGATGGACCATTGTTACACTAAACCCTCGAAATGATGGCAAACTGACAAGATATTTTTATAGTTCTACTCTAACTGCAATTCACCCTGGAATAGCAGTGACTGATCCATTACCCACAATTCATTGAGGCGTGACTTGGCCATCTTGGAGGTTGTGTATTGTGCGACAGCAACGATTGATCCCTGTTAAGAAATCAAATGAAAAACATGATACATATTAGATGAACAAACAAGATCAAATGTAATATGCAGTATGGCAGTATCATATATAGCTTTATAACCCTAACCCTGGTTTAGGGTTTTTAACCGAGGTCTCAATTTTCGAAGAGGAAACACCAAATAAATTGCAGAGGACCGACCGGGATCGATCTCGGGACCCTCAAAACGTCGTCTCACCCACTATATTCAGCGCTCAATATAAAGACTCGGTTGATTACGTCATCGAAAACTGTCCGCACAAGCGCTTGGAGATAGGCTTAGAAGTAGTATTTTTAGTACTCAGGGGGTTACGGTTGAGTTACCATTTCCACATGGGTTTTTTTGTTTCAAAAATGTGTCCATAGAATTCTATCTGCTCTTACAAGATGAAACCAAAGTTGACCAAATGTTTTCACAATCAGCATGATGTCACAAATCATGTTTACTTGCCCCTGATTGGTCACTCGGCTGTTCCATTGAACTCCCCTCCCTACTCAAATGGGAAAGGTCATTGTATGAGTCAATGGGGGAAAGGTCAAAACAGGTCACAACTCTCTTATTTTTTTTCCGTATTTTTTAATTTTCATAGAAAATGATGCAAAATCGTCCCCCTGTACATTGTCAATAGGTGAAAAATGACATTGTCCCCTTTGACAGAGCCTGGGAATGGATAAGTTCAATTGATGTAACAACCCCAACCAAGAGAATAACATAATTGGATTTACTGATATCTTGAAACTGCAGTAGCAATATTTGTCTTCTCTACCACACAATGAATCCTCTATCAATCATCCCTAAAATTGATGCAAAATTCTCAAAAGTGTTCATATTCATATTCACTTTTTTCTATTGAATTTTGGTGTGCTCAATGGACCATATCTCCTTATGCACACTTGCGACTTATAAACAGTGGCGGC
This sequence comes from Ophiura sarsii, assembly GCA_035610835.1. Lineage (NCBI taxonomy): Eukaryota > Metazoa > Echinodermata > Ophiuroidea > Amphilepidida > Ophiuridae > Ophiura > Ophiura sarsii. The sequence goes on from CM069453.1 coordinate 67,375,212, forward strand.
ACTACATGGAAGCAAGGGGGGGGATTTTTCCCCCCCCTAAAAAAAAAATCAATTTAGTTAAAATTAGAAAAAAATAGACAATTTTCGCATAAAATGGCAATTTTTTTCCGCACTATGCGCACATTTTTTTACTAAATTAGACCAAATGTTGACAATTTTAGCATAAATCAGCTAAATTTTGTGCGGAACCGTGCATTTTCATACCAAATGAGTTAGTATTAGACCAAATTTGACAATTTAAGCGTAAACTGGCACACAAAATGTGCACATAAAAAATATTTTTGCTCCCCCCCCTTACGAAAATGCAATCACCAAAATTTGGTTGCAGCAAGGTGGTACCAGGTTGCGCAAGGTTGTCGCAAGGTTGCAGACGTTTGTCGCAAGGTTGCGCAAGGTTGTGGATGATTGCTGCAAGGTTGCGCAACCTTCTCAGAAAAACCAAACTGGTTGTGCAAGGTTGCTGCAACCAGTTCAGAAGAACCAAACTGGTTGCGGATGGTTGCGCAACCTTCTCAGAATTACCAAACTGGTTGCGCAACCTCCTGCAACCAGTTCAGAAGAACCAAACTGGTTGCGGATGGTTGCGCAACCTTCTCAGAAGTACCAAACTGGTTGCGCAAGCTCCCGCAACCAACTGGTTGCGCAAGCTCCCGCAACCTCTTCAGAAACACCAAACTGGTTGCGCAAGGTTTCTTCTTATGTTCAAAGGTCAGGTCAAAAGGTCAAACATGTGAAATAAACATTGCTGTCATTGTAACCTTTACTAAAATTGTAGTGACTTTGATGATTAATTGTACCCATACTTTGTAATCAATTTCATAATGAAAATGAGGTATGCTAGAAAAACAAGTTGTGAATCATATTCTAATCTTTGAAGGAAACTGATGTTGCAGATAAAAATGCTGAAGAATAGTAAGTTTAAAACATATAAGCTTATTTTGGTATTGGTTCCGAATTTTGACACACGTTTTTGGTGGTTGCTAGCTGGTTGCAAACAGGTTGCGCAAGGTTATATTTTTCCAAATTTAACCAGTTGCTTGCGCAACCTTGCGCAACCTTGCACCACTAGCTGGTTGCGGCAGGTTGCGCAAGCTTTAGATGTTTCTGCAAGGTTGCGCAAGGTTATAATGTTCCAAATTTAACCAGTTGCTTGCGCAACCTTGCACCACTAGCTGGTTGCGGCAGGTTGCGCAAGCTTTAGATGTTTCTGCAAGGTTGCGCAAGGTTGTAATGTTCCAAATTTAACCAGTTGCTTGCGCAACCTTGCACCACTAGCTGGTTGCGGGAGGTTGCGGCAGGTTGCGCAAGCTTTAGATGTTTCTGTAAGGTTGCGCAAGGTTGTAATGTTCCAAATTTAACCAGTTGCTTGCGCAACCTTGCACCACTAGCTGGTTGCGGGAGGTTGCGGCAGGTTGCGCAAGCTTTAGATGTTTCTGCAAGGTTGCGCAAGGTTGTAATGTTCCAAATTTAACCAGTTGCTTGCGCAACCTTGTGCTTGGTTGAGATACAAACTTAAGGTTACACCGCCAACTGACATTGTAAGGTTGCGCAAGGTTGCGCAAGGTTGTATTTTTCCAAATTTAACCTTGCGCAAGGTTGTAATGTTCCAAATTTAACCTTGCGCAAGGTTGCGCAAGGTTGTAATGTTCCAAATTTAACCTTGCGCAAGGTTGCGCAAGGTTGTAATGTTCCAAATTTAACCTTACGCAAGGTTGCGCAAGGTTGTATTTTTCCAAATTTAACCTTGCGCAAGGTTGCGCAAGGTTGTAATGTTCCAAATTTAACCTTGCGCAAGGTTGTATTTTTCCACATTTAAGGTTGCGCAAGGTTGCGCAAGGTTGCGCAAGGTTGCAGAATTGATTGCGATAAAGGTTGCGATTTTCATAAGGGCCCCCCCAAAAAAAAAATTATGAGGCTGTTGCCGCCACTGCTTATAAACGCTCATTATTGGTGACAGGTCTCATTTGTACTTACATCGTATGGCAGCTTTGTATCCTCAAGTTGCATAAGAAAATCAATGCTTCTCTGCGGTACGTTCTGCGACGTGGCATAGCCCCCAAATGGCTTCACGTATCTGGACATAGATGGAATGTCTTGAAGGTACAGCTAGAACAGTAAAAAAATAACAAATATTAATTCTCTAATTATATGGCTGTTCATAAACTCACCCGGGCATCTCTTGGTGTGGGTGGCACACCCTGGTGCTCTTCTGGGATACACACAAAGGGTGCTCAGGATTGGTGCCAGTCACACTGATACCATTGCCTCAAGAAACAATTCTTAACAGCTAAGAATGTTTAGACAATTCTCATTGGTTCTCAGAGAAATTGACGATATTCATTTCAGACAACTTAACTTACATTAATAAGCGTGACCACCCTCGCGCAGTGTGTGGTAATTATAGTTTTCTTCCATAACCCTAACTCCCGGGCGTGTTTTTGTGAATTAAACTATCAGGGGAGAAAAACGGGTCAAATTTGAGGGGAAAATCAGTTTCCACACGCGCCGCGAATCGAACCCGGGCCGCGTGCATGCAAGTCTGATGCGCTGATGACTGAGCTACACGGGGGAGGTTCCAAAAACTTAAGTTTTTTTAACCAGTTAAACCATGCGTTGAGCGTGGCACGAGATTGATGGGGGCGCCGCGGGGTACAAGATTGTAGCACTGTAGTGTTTTGTAGTGTACAGGAGGGTTAGGGATAACGCACACTTCTGCAATGCAATTTTCCTGCGTGCTTATGCAGCGCATAACACCGATGCATGGCGTACTCGCCGCACAGGATTGGATGGAATGTTTTGGGGTGATTCGAAACTAACAGGAGTAAAAGTTGACAAATGTGGGCAATTAAAGTTACAATTTTGATTAAATAAAATGTCAACAGTATGGCTGTTTTAAAGAATGAGAATAAAGGTATTGTTTTTAGACCGTACCCGTGTTATATTGTCTGACATAAATGCGAGAGGTAGTACTGTAAAACAACTTAATTTCGCTAGCAATTTAATTTCGCTAATTTCGCTAGGCGATCCAATTCGCCAAATTAAATTGCCGCCAATTAAATAATTTTTAATTGTTATATATAGGAAATTAAATTTCCGCAAAAAGTTGACTAAATGCTAATTCGCTAAATTAAGTTGCCGTGAAATTAAACTGTTTTACAGTAGTATTTTTTGCAACTCCACTTAGAATAATGCTACCGCCCGCATTTATGTCAGACAATATAACACGTACGGTCTAAAAACAATACCTTTATTCTCTAATTACAACATAATAACGATTCATCTGTTACATAACTCACCCGAGCATCTCTTGGTGTGGGTGGCGCACCCTGGTGCTCTTCTGGGATAAACATACAGGACGTGTAGACTTTGCCGCAGTCTGTGTTATTCAAGTCGGATACATCCATCTGCGGGGGAGGAAAGAAGCAATAAAATATCAAAATATCACAAAAGGTAAAAGATAGTGAGATAAATTAGGTTCATGTAAATAGTAAAATACATTGTGTGCTGCGATCGCATGTTTTCAGGAACAGATAATTGGCCAAAATGGTGCGAAGTCATTCAGGGGATGAAGAACCCCCCTCTAGGGAAATCCAGCACACTCGACTAAGGTAATATAATTTTAAAATACTTCACTTCAGAGGTTTTAATAAATGGATATAAGGTTACAGGGACTATGCTTTTTATCACTATGCTCATAATTAGTTTAAATTTGGGGGCATTAAGGCTATCAGGTATAAACACATCAAGATCTACCCGTTTTTAAACTTTTGTTTACTGTATCATTAATTTCTATTTTGCCATCAGGACAATCCTCTACCATAAAAATATTGAGAATCCCCCTTCCCTCAGGCAATCATTCGCCCCAATAACTTCACAAATGCATTGAGTAGAATACCCTCCGACTCGTTCTTTCTATCAAGCAATCACTCACCCCAATAACTAATGGTGTAGTGACCTCCATAGGTATCTGTTCTCTGTTTCCTAGTGGATAAAAGTACTCCAATAACACTCCTTGTGTCAGCTTCTGAGCTCTCTCAATATCACAAGCTGCCTGGTCCATGCAAATCCAACGGGCTGATTACATAGGATAACAATAGAAAAGTTAGTAGAAGTAACAAAATAAAAGCCCAGCGAGCCAAGTTGTTATAGTTTGTTCAGTTCCAAATTGGCGAAGCCTCCTTACCGCAGTGAATGAATACAGAAGGACACTGGCGTGATGAAGGCAACAAGCGCACTGTGAATCATATGCGTGATGCGCGTGTGCACCCAAATTCATGTATGTGTGGCCATAATCACGCATGTAGGTTTGGATAACTTTTGCGCCAGGAAAGATAAAAACTGAATATTTCTCGCCAATTTGGAACTGATTAAACTAATAGTATCTGTATGAATGCAATCTTAGAAACCATCCTTATCGTAAATGTTCAAAGAAGAAAAAGTGACCCGCAACCCTTAGGCCACAAAAAAAACCTGTTCTACGAGCCTGGTTTGTACATATTTTTATTCATTTTTAAAAATATTTTTAGAACAACTTTTGGGACAATTGTTTATCATTTGTTTGCATTTGTTTGCATTTTCTTTTGAAAATTGTTGAAAAATCACCAATAATTCACAACAGTTGTGTTTCAAAAAATTGGGGCTTTGGAATGAACATTTTTGCGTTTTTTGAATTTTCAATAAAATGAGAGTCTTTAGAGCTGATGCAGGCTCAAAAAGAGTGTCTTAAGAGCTGATGTAGGCTTAAAAGGGGTGGGGTTTTAAGAGCTAACAGAAGAGGGTGAAAATCAGGTCTTCAGGGCGGCACATACCTGTACCCCTTTCTAATGTCAGTGCCCCCCCCCCCCCCCCCCCCCCCCCACCCCTCGCCCGGAAACACATTTCAATCATGTAAGGCCAGGTACTGGCCAAAATCTCTGGTTTTAAATACTTACAATATGCATAGTGCCTCAATTGGAACCCATCATATGTGACAGCCATCTCATATCGTGGGCACTCACTACCTGCCAAACAGTCAAATCCTTTCTCTTGCTCCAAGTCATTGTTGTCAAATGGATTCTCTGGTAGTCTGTTAGAGAGATAAGAAGAAGATATCATTAGTGTCCTTATTAGTAAATTCCTATGCTTAAATATAAAACAGAAGTATAAAGGCTATATCTTGCCAGACGTCCCATACGGAATAAACAGTGGACAACTACTATGCATTTTCATTGGTTTGAGCATGCGCACATGAGTAACGGGACGTCTAGCAAGACATGTATTGCCAGTATAAAATCATATCATGCAAGCATGTTGTTGGTGATAGGAGATCGACATACTGTAATCGTGGACATTTTCGCACTACATTAATGTTCACGCTCCAAGCAGCTACATCGAAAATAAAAACATGAGAACATATTTATTTTGCGTATAACTTTATGTAATGAACTTTCAAATCGCGTATTTAAAAAGAAGCTAAATGTCTGAAAATCGGCAAAGCGAGAAAATTTAATCGTGCGAAAATTACCACTTTTACAATAGACTGCTTCTTCTCCCACACGGTTAGGCCAAAAAAAGAAAAGAAGTTGTGTTGCCCTCAAGTGCTAAAAAATAAAAATTGGGTCGATCTGTCAACATTTTTTTCTTTTCTTGGCTGAAAAATAAATGGTTTATGTTGAGACAAAATTGGTGTAGGCCGTAGGTCAATTTAACTAGTCAAGTTTCTAGTGTGATAAGTCTAAAAATTAAAAAAATCAAGCTATAACCTATTCATTTCAAGCAATAAATAGTAACATTTAGACACTCTGGCCCGTATTCTCGTACGTAGTTAAACACGGTTTTAAGCTAAACACGCGTCTAACTTTGACTTTAGACACAGCGTTTAACTAAACGCGATTCTCGTACATTTGTTTTACTTAAACACGCGTCTAACTCACTGAAAAGTGTCTAACTTTAAACATGGGTATGGGGGTAGTTTAAGGCGCGTTTAACTAAACAAATACACGAACTGTATGCCTTGAATGATTACTCAACCGTACCCGCTGTAAGCTGCCGAGCATATTGTGTAGTATTAAAAATACACGTGCGTTTGAGGTATTCAGTCGATATCTATTGTAACCTCAGGGCCACAACAACAATAAATACCTGTATACATACTATACAGTAACGCACAACCACCCTGGGAACGAGATTCGCCGAGTTTAAAACCGTGTTTAGTTAAACACGTTGTTTAAAAGATAAACGCACGTTTTAGTTAAACACACGTTTAGTTAGACACGATTTTAAGCTAAAACCGTGTTTAGTACGAGAATACGGCCCTCTAAGATCAAATTTAAATCTAAAAAAATATTTGAAAAGAAGAAGCTGACCCTAGTTTTTTTGCAATTTTAGGGTTTGTTGCTGAGGGCAACACAACCTTTCTTTTTTTTTTGCCTTATAGTATCAATCTTGGAATGAAAACTGGTGGTAATGAATTCCCTGTTATCTAATCCTTACATTCAGATATGTGATGCAATCAAAAACGGAATGAAACGAATGTTCGGAATATTGATTTTGAGTTACAGGTAAAAAGAAGTGACAGATTCTCATGATTTACTTTGTTTTCTCAGTTGGTAAATTGTTTGTAACTTAAAAGCTAGAAGTTCAATTTTAGTGGGGTTTGGACTATACTGTAGCATTTTACACCTGCTGTCAAATGATGGACAAATATCAGAATTGAAAACTGCCGACATGCGACTCATTTCGATTGATCACTTCCCATAATTATTTATATAATATTGAATGGCTTTGAGTGTGATACTATTAGATAATATTAGTTATCCCCTGTTTGTTCATGCAATACGGACAAATATCTATGGTTTGTTTCCAATATCACATGAGGCGATAGCCGAATGTGATATTGGAAACAAACCATAGATATCCGTATTGCATGAGAACAAACAGGGGGTAACGAATTTATCATTCAGTAGACGTGAATGCATTTTTATATAATTGTCACTTACCTCTCTGATTTTTTTTTTTTTAAATACAAACTTTCAACAAAAACATTGCCAATTTTTTTTTTTTAAATCTCAAAAAATCTCAAAAAAATTCCTTTTTTTTTTAAATTAAAAAAATATTGGTTAAAAAAAATCTAAAAAAATCTAAAAAAGAAAATTTCAACAAAAATTGGTTAAAAAAAATCTCAAAAGAAATCTCAAAAAATCGGGAAAAAAAATTGGAAAAAAAAAATTGAAAAAAAAGTTTCAAAAAAATTCTCAAAAAATATAAACAAAATATTTTTAAAAAAATCAAAAAAATTCAAAACATTGTAAAAAAGTCATTCTTGTATCACACCTTCCAAATTAATGGATCAATCCAGAACTAAATTTAACCAATCAAAATATGTGATAACAAACTGTCCAATACAGTAAATAAATAATTTTAATTAAACAATCTCTTCCACATACTTATTATTTCACTTATGTGTGTATGATGTATATTACTTGTTAGTACTGTGTTATCAATGATAGATACGGGTCCATATCACTAGAGTAGTGATAAATTACTCTAGTAATACGGGAAAATATTCATTGGGGCATTAACCAATGGCAATGCAGCATTCATGGCTACTGAATGATAAATGAATATATTGCATGAGCTAGACAAATATATTCTTGTATCGCACAAAATGAATACATTAAAAAATATTATGATTATTTATAACAGACTGTTTTGATAAAAAATCAAAAATTAGCCTGAACTTAACGTTAATCTTAACAAAATTGAAACACCGATCTCAAAAATGTACTTAAGCGCATCATCTGCGCATACAAACGGAAAATGCTATTGACTTCATTTTTCACACATAGTTAGTAACATAGTTAGGGGGGGGGTAGGGTCAAAAAAATTCGCACGGTCAAAAAAATTCACATAGTCACAAAATTTCGCACAGTCACAAAATTTCGCACAGTCAAAAAATTTCGCACGGTCACAAAATTTTGGACTCAAAAAAGCACAACGGTTAACAAATAATGCCAATTCCTCAGTGTTTTAGGCCCTATTTTTTTTCCTTATGCAAATTTAGCGACCCGGTCTTGGGAATTTAGCGTCCCGGTATTTGGAGCCAGGGGGGAAACTTGCCCCCCCTGCCCCCCCCCCTCCCCCCGGTCGGTACGCCACTGCACCCTGTATACTTACTCTATTTTAGCAGGTGGAACAGGCGGCTTCGATGTTACTACTGGTTTGGTTGTTACTGCTTTGGTAGTTGGTGCTTTGGTAGTTGGCGCTTTGGTAGTTGGCACATTTGTGGTAGTTGTTGGGACTTCTGTAGACGGATATCGCGTAGTTGCAAATTTGGTAGTAGTAAATTCGGTAGTTGGTGCTTCGGTAGTTGTCCATTCAGGAGCAACACAGGTAGGAGTATCCATGACGGTGGTATCCATGGGGACCAATATTTCATTGCGACGATTGAACATTCTCCAGGGCCTATGCATACAAAAATGGAGAATTAATGTATTAGAAAATTGTATACACTTGTGACTGGTGAGGCATTTATAAAGAGATCCGTAAATATATGGCTATGAACAAATTATAAGAACCAATAACTATGACATCTAAGGGGAGGTCTATCTCTGATCGGTAAATCATTGGGGAAATTATTTCTTGGCCCCGATTATGACCCATACCTGTATGAATGCTCTGCATGTATGTCCTAAACTAAACAAAAGATTGTACAAGTTGACAAAAATCACCATCACCATGCTTGTAATTTGCAGACAATACGCCACGGACAACAAATTTGATCAATTTTTTTCTTCTTTCTGCTCTATACAGAAATGTATCGGTAGTACTCTAGGCATTCGATTTTAAAAAAGAAACAGAAAAGGCTATATTATAACAATCGTTTGTCTCAAAGCTCTTCAGTTTTTCAAAACCTAATGCGGAATGCAGTTTTTCAAAGTTTTTTTGGTGTTTTTTTTAAATATAAAATATTGAAATCCTTGTAAAAGTGACCTTTTGTATTTAAAATAACCAAAAGATTTTTTAATATAGCCTAAGATACATACGCATCAAACACATTGACGACGTAATCCGCCTCAGCATCGTAAACTTCTCCGCTCACTAGTAGGGTGGTTGTTAGTTCGTCCAAATACTCCCAGATGTTGAATTCCATTGCGTAGCCACGGAACGTATGGGCATAGTACACGGTAGTATTCTCGTACTCTATGAAAAGCTGTGTGCAAACAAAAGGTGTCTAAATTAAACGCGAGTCTATCTTTTAAATGACGTGTTTAACAAAACCCGATTTTAAACTCCTCAAATCTCGTCCCCAGAGTGGTCGTCCGATCACTGTATGCAGGTATTCATTCAATTTATTGTTGCCCAAATGGGTTACAATAGATCTTGACTGCATTCATCAAATGCACATGTATTTTTAAGACTACATGATCTGCATGTCAGCTTGCACCGAGCACAGTTAAGTAATCATTCAAGGCGTACAATTGGTGCACGGGTTTAGTTTAACGCATGTTAAACTACCCCCATACCCATGTCTAAAGTTATATACACTTTTCAGTGAGTTAGACGCATGTTTAAGTTTAAACACATTTTCGAGAAATGCATTTAGTGTTTAAAGTCAAAGTTAAATGCGTGTTTAGCTTAAAACCATGTTTAAATAGTAAATATGTATGAGTATAAGGCCCAAAATGTATGTTCAATGTGCAGGATTTGTCTATCTATTTATTTGTTCTCAAAAAAAGAAAACAGACACAACTGCCAATAAACGGCAATCCTGCATCCACCTCAAAGGTATGGGTATAGTACACAGTAGTTGCAGACAGGCTCAAGCAATATTGAGAACAAAATATATTGTTAGGGCCGTAAGTAAACACTCCCTCCCAATAATTCAATATTGTCATAACTAATGGTACATGTGAGACATTGACCCTCCGTCCTTGATGCACTTGTGGGTCACACCTTCAACCAACCCCCTTCTCTCAGATGTACTTGTGGGTCATTACTTATTGGGCTTTTCCAGATAATAATGACCCCCCAGTCTGGAATTCCATGACTCCCTCTTTGAAAAGTATATAGAATTCCAGATCAAACTTTAAAAAAGTATGGAATTCCAGATCAAACTTTAAAAAAGTATGGAATTCCAGATCAAACTTTAAAAAAGTATGAAATTCCAGATTAAAATCTAAAAAAAATATGGAATTGGTGGAAAAAAAGTCTGGAATTCCGATGTCCTCTATGGGGGGGGGGGGGTCTAAATTGTGCAAAAGGCTGGAATTCCAAGAACATGTGTGGATTGACATTTGACATGTCCATCTTTATGTTTATATGAATAAAATATAATTGTGTCTTTCAAACCTTCTCCCTGCAGGATGTATTTATAGATTTCCTTTCTCACCCTCCCCCTTCCTTCCATTACCCTCTTCCTGACATACATGTGGCACACTAGATGCTGGTGGATTTAACATGTGCATCTTAAGGTCACCAAGATCGTATAATAAAGATTTTCAAATCCTCTTTGATGTACTTGTGGGTCTACCTATCCCCCTCCCCTCCCACTTTCCTCCTTCCCCTGCCCTCTCCCTGACATACTTGTGGGTTATTAGGTGCTGGTGGATTTAACATGTGCATGCTTAAGGTAGACAAAGCAAGATAGTATAACAAAGCTTTCAAATCCTCTTTGATGTACTTTTGGGTATCCCTATTCCCCTCCCACTTCCCTCCTTCCCCCTGCCCCCTCCCTCACATACCTGAGGGTCATTAGGTGCTGGTGGATTCTCATGCACATCTTTCGGCAGATAGAAGGAGATGGTATAATTGTGTCTCTCGAACCATCTATTTTCTCCAGCATCGGATTTGACTTTGGTGTGGACAGGTATAGTGCGCATAATCTTAGAACCTGTATGCAAAATGGGGAGAAAACAAAATTGGTTTTAAAATATTACAGTTTATACTTGAGGCTTTATGATCATTGGTTATGAATATAATAGTAATAGCAATTGCAAGTATGCTATCTGCAAACTGGATCTCAAGTGTTTGTGATTCCACCTTAACCCTAAACCTTCCTCAGCACTATAAATAACTACACTGCTAAGCTCCTGGTAGCATGCATTTCCCCAGCCTTACTCGTGGTGCGAATCGGATGGGCCTTCAAATGGCGACAACAATCTTAAGATTTTCCAGCTGACTCCTGTGGCGCAATCAGTTAGGTGCCATATTTCCATTTCCATGCGGGTGACCTGGGTTCGATCCCTGCTGCTGGAGCAGCCTGATTCCTGATTAATACCTGACATCAATTGATATTAGGCCTAATCTCAAGATACAGGTGGGTTCACTATTAAATTATATGTACAATATCGGCCAATATTGTTGGGACACTTTATACATGTGTTTACACCCCCACCCCCTCTTCCCCTAGATCAATGTTAAAACATGATTTTTGGGTTACGGGATACTGAAAGGGGTTAACTTTGCCCAGTGGGGTGGGTGGGGGGAGTTATTCATGTTGAGAAAAGGCTTCAAACTTTCCGACAAAGACAGCAATGTTTCAGTAGTGCAAATTCTGCGGAGATATGGGAACACATTAAAGAGTAATTATTACCAGGGTGTCCCAACTAATTATGACCACGATTGTAGATCATATATATTTTGATATTTTGTTGGTGAGTGTCAGTCACAAGAACACCAACTTTTGAGGGGCTAGCCAAGGTACACAATTATAGCTCAAATTCCCAAAGTTATAAAACAACTTTTCAAAAAGATGATCACAGGGAGGGGGGGGGGGGGAGCCTTCAATTAGCCTTTTTGAAGAATGTTTAACACAATAAGAGGGCAGTATTTGGGTATATTCGATAGGAGAGGGCGCACTTCCCTTTTGGGTAAATCCAAGGAAATACAAAGAATGTGTCAATTGGGTATGCAAAGTTCACCATACCTCTAAAAGCCTAATTTGCAAGAGAGCTGGAATCAGTTTAAAAAGCTAAAAATGTCACACCATGTGAAAACAGCACCATATAATCATTCTGTGCAATCTCAAGGCACGTCATTCAAGTACAGGTAAACATCCTGATAGTTCGTTTATGTATCGTAATAATATTATGTTAAAAACTTTTTTCACACCATAGTTCAACATTATGTCACATATTAGAAAACAATTCTGTGCTGATCAATTTGTTTGGTGTTTTTGTCATGTATGTAGACCTGTTTATGTACGAAACATATTTGTGTACATCTTTATTTTCGCACACTGTTATTAGGCAAAAGAGGCAAAAATTAATGTACCACAAAAATAACCATTTCAGCAGCACTTCCTCTTTCCATAGTTATACCAGCTTTCACTTATTTCCCAGGCTAGTCACCTACATGTATAATATACATAGCATGACTTTCCTACTGTTATATATCATTTGAGGCTTGCATCTATCATCTATAAACCTACTCACCACCTACAATCTTGGAAAAAAGTCCTTGGAACGCGAACGCTGAGCTGAGCACACGTGCTGGGTAAGTTGTGCATGTATTGATACTAAGTGTCTTCTGTTATAAACGGAAATTGTTCAAATGAGATTTTTACTTCCCCACCCCCCATCGATCAATGTTGGGACACTCTGGCAAGCTGCAGGAGCCACTGGCCTTGGTCAACATTGTACGGGGGAGTGGGGGTGACACTTGTCCGTTAATCACACGCAAGTGTTCCAAGACTTTTTTCCAGGATTGTAACTTGACCCATAGCATGCATTATAATCAAACAATAGAATTAAAATGAAGGTGACACACTCCCTGTGTCACCCTCGACTTGTGGCAGAGTTGAACCTAACATTTGCCAACATGTAACAGTATACAGTGTCCGCAAAATAATAGACATATTAAAAAAATGGCCAGCTATGTAGCTTAAGTTAAATCTTTAAAGCTGGGGTGAGTGCATACAGTGTGTATCAAATCAAAATAACTTAGGGAAACCCAAATGGAATAATCAATTAAATAAAAAGTACAGAGTTTTAGATAAAGTGTGAAATGTCTTAAAAGACCATGATGTTCTCTTTCCAATGGACACCCTGATCATGAAAGCATTGTGAAGGTTGAATGAATAATAATGTATTGTTGGGCAGCAGGTGACATTTGCACTGTGACAAGCCAGGAACCCCAGCCATCCAATCAACCATTCTTTGTTTGACAAGCTCTCAATGGATGCAGAAAATCTGTTTTTGACCAAAGTGATTTCATAAGCATTCACAGTGGCACTCGTTTGACACAAGAGAGTTTATATTCAACTAAAATAAATCTTTCTTTTTTTTAAATTTGATAATCACTTTCTACATGAGCAAAATCATATGGGATGCTCCATTTCTTAGAATTTGACCCGAGATCATTGGCTTTTTTGACATTCATTATGTCTCGTCGCTTCCTTAATGAAATTAAATATATTTAAACTTTTTAAAGGCCTAAAAATCTTCTTTTTTTTCTTTAGATTTTTTCTTTATTTTTTTATTCTTTTTTTTAAAAAGTTAAAAAAGGTTCTTTGTAAGCTTAAGATTAGCAACAACAACAACAACAAATCGCTTACCTTAAAGCCTTTTTCTAAAAAAAATAATTAAAAATCGCACAGCACAACGCTTAGCTATTTTGCAAAATGTTTCTGAGACAAACCTTCTTCTTTGTTTGACCTATTATCAACTCACCATTATTGTTGTGACCGTGTATATACCTATATAGCTTCATATAGGCTTTGTGTAATGCCAGGTCATAGGTCAAAGCTTTGACGGTCACCGACACCCATGCACTAGGACTATACATACGAGCTTCATAATCATCGCCACCGCAGAGAACCTGATACTCGGGCTCCTCTCTAGTTGGTCTGACAAACGGCGGTCTAAATGGGCGACGGCAAGCAGTGTTGTTGTACCACTTTCGACTCGCTTCATTTTTGCGTCCCTTGTGTGGATATGCCGACTGACCACGGCTATGGTGGGTAGGGCGAGTGCTGTGTGGCTTTCCCGACTGACCACGACTACTTGGATTATGGTGGGTAGGGCGAGTGCTGGTGCGGTCACCACCCCATCTATCGCGCCATGATGTTGGCTGACGCCTGGGTGTTTCTCCCTGTGCTGGTCTATTAGGGCGGTCCCTATATATTGATATAAAAGACATGTTAGTCAGTAATTAGGCAACAGATACAGTTTTCTACAAGCAAATGGACCTCTCAGGTAGGGTCGATCGGTCAGGCGTTTTTGTTTGTTAGTTTTTTCAAACAAAATTGGGACATTTTGGTGAATTTTCAGCAAACGAAATAGGCTTTATTTCATACTGATACACTAAAAATACCAGACAGCCATATTTGAAGATAGTATGTCCAATATTTGTGTTTCTTTTAATAAATATGTTGGCAACAAGTAAATCTGGCGACTAAACCGTTGATATCGACAACAGCACTAAAATTACCTTGATTCAGTGTTTCTACTCGTAGACTCGTAGACCATCTGTCCCACCACCCCTGGGCCGCTGTCCTGGTATCCTCTTACCTTGATTCAGTGTTTCTACTCGTAGACCATCTGTCCCACCACCCCTGGGCCGCTGTCCCGATATCCTCTTACCTTGATTCAGTGTTTCTACTCATAGACCATCTGTCCCACCACCCCTGGGCCGCTGTCCCGATATCCTCTTACCTTGATTCAGTGTTTCTACTCGTAGACCATCTGTCCCACCACCCCTGGGCCGCTGTCCTGATATCCTCTTACCTTGATTCAGTGTTTCTACTCGTAGACCATCTGTCCCACCACCCCTGGGCCGCTGTCCTGATATCCTCTTACCTTGATTCAGTGTTTCTACTCGTAGACCATCTGTCCCACCACCCCCTGGGCCGCTGTCCCGATATCCTCTTACCTTGATTCAGTGTTTCTACTCGTAGACCATCTGTCCCACCACCCCTGGGCCGCTGTCCTGATATCCTCTTACCTTGATTCTGTGTTTCTACTCGTAGACCATCTGTCCCACCACCCCTGGGCCGCTGTCCTGATATCCTCTTACCTTGATTCAGTGTTTCTACTCGTAGACCATCTGTCCCACCACCCCTGGGCCGCTGTCCTGATATCCTCTTACCTTGATTCAGTGTTTCTACTCGTAGACCATCTGTCCCACCACCCCTGGGCCGCTGTCCTGATATCCTCTTACCTTGATTCAGTGTTTCTACTCGTAGACCATCTGTCCCACCACCCCTGGGCCGCTGTCCTGATATCCTCTGCCCATGAATCCATCTGCACTCGTCCCTGGTTTATTTCACGTTCCATTGATGTAAAGGTATCACTCAACTCATCTTGCAGCCATCTTGGCATCCCAGTACGGAAGTCCTCCACTTGCTGGCTCATGGAGGGTTCCTTGCGAGGTTTTGTGCGAGGACGATCTTGTGATTGTTGTCGCCCACTTGGGAAAGTCCAGACCGGTGATTGCCTCTGAGGGGGTCCTTCTCTTTGGGAAGGTCTTTGCTTACGCTCTTTGCTCGGGGGTCGAGGGACAGCCTGAACAGGTCTTCGAGTATCACTCTCTGTGGGTACGCGACGGTTATTTTGGGATGGGTAAGACCATTGTCCTCTCGATGGTCCTCTCTGTGTGGATGGTTGTCCCTGTTGCCGCCCCGTCTCAGGACGCCCTCCACCACGACTGGTTTGACCATGTGCTCCCTGACGACCGTTTCCATACTGAGTAGGCCAAGACCAACGTCCATTTGACCATGACTGACCAGTCCTGTCACCGTTGCTTTGTCCTCGGCTGTTCCCAGATTGCCTTTGTTGCCATCCATTGTTACGGCTGTTCTGTGATGGGTTCCTCCAATTTTGCAGCACATCCGCACCAGCAGGCATACGTACATTGATATCAGGAATATCAGGAATGTCAGGTACCGTGGGTAATTCTGGCCAATCAATATCCGGGATGGTGACCTCGGGAAGGTCGTCCAGCGTTGGCATCTTCCAATCTACTTTAGGCACTTTCATCCATTGTGGCCATGAATGTCTTTCTGGTCTGGATGCAGCTAGTGCATGTGCCAACACGGCACATACAATGAACCAACGCATCATAACTCAACTCTGTGGATATGAAAAATTGGGAACATTAAATATATATAGATAACAGGGTTCCTATCGAATCACAGATCTCAGAATAAAATCTCAAAATGACACATACCATGTCAATGACAAACCAACTACCGTATTATCCCTATTAAGCGCCCAGGGCGGTTAGCAAAGTCATTTTGGGTGGGCGCTTATTATGTTAACTTTTTTTAACTCATTTATCGTACTAAATAAAATGTACAAGTGGTCATTTGAAGATGCTGACCATTTCAAGTGGTCATTTGAAGATGCTGACCATTTCAAGTGGTCATTTGAAGATGCTGACCATTTCAAGTGGTCATTTGAAGATGCTGACCATTTGATGGTCATTTGAAGATGCTGACCATTTGACGTACTAAATACAATGTACAAGTGGAAATTTGAGAAGGCTGACCACTTGATGTACTAACGAAAATGTACAATTGGTCATTTGAGGAGGCTGACCATTTCATGTATTAAATGAAATATATGTACAAGTGGTCATTTGAGGATGCTGACCATTTGAAAAGGTGGGCGCTTATACGGGATTTTTTGTTGGTAGTCATTGAGAAAAACAGGGGTAGGTGCTTATAAGGTCCTGGGCGCTTAATAGGGATAATACGGTACCTACAACAACAACTACAATAATGTAAATAATTTCCAAAATGAACAGAAAATATATTTAAAACCTTTCTGAGAACACAAATTAATTAGGATGTGTGAATTTAAGTAGCTTTGCAGCATATCTTTTCTAGATTTTAAGCAATATTTAAAATGTTGGTCAATATTGATCAATTTTAGGTGACTTTTCTATCTAAAAAATTGGGGGGGGGGGTTTATAACCAATTTATCATGCATTTTATTATTTTGAGTAATTTGGTGCCATTAACAATGAAAATAACTTTAAAATACACACTTAAATTTGCATTCAAAAAAAATACCCAATAAAAGATTAATTTGTTTTAAAAATGTGTGAAGTGTATAATAATCTGGAAATTCGAAAGGGGTAATTTGGAATTTGGTGAAAAACTATGTTGTAAGGGCAATTAATAGGCACAAGACATATACCAATATATCACCAATATACACCCCCCCTCCCACCCCCTCCCCCTCCCCTTCTCCCCCTGCAGGACAAAGAGCCAAAGAGATCAGAAGGTACTTGTAAAAATGGAAATTTTCATGTTTGAACCAGCTTCAGCGAAAAAATAACACACAAATATACCTCTTTCGCGTATAGGTCTATGGGATGAAGTTACAAATCACAAATTTAAAAACACGCAAATCAGTAGAGAATCTGCAAAGAGCGCAAAATTAATCGCGTGAAAATTACCAGTTTTACAGTATTTAACTTTTATGATTAATGCCTTATTATTTCTCTAACACGCACCTTTTGACATGTTCACATT
Organism: Ophiura sarsii; assembly: GCA_035610835.1. Taxonomy (NCBI): domain Eukaryota; kingdom Metazoa; phylum Echinodermata; class Ophiuroidea; order Amphilepidida; family Ophiuridae; genus Ophiura; species Ophiura sarsii. Next base: position 67,392,670 of record CM069453.1, read on the forward strand.
CCGAACATGTTTTCACATCTAAATATTTATGTTTAAATGACACAGTAGGCCAATGGGTTGATAGCAGTTCCCATTGCCATGATTGTACCAGAGTTCAGTGATATCTTATTTCACCCTACTGAATAAACCCTATCCTTAAAGGGGCATTGAGAGATACGTATGGGAGTGCGCCCTCAATTATCCTGGAAATCAGGTTTTTTGCATCAAAGTAATACTTGGCATATATTGACTACCATCTGAAACAGTTTACCAACATTCGCCGTTATAATTATCATATAAAATTTCATGATTTTCTTAGTTTCGATATGATTATATCGAAATTAGGTGCTGAATTTGGAAGTTATGCTATCGTTTTACATGCGGCCTTTCGCGGCAAATCTCAACCCGGAAGTGCCGTCATTTGCTTATTTTGCATGAATGGCGATGTCGGAATTGTATGACATTTTGGATTTATGTTGATGATTATCTTTACGTTATTTGCTCATTTAGTATATCGATACATCTCTCAATGCCCCTTTAACCCTAACCAGTGTTAGAAATCAGTCAAAATAAACTGGTTACCCAGCTGATAACCCAGCAGAAGATTACCAGCCATATCCTTTGGGTATTGATCAAGGTTGAGATTTCTATTTCATCTGTCACCAAATGACCAGTTGTAAGTCAGTTCACCCTAAAGTGAACTAGCCAGAGTTTACCTTTGTCTTTTACCCTAAACTCTAGCCCTACCCCTAGCCCTAAATCTCACCATAACCATAGATCCTTGAGAAGAATCTATGCCATACTGTTTATTAGTGGAAATGTTCGCGCTACATTTATTTTCGTGTTTTCCTCGCTAAAATCAGCAAGCGCGAAAATAAAAATGTGCGAATGTATTCATTTTGAATGAATGTCTATGAAAGGAAGTTCAAAAATGGCGAAAATAAAAACAAGCAAAATTGTTTAAAATGAGCAAAGCGCGAACATTTACACGTGCGAAAATTTCCACTTTTACAGTAACCCCAGGAAGTATTGGAAAATCAGCAAACTGGTATAATTGGCCCTGGATAATTGGTCTCTGCCCTCCTGGCGTTACCTTGTTTCTGGGTATCTCAGAAAAAAACAATGGTCCAAAATAATTCAATCAAACACATTCTTCATTTATAACTATCCTCTATCAAAATTTTCTTTATGTTTTAACCAAATAAAAATCCTCTTTGAGACATTTAATATATCAATGTATGAACTTTTTGATTAAAAAAAATGAAAATTCATTGTCAATTCTCACAACTTTGTTTTATAATATACATAGATCCGTCACATGTTGTATTACAATGGCTTAAATCCTTAACAAAAGTTGTGATGAATCATAATATTTCTATTATTCAAATGGAAGCAAAATGCTAACAACATATCCATATAAAAATCAAATAAATTCTTACCTTATTTTGTAGCCAATTTGATAGGAAATTATAGCCTGTATGTATACCTTGTAAACAGACAACTTCAACGTTCAATTCCAGTGGCTTGCCGTTGGCTTGTCTTTCAGCAGACTATAGCGGTGGTGAACCAGTTACAAAATATCCCCTATATGCCTAATGCACTACCAGGGTCAACAAAACACAACGCTGTTCAACTTATTACAGCTATTAATAGCTTGGCCCTATGAGAGTACCTACCAACTATGAACCAATCACAGTCCAGTCCCACTAGGCCAAGTCCTGCCCCTAATTCCCAGTTGCTTCTCTATCCTAATACTTATACACTAAAATCACTACCAAGATTTGAGATCAGAGAACCAGCAAGCCAATTTGGTGCAGTGATGCCAGATGACGCAGGCTGGTACCCAATGCCTCAAGGCTCCTTCAATATCAACAGGTGGGCAGCTGGTTTAGGTCATCCAGACACAGTCATGTTGTTATGTAAAGCCATCCAATTAGCATTGAATCGTTTGTGTTCAAGTAATTTCCTGTATTTCTTGTCTATTACTTCCGCTTTAATGGTAGCTTTACTTCAATGTAAACAAAAGATCACTGTTAGTGAGGGGTAAATTCAAACTAGCATAATGGTGTTTGGCAAATGTGATACCATTGAGGCCTAAATCCTATAGTGTACCGATAACATTTTGGCCCAATATCAGATGATATGTAACCCATCACATCACAACAGCCCAGATTGTCTGAAAAAAGTAAAATTGTTATTTTAATTTCATGTTGCAAACCTAATATAATAAGGCCAACAACAAAAAATTGTTATGTTGTCCTCGACCGCCCGCTCCGGATTTAGGGCCGCTCCGATTTTTTTAAATTTATTTTTTTATAATTTAAAAATCAGATTTATTTATTTTTTTCAGATTTTTTTCAGATTTCTTTTTTACACATTTTTTTAAACAGTTTAAATGGCATTGAATATTAAATTAAGTGTTTATAACATATTGTGCGACTCTCAGAGTGATTTCAACTTCTTGTTGGCTGAACTTTAAGCTTCCGCTGGTAAAAGAAAAAAATTTAAAAAAATTAAAAAAATTAAAAAAATCCGCCCACCCGCCCCTCCTCTCTGAAAGCTGTGGAGGACAACATAACACATTTTTTTGGGGCCTAATGTAAAAGCTGAATTTCAAACTAGCACGGGTTTGGCAAATATGATACCATTTAAGCCTAAACCCTATCTATAACATACCAATAACCAAAATCATATTGGCCCAATATCAGATATGTTTACCCACCAAATCACAACAGACTTGGTATCCCAAAAGTAAAAACCTAATTTGTCTCGTCTCCTTTTGTTATTTTCTGCAAATAAGGTTTGCCGGCAACCAAGGCTCAAGATAACAGTTTTTTAACCGGGAGCTACTTTTTTCAAAAGTAGCGCCCGAATCATGGGATTTATTGAGAACCAGGAGCTACTTTCAGTCTACCAGGAGCTAACTTTTTATTAAATCGTATTGTCAAATCGAAATTCGATGTCTTAGGCAAGCTTACCGATCATCAACGGGCGCTGGTTTGGACAAAATATCAGCGCTCGGTTGTTTATTTTTCAGCATTACCGGGCGCTATGGCAGGAGGACCCAGCGCCCGCTTATCTTGAGTCTTGCCGGCAACTCGTCTCTAACAAACAGGCGCGAGTGAGATAGACACAAGTTTTCTACAACATTTCAATAGAGAAGAGCATCCCTGTGTCATCATTCTTTAAAGGGGCATGAGAGATTGCCGAGAAAAATGAAATTGGGAAAAAAATGAATTGTTTCAATAGATGCAGCCATACTATGAAACGTCAAAAGTCTGCTCATCCATATTTCTGTATTAAAGATTTACCATACAAAAACAGATTTTTCAGAAACCTTTCGCAATGTTCAAAGTGTATCTCAAAGATGACTGAACCAATCCTAGGCATGTTTGTACTTATTTCAATGCATTTCACATGGTGATTCCAAATATGGTTATGAAATGTAACAATTTTGACATTTTTGAAACATTTTGTGAAATTGTGGAATGTCGTCTGCCTGCCGTGTGGAAAGTGATTTACATCAATGGTGAGGTAGCATCACCAGTATTCCCTTTTCAAATTTCCTGAGCAAGGTTTAAAAATATAAAAATGCTGGTTCAAATTGTAAATTGTATTTATTATTCCATTCAGTAATGGGGATACAACTCATTAGACTTGTGCATTATTTGTATCTTAAAATTTGAAAGTATTTAAATATCAAAAGTAAATGTTGAAAGATTAGTCAACCCCTAGCTTATAGGCATTCTCATTACTCAGTATAGTAACATACAGGATGGGGGTTTAGGACATATTTTAGTCCAAAACGCCCTGAAAAAAATGCTTTACACAATGAGAAAGGGGGGCATTTTCTGAAAATTGGTGGTGGGGGGGGGGTAGGCGTTTTCACACAAAAAAGGTACATTAGTACAACAAAAAAGTACATTTGTACACAAAAAAGGTACATTGGTACAAAAGAAATGATTTTTTTGTCCTTCAGATTTGGGGGTGGGGGTGTCTGTTGGGGGTGGGGGTGTCCCCCTGGTTACGGGCCTGCCTATGCATTATATTTTAACTCCCAAGGCCTAACATTAACCACGTATGAAATAGTGTGGTTTTATAAAGTATAAACCTTGGGCATTGAGGGGAAAATTCAATTTCAGATCAGAATATAGAGCTGTATCATATTTACTCATGTACATGAAGTAACGTGGTCTGGGAGGCAGTGGTTCAATGAAGAAATGTGATACAAAAGGGCGTAACAGGGAGGGTCACAAGATGGAATATACAAGTCATGGGATATAGCTTGGGGCAATGTCCGTATGCATTCAATTTCAGGTCAGAATACTATTCATATAATTATGCCTGCATTATATTTACTCATATGTATGTGATATGGGGTAATGATAAGAAACATTCAATTTCAGGTAAGGAAATAGGCCTTATGCATTTATATTTTAACATGTATTCTTAGCAATTTCGTGAGAAATGTTCATATTATAGGTTATTTCATTTTGTAGGTGTTCTATCTGGTAGGCCCTACCGGGAGCCGTTCGAAGAACGGGCGTTTCGCTAGTACTTTATAAAATTTGAAAAGAATTTATATCAGGAATTTTAATAACCACACATAAAGCAAGTACCAATTCATCATGAACGATACCATAGATCCTCAAGAATCTATGATGATACACAAAGAAAACTTGGAAAGAAACAATAACAATTTCCTCAGTGTACTAATTGTTTCCAAGTATTATAGGCACATACACAAATTAGAATGCTGTCAATTAACATGATTAGGTTTCACATTATTGGTTGCACATGTGTGGGGTGTGTGCACAATCCACACATATGTCGGGGTGTGCGTGAAATATATATTTTTAAATATTTGTTAAATCAGAAATTTTAATAAGCAAATTCCAACTTGAATGATACACAAAGGAATTACAAAAATATCAATTTCCTGTACTAATTGTTTCGAAGTACAGGGACATACACAAATTAGAATGATGTCAATCACATGATAAGGTTTCATAATAAATAAGGAATGCCCAAAACCCATCAGGATAAACTCCATTTCGCAGATGCAAATTTGTCGCCACGACAAATGTATTCGTTAGTTGCAAGCATGAATGGTCCTTCCAATAAGATTTACAAACGGTATTTGGTTGGTTTTTACCCAGCAGTCTTATTCACCCAGGGACCGTTCATTATTTATGCTGGAGGAGCATATGGGTAAAATGTACTAGGGGGTCACGTAACTTTATTCACCCAGGGACCGTTCATTATTTATGCTGGAGGAGCATTGGGTAAAATGTAGGGGGTCATGTAACTTTATTCACTCAGGGACCGTTCATTATTTATGCTGGAGGAGCATTGGGTAAAATGTAGGGGGTCATGTAACTTTATTCACCCAGGGACCGTTCATTATTTATGCTGGAGGAGCATTGGGTAAAATGTAGGGGGTCATGTAACTTTATTCACCCAGGGACCGTTCATTATTTATGCTGGAGGAGCATTGGGTAAAATGTAGGGGGTCATGTAACTTTATTCACCCAGGGACCGTTCATTATTTATGCTGGAGGAGCATTGGGTAAAATGTAGGGGGTCATGTAACTTTATTCACCCAGGGACCGTTCATTATTTATGCTGGAGGAGCATTGGGTAAAATGTAGGGGGTCATGTAACTTTATTCACCCAGGGACCGTTCATTATTTATGCTGGAGGAGCATTGGGTAAAATGTAGGGGGTCATGTAACTTTATTCACCCAGGGACCATTCATTATTTATGCTGGAGGAGCATTGGGTAAAATGTAGGGGGTCATGTAACTTTATTCACCCAGGGACCGTTCATTATTTATGCTGGAGGAGCATTGGGTAAAATGTAGGGGGTCATGTAACTTTATTCACCCAGGGACCGTTCATTATTTATGCTGGAGGAGCATTGGGTAAAATGTAGGGGGTCATGTAACTTTATTCACCCAGCGACCGTTCATTATTTATGCTGGAGGAGCATTGGGTAAAATGTAGGGGGTCATGTAACTTTATTCACCCAGGGACCGTTCATTATTTATGCTGGAGGAGCATTGGGTAAAATGTAGGGGGTCATGTAACTTTATTCACCCAGGGACCGTTCATTATTTATGCTGGAGGAGCATTGGGTAAAATGTATGGGGTCATGTAACTTTATTCACCCAGGGACCGTTCATTATTTATGCTGGAGGAGCATTGGGTAAAATGTAGGGGGTCATGTAACTTTATTCACCCAGGGACCGTTCTTATTTATGCTGGAGGAGCATTGGGTAAAATGTAGGGGGTCATGTAACTTTATTCACCCAGGGACCGTTCATTATTTATGCTGGAGGAGCATTGGGTAAAATGTAGGGGGTCATGTAACTTTATTCACCCAGGGACCGTTCATTATTTATGCTGGAGGAGCATTGGGTAAAATGTAGGGGGTCATGTAACTTTATTCACCCAGGGACCGTTCATTATTTATGCTGGAGGAGCATTGGGTAAAATGTATGGGGTCATGTAACTTTATTCACCCAGGGACCGTTCATTATTTATGCTAGAGGAGCATTGGGTAAAATGTAGGGGGTCATGTAATTTTATTCACCCAGGGACCGTTCATTATTTATGCTGGAGGAGCATTGGGTAAAATGTAGGGGGTCATGTAACTTTATTCACCCAGGGACCGTTCATTATTTATGCTGGAGGAGCATTGGGTAAAATGTAGGGGGTCATGTAACTTTATTCACCCAGGGACCGTTCATTATTTATGCTGGAGGAGCATTGGGTAAAATGTATGAGGGGTCATTCATGTAACTATGTTACAAAATCCAACAATTTTGTGATTAAAAAATGTAATTTCTTGCATGATTTTATATTATTATACCATAATTAGTGACCCTCATACATGAAGATAGGCCCTATAAGTGACTTTAACAAGTATGCATGTACATAATGTGGTAAATAAATATTATCATGGTATATAAACATAAGTATAGAGAGTAATAAGGGGATTTGTTTCGGAATCAGGATTTCATGATTTACTTTCAGTAGATAATAACTATTACTGTGTTTTGAAACTGATAATAATATGTGTACACAAGGTATGAACTACATGTACAGATATTTGAACCAATATGGTCACACACACACCTGGTACAAGGTACAATGTACTTTAAAAATGTGTTATGTGGGGGAGGGAGACACGTCCTTAGTGGATATGAGATTACGGGGATGTGCTGCCAAATAATAGTCCCATTTTTCACCCTCTGTTAAATGGATGACCCCTGACCCCTTTTCAAACCTATTTATGGGTCTAAAATCCTTAATGCTATTTTTCACCGAAATTTTAGCAAAGTCTGTCAAATATATTGAAAAATTATGAGTTCCCAGTAAACATATGTGTCCATCCCCCCCCCCCCCCCCAAACATTTACCAATTTTCAATTTGCTGGCGGCAAATTCCTACCAAAAAAATATTTGAGTACCCACCATCCCCCATATAATACTATCCAGTCACAGATTGTGGCGATTTGGAGTCGGGTTTGCTTGATTGGACTATGAGCATGACGATTAGGAGTAAAAGATTGCACCTTTTAACTTAAAACTGCATGAAACTTGAATAAGCTTTTTCGCCATTACAACCGCGCATGCTCAGAAGTTTTACCGTCAGAAATAAATTGGAGATAAACAAAGACCACCTCGACCGTAGACGACCATGTGATGAACTGCAACTCTTTGGGAATTTCCTGTGATTTTTTTTGTGTCATCAGTAATAATTTCATAATTATCCATACTCCAAGGTGCAATTTCATGAAAAAATAGAGGTGTAACGGTAATCAAAACGCAAGTTCAGTGCATGTTTATGATAAGTGCAAAGTTCGCCACATAGGGAAAGCACAGGCAACCTCGTTATGTTTATCTCTAATCAATTTCTGCGCAATTCATGCGCAGTTGCAATTATTTTGGAATTGCGAAACGGCTTATTGCACCGCCATTTTGCTTCAACACATGAAGGCAGGTAGGTTGAATTTGTTTTATTGAGTACAATGGTAATACTGTTGTTTTTGTATTATTTTTAATTTTTTTGTTTGTAATTCTTCCATTTTCAATGTATATTTTGTGCATACTTGATTACTTGTTATTGTAATATTGTGCCAATTCAGCCAGTTGGCTGCGATGACAATAAAATCATACGATGAATAATATAATGATAATATACGGCGGTCTTCACAGGATTGGGCTCACTGAATATCATGCAATGGTTTTTTTATCAGACTTGATCAAGCTTATCACAGTTTTTATTTGCATTGTTTTCTATGTCTGATATTCAGAAAAGGTCATGGTAAGTAAATAGTTAGGGTTATTTTTCAATAAATTACTATTTCTGGTATTACATTTACAATCCACAGTGCACGGAAACTGTTCATTTGAAAATATGTAAGAATTATTTCATTTTCCTGTGCTTACTTTTACAAACCATGAAATGGCATTCCTCTGTGTAATTGTCTATTCAGGCTATGCCACTGCCGAAAAAACAACCCATTTTATTGCCAAATTGATTCGTTATTTTTTAACAGTTGTTTTTGTTGTTGGAAATTTTCAAATATGAATTGCTGAAAATTCATCAACATTTCCTGAACTTTTTTGAAAAAAACACACAAAAAACACACCTGACTGACCGACCCTACCTGAGAGGTCTGTTTGGCCGTATAGTAGAACAGTAGAAGAAGGTTGGGTTTTTCGCTTGGGGTGATGACTGGAATCATTCAATTTCAGGTTTAAATATTATAGGCCTGCATGATATTTACTCATGGATGTGATGAAGGGATCTCTATGCGTGCTGTTACCATGCAGTCGGCGCGCATAACATAACGCGTTGTAGTGAGCCATGAAAATAGACACGCGCATATGCGGGCAGATAATGGAGAAATGCGCTGTGCTACGGGAGATGGTTAAGGTTAGGCCTTGGGGGATGAAATAAGCCGTTTGGGGTGGGGGATGTAATAAGAAGTATGTGGTTTAGTAAATGTGGAATAACCGAGGGCCATGACGTAATGAAATAATGTGGTTTCTGATAATTTATGATAAAAACATGGTATGGTGAATCTTAATCACGTAGGCTAACATGAGTGTCAGATATGGATTTTGACAGGGTAGTCCTCATTATTTACGAGATTTAAATGATACTGAATTAAGCAACTAAACCATGGGATATAGCTTGGGGTAATGACGGGAATCATTCAATTTCAGGTCTAAATATTATAGGCCTGCATTTTATTTTCTTATGTATGTGATATGGGGTAATGACAGGAAACATTCAAATTTCAGGTCAGGAATGTATTCATACTTAATTTTGTAGGTGTCTATCTGGTTACTAGCAGGAGCCTGTTTGAAGAATGGGCGTCCTCGAATGGGCGTCCCGCTAATCTCATTAATAACCAAATCCTATATTACCTTTTCCATTTGTGGGGCAAACAGGGAATGATTTCAATCAAGTAAAGGGGCCAATTCAGGAACCTAAGAAATTCCACAGAAAGTGATAATGGAGTCTAAAACAAGTCTGTTATGAAACAAATGTGAATTAGTTGTTCACTATTGCACAGAAACTATTGCTTCTATCTTATTATTGTTTACTTTCTAAGGGTTGGAGCGGGTCCCGGGAAATTGAGTCCCGCCCAAAAACTTGTAGTCCCGGGACCAAAAATCACTTTCACGAAAAAAAGAAGAAAAAAAGATCAACAAAATAATAATTAGCTTACTAACAAAAACCATTGGCAGCTAAATTCCTCTTATTTAATGCAAATTTATAGTGGAGATTCATTTGAAATGGGTTTATTTATTCAAATCTGTGCATTTTCTTACACTTTTATGCTCGCTAAAATGTGATTTTCATTTCTGGGTTTACATCTCGGATTTACATTAGATACAATTTTGACAAAAGATGGCTCCCCACAATCAGCCCAGAGTATAGGTGAGCACGGACCTTCAATTTGCCGTTGACAACAAAGCATCAAAATCAATACTACGCTCTACTCGACCATACAGAAGAACGTTCCTAGTGACCATGTGTAGCTGTGTAAGCGACCGTTGTTTACATGAGCAATAATTCTGAAATTCGTAAAATGTTTCACTCAATTTTCAGACTTTGACCTGTAAAAAACATGTGAAAACTTGCATTTTATGTGTAAATATGACAACATGAGTATGTAGAGGAATCACTTTGTCAAATATTCTGTTCGATGGTAACATTTCACGGGAGTACAAAAAGGGTTAAATTTTGGCCGTTTTGGTGATGGTGCAATCTGAATTTGTTTGAATTCACATAGTTTGTGGTCAACGGCATGTGACGTCACTCCGTGCTCACCTATTGTTTGGAGAAATCCAGTAATCCCGGGTCCCGCTCGAACAATTATTTGGGTGCTGTGAGCACAATTTCCCAAAAATCCCAGCACTATAATACTTTCTCTTCCTTTTTGCCCTCTATACAGACAAGTATTAAAGAAACGCTGTTAGTGATACTAGACCTTGTACATCATTCCTGACGAAGCAACTCGCCTATTCAAGTTATCTTAACTGTGAGTACTAGATTGTTCTTTTAATATACAGGATGAGTATAGACATGGAAAGAAGCCATTTTGAGAAACGAATACTGATAGCTTATGTGCTGTGTATTCGTTGGCCATATTCTTTAGCCATTCGTTAAACAAACACTATGTATACGTTGGGCCTTCGCTATATTACGTCATAAATCATCATAAATATTTCTGAATAGTTATAAATATGCTGTTGAAAATACCTATTGATAACCATTAGTCTAGGGAACCTACAAATAATATAAGGTGATAAAAGAGGATATTTCATTGGCAATTTTCAGCTTCCAAGAGCAGCTCTTTTAAAGTGGAATTAGGGATGAAACTTCCAGGAAAAAAAAGAAATAGTTAAAATGGCAGGAAAAGGGTTGCTCTACAGCATAAACACACCTTTTAATCAAGTTCATCATTTATCAATCTATTTCATAGGCTTAAAACTCAAAATGGTATCAACATTTGTCCATTCGTGGTTGACTTGGCGGTGGTGATCAGAGGTTCCGGGGGTCGAATCTCGAGGCGATTTGTTGGGTATTAAACTTTGTCCCCCTCCCCTGGTTTCCACACAAAAACATAGCCTGGCTGGTTTAGGGCTAACCTTGCATATTACAATTAAAATTCAAGTGCATGTATTACATGAAGTCGCTGCCTGGGCTAGCATTGGCAGGTTGGCCGAGTGGTTAGGGCGGAGGCGCTGTGATCGGAGGGCCCTCAAACCTCAAACTCACTGTGAGGAAACCATATGCTCTCAAGTGGCTTAAAGAATGAGAATAGGGATTAGGGATGACCAGGGGCATCTCGTACATTGATTCACAGAATTGAAATGCAATTATTAACCCTACCAGCTGGACTATGGTGTTTTTTTAAACCGGGAAGGGGGATAAAGTATCAATTTTTTACCCAAATAATTGCAGCGAACCCCCAGGATTCGATCCCTGGACTTTCAAATTTTGGCTTGGCCCATGACTCCCAAAAGGGTAAATCCAGCCCTGCTGATCGATCCCCCTTTTAACTCAAATACCAGCAACTTATATTTTTCAGATCCAGGAATCCCAGAACAATATGGCAGGGTCCTCTTGGGACCAAGGTAACTTATGTATTTTAAATCATCAAATCATTTCATTTCTTATACTATTGTAATAAAATATTTGTAGTCATATATTTTATTATTTTGAAATTTGTTTTCAAGCAATAATTTCTATCACTGATATTTATGTTATGTTCTCTCATGTACTAAGCTAAAAATAAACCTTGATTCTGAAGCGTAACAAATTTGATAATGAGTCGCTGTGGGGCTTTTTTAAGGGGATCAGCATTCAAGAGGCTGTTCATAGAGCAAAATGATCCCATACAAATGTTTTAACTGTGCTTTCTTTTAACAAAATCATATACGAGGTCAATAAGTTAGTCAAAATGTTGGTCAATAAGTAATGAAAGTGCAGACCGTGGTATGGGATGCATGAGTGTTCTATTAATAGATAATGTGATCAATACTATTAGTTATCCACTGTTTGATAACGCAATACGGGAAGATACCTATGGTTGGGTGCCATATCACATGAGGCCGGAGGCCGAATGTGATATGGCACCCAACCATAGGTATCGACCGTATTGCGTTATCAAACAGGGGATAACGAATTTATCACTTAGGTAATCTCCAATATATCCTGTTCATGTATGTGCTACCAGGACGATATATCCTGTATTGCGTTGTTGGCAGATTGCTACCAGGACGATATATCCTGTATTGCGTTGTTGGCAGAACAGCTCTGATTGGTTAAATAGAGATTTGGGTTGATCCATTATCATTTTCAGGGGTTGGTGGTAGTGGTGATGGGTGGATAGGGTAGCGGTAGGTTTTGGATTATGGGTTGGAATGGGGGTTAACATGCCTTTTTGGTGGTTCCAGTGTAATGTTGGTGGTTCCCAGTGTTTTGGGCTCCATGTTGTTTAAGTGTTCAAAAAATATATGTTGGGAGGGGGTATATGGTGAATAAGGAGGGGGTTGAAAAGTTCTCTTTTTTGGTGGTTCCTGTGTTATTTTGGTGGTTCCCAGTGTTTGGGGTTCCAAGTTGTTTAAGTGTTCAAGAAATATATGTTGGGTGGAGGTTTATGATGAAATAGGAGGGGGGTAGATAAAAAAAAAATGGTGGTTCCCAGTGTTTCGGGTTCCGAGTTGTTTAAGTACCCAATAACATAGTCTTGGGTTGTGCTAGGATGTGGTGTATTAGGAGGTTGGGTTGAATAAATTATATTTGGTATTGCGTAGTAGCTTCTGATTGGATTAATCAAGTTTTTGATTCATCCATTATCATTTGAGGGGTTAAAACCATAAGATTTTTTAGGGGTTGGCATTTGTGGATGGTACACATGTGGTTATTGGTGTTGGGTTATGGAAGGGCGGTAGGAGATGGAGGATTGACAAATATTATATTTTGGTGGATCCCAGTGTCATTTTGGTTGTTCCCAGTGTCTCAAACACTAGGAACCACCAAGATGTCACAGGGAACCATCACAAAATGCTATTTTGTCAACAACCCCCTTTTTATTCACCAAAACCCCCCCCCCCCCCATTATATATATATTGATTAAGCACTTAAACAAATCGGAACCCAAAACACTGAGAACCACCAAAATGGGCCATTTTGACAATCTATCCCCTCCTCATTCACCACATCCCAGCCCAATCCAACAAATATATTTATTGAGCACTTACACAACTTGGAACCCAAAACACTGGGAACCATCAAAATAACATGGGAACCACCTAAAAACATGTTGTCAACCCATCCCTTCCTTATTCACTATCGACCCTAGCACAACTCCTAACATATATTTATTGAGCACTTAAACATCCTGGAACCCAAAACACTGGGAACCCCCAACAAGACACTGGGAACCACCAAAACAAGGCCATTTTGTCAACTCACCCCCTTCCTTATTCACCACACCCCAGCCCAACCCCCCTAAACATATTTATTGAGCACTAAAAACATATCAGAACCCAAAACACTGGGAACCACCAAAATGACAACTGGAACCACCAAAAAGATAGGTCGACCCCCACATCCCCTACCCCCACCCCCTTCCCCTCGCACCCATGATAACCCAACACCTACGGCTACCCTATCCATCACCACCACCACCACCAACCCCTAAAAATGATAATGGATCAACCCAAATCTTTTATTTAACCAATCAGAGCTGTTATTCAACCAACAACGCAATACCAAATATATTGCGTTGTTGGAACAGCTGATTACAACGCAATACGCTTATATATTGCGTGGTTGCTAAATGGCTATGTACCAATCAGATTACAGCATTTGTATCTATTTATAGCTACTAAGTGAGAAATAGTATGATCCTTTGTCTTTCAAACAATACACTTTTTGTATCACTGTTTGACTGAGATATTGTTGGTTATATTTCGAAATTCAAGGGTGGCGCCGTGTACAAACTGGTATTTAGGGATTGTCATGACTGCATGGTGGCGCTTTCGTTTAACAACTACAAATTATAGGAATAATAAATCATTTGATATAAATTGATAAATAGAATGCATTAAATCTGGTAATTTTTTGCATATAAATAAATTTGAATGCACACGATGACACGTGCCGCATTCGTTTGCAAATTTGATTGCAGTAGTATTTCAAAGTGTGACAAAAACATTATACTGATTGCTTATATTGCAAATTGATGTGAGCGTATGTCTTGGTTGAATGCCGATATCACTAATAGAATGCTTTTATATGGAAATTGACAGTCATTATAAAACGTTCAATCAATTTCGGTCAATTGTAACAACAGAAATACTAAATAGAATGCTTGAATTTCTAAATTGTCCGGAAAACCTATATTTCAAACCGTATAGTATTACATTGTACCTCAGGTAGTTTGCATCTATTCTTATTATTTATACAGAAGTGTCAGATGTGGATATATTAGACATCACAGGGGCGCCCGCTGTCAGATTGGACGACCTCGAAAACGTGTATATCCATCTTGGTATTACAGGTGAAGACATCTACAATACCAAACTAACAGATCAACATAATCCTCAGAAACAGGCAAAGAATATCCTTAAACTCTGGTGTAACAGAAATGGCGAACAAGCAACAAGGGGTGTCTTTATAACGGCTATGGAGGAAGTTACAGCATGCAATAAAACAAGACAGCATCTGATAAAAAAATGGAGTGAGTAACTTTACCGTTTTTGGAATTTTCATGAAGCAAAATACTTATCATAACAATTTTATCAAGATACAAAAAAAAGAAAAAAGTGAATAGTTTAGCATTAATACAGGGTATCTCAAAAAAATTAGGACTCTATTTCATGACGGTGTAATTATAATTATAATCATTGGACCATGACCAATTTAGTCTCAATGTATTAAAGCCCAATTAATTATGATGATATCCTGAATATATGAGATCAATCCGATGAAAAATAAGAAAACTAGCGTACTTTGTGTAAACCATGTCATACTGGTTTGTACAATGGGAATTCACACAGTAATCATGTTTGCAGATCAAGTTGTTGTTGTTGTATTTGTACTTTATGTAATTTCTGATGTGTATTCTATGATGTATAGCTTCTTTATTATGTTCTTATATTTGTTCATTTATGTATGTTATGCGCCTCGGGGTTGTGTTCACAATGTGAGGCGCATTATAAATGCCCTTTTATTATTATTTTATTATTATTATTATTATTAACAGACTTGTTACTCAATGAACATCCACATCCACTTTTTTAATTTGCACAGAATATGCATGCATCTGTTCTGATCTTTTTAGCAAGTATTGATTTGTGCCAGAATTAAATGGATTACCAAACTAAAGTTTGCTATTGACTGATAGATTATTTATTATGTTGATAATTATTATAACATATTGAACAAAACCATGTTATTTACTGGTCTGTACATGTAGACCCCATTGTACAAACCAGTAAATTACATGGTTTATGCAAAGTACGCTAGTTTTCTTATTTTGCATCGGATCAATCTTATATTTTCAGGATATCATAATAATTAATTGGGCTTTACATTGAGACAAAAGACACACAAGATTATAATGAGTAGACAAGAGATTATGAGAATACACAAGTTTCTTTCAAACAAGCTGTAATAGCGCACATATTTTTTAGCACTTTGCCAAAAATGTGAAATCACCATGTTTTACATAATGGGGTGGTGTATCTTGAGTTTGATAAATCTGATAATCATGATCTAAAATTCTAATGAAATACTACAGTATGACAAAGATGATGTAAAAACAACGAATCTAATCCCATCGATTTTGATGATGACAATACTAATTGAACTTTGGGCATCGATGGGTACTAATCATTTTGGGACAGCCTGTATGAAAGACATCCCAATTCTATAGTAACAGAGGCCTGTTGAGGATGGGTCCGTGATGGGATTTGAGGCACTGATATCGTGCATTTCCCCTTGGTCACATGTTATCCTGGCCTACGGTGTGCGCCTACATGTGTGTGCCTTGCTCTCGGTTCCTTTATTATTAACCCTATCCCACCTAGACACTGCAAATCCCTGCACTGCTATAATCTGGTACTGCACTCTCGCCCGGGTCTATCTAGTGCCACGCTCTGCCTTTCTATCAAATTGCTGGAAAACTTCAGTTTTTAAGCTGTCCCGTGTAGCTCGGTCGGTAGAGTGTCCGACTTGCACGCAGGCGGCCTGGGTGGGATCCCCAGCACGTGAAAAGTGATTCCCCCCTCCCCAAATTTGATCCGTATTTCTCCCCTGATGGTTTAACTCACAAAAATATGCCCGGGAAGTTTGGATTAAAGGAGTCCTTGTATGTATGATTGTATGATTGACTGTTTGTTCTTGTCGCCTCGTGCCCCATAACTTAATTGTTTCAATGTAAAGCCTAATTAGTTATTATGATATCTTGAAAGTATGAGATCAATCCGATGAAAAATAAGAAAACTAGCTAGCACAGCTGGCGTAAACCATGTCATTTACTGAGTTTGTACAAGCCAGTAAATAACATGGTTTACGTTTCAATATGTTCAATTTATTATAAACATAGACAATTATCTATCAGTCAATAGCAAAGATTAGTTTGGTAATACATTTAATTCTGACACAAGTCAATGAGTCAACAAGTCAAATGCTGTCCCAGCCGGGGATGGAATATTTTGAAACAACGTTTTATTGCACAAAGACGGTTGATTTTTCTTAATCCTTACAGCTGTAAGTTTGTGTATGTAATACAATTGTAAAAATGTAGAAATCCCGGTTTTTATCCTAATTGAGGGCGCAACCTTCAACACATGGGGCATTAAGAGATGTGTAGCACCCTCAATTACAAAAATATATGATAACAAATGGGATTTGTATATTTTTACAATTGTATTTGTATGAACTTACACCTATAAGGATTAAGACAAATCAGCCCTCTTTGTACAACAAAACGTCGATTCAAAAAATGCTGATCGGGCCCGATCAGCATTTTACATGGTTAAGGGTGGTATTCCAACATATTTAAAACATTGTTTTAATCAAGTTTTGCTGGCTTTTTTTTAGTAGAAACAACAATAATGGCAATTGTTAATGTTCGTCTTGAATTCTGAAGTAAATTAATTTAAAAAATTCAACATGACATTGTGTCCCTTTAAGTTACTGTTTCAATTTTGTTTTCATTTACTAGTCGAATGTTACCTATACATTTTATGCATACTAATACACAAATACTACTTATTTTTAACTTTCAGATCTAACACCACCAGCAACAGCAGCAAAACCTGACCCAGTTCCAGTACGCTCTACAGGTAACTTTGATTATGTTAATTGCTATGCAGCCAATCATTTTAGTCCCTAGTGCTATAACAAATACAAATTTAATATGACCTAACATTTTTTGAATGATCATTTCCTAATGAAGTTTTATGAATGTAACATGATGTCATTTTAATGTTGCCATTTATATCACAGTTAAGCCTTTAGGCCACAAAAGTCACAATATTGAAATGCAAAACGTAATTGTTCCGGTGCTCTCTCTTCGTATTCAGTGGGGTAACACATGATCGTTCCAGGATCTTAAATCCCCCCCCCCCCCCACACCCCCTATTTGACAGCGTTTCACAGACAATTTGGGTAATTATACCCCTTTTTTCGCTCAAAAGCGTGGACATTTTGTCCGAAAATAACCCTTTTCAACCATTTCAAGGACACTTTCTAAGAAGTCCCTCTCTTTGCACAAAAATGAGGACACACTTGGTTCAAAATACCCCTTTTTCCTATTCCCAGGACAACTTGATATATAACACACACATATTTTTTGCAATCGCGGGAAAATCTTCAAAAAACACCCCTAAATAGGAAAATCACATGTCCACGGACATGATACAAAAAACACTTTTCCGCGATTTTTGGAATAATCATACACACCCAAAGTCAATGTTGACTGCAACTACCAGGGTAATTGTGTCGTTTATCAATGTAGTTTTAATCCTATAGATATTGTTAGACATGCTAGAGTATGCCATCAACATTAATTCAAGTTTGGAAAGTTCATGCGAACCTGTGGATCTAGTAGTAGTATATGTACGTCTAATATTCGTATTATCCAAACAGATGTTTCGGACCTACAATCTTGACAAAAAGTCATTGGAATTGGAAGCATGTTTTATTGGACATGGAAAATGACCTTTGTGCCAAAGGTCACAACAGTACACCCCCCCCCCCCCTCAAAATATTTGTTTGGTTGGTAATATTTACACTCTTTTTATGACAGGCGCAGCTGATATAATGATAAGCTACAATCATGAAGCTAAACCTCGAATGATAAAGCTGAAAGAAGAGCTCACGAAGGCGGGATATAAAGTATGGTTGGATATCGAGAGAATGGGTAAGGTGACGATATAACAAGTTTCATCACTAATCATCAGTAAACAATCACATAGCTGGCAGGTCAAGCTTTGAAACAATGTGACATCACATAACTACGGGAGAGGTCAACCTACTGTGAAATGCATTAATAGGCAGTAAAGAATTAATTAGCAGCGTCCAATCAAAGGCTAGCTTTTTTATAAGAAACTTTTGTTGTTGATGTATATGAGGTTGTGACTCTAATTAAATGCACTACAATTAAGTCCCGGGACCGAAGTAAAGTTCAATCAGTAACTGAATTGTTTGTTGTGTGTAGTAATTATATAATTCTGTTGGTTACTAAGACCGGTGGATTCGGGTGAGCCGATAAAAAGATGCACCGTTCATCTTGACTGATTACTGATGATTAGCGAAAGCTTATTAAAAACATAATTAAAGTACTTATTTTGATTTAACAATGATTATGGTTCCATGTTGATCTAGAAGACTTTGAATTAATGTTGATTCCATGATTGAGAAGATTGGTTGCGTGATTGCCGCATATTACGTAAGATTATTGACACAATTATGACAATAAATTACTAATCACTTTAATCACACCAAAGCTTTAGGCACATTATGTTCCCACTCACTTAACACTTTTGGACCGGTGATTTTACATTTCGCCGGTAATAAATCATCTAAGGATGTATCTCTTTCCCACTATGTGGTCCAATTAAAAGACTGCTAAGGACATAATTGTGTCCCAAGGTCATAAACTAACCTTCATAACCCTGAAAGTGGACCACATAGTCAGCGGTTGACAAAATCTTAGATGATTTATTACCGGCGAAATGTCAAAATCACTGGTCCAAAAGTGTTAAGGGATGGGAACATAATGCATGGGCGATAAACTAAAATATTAAGAATGACAATGAGGGAGTAAAACACAGCTTTTATGTGTGTTTCCAATTTCACTACATGTGCAAGACCATACGTCACATTCGATAGGGCTCCGACGATAATCAGATGTTGCTGATTGACTCTACAATAGCGTTCCAAAGACTTGAGGATCATTATGTGTTAATTTTCTTCTTTTTTCTGATGAATATTATTGGAAGTGAGAACTGAACACAGAAACCTTACATGGTATTTTTCCAACCTCCTAAGTTAGGGGTGTAGAAGGTTAAGAATTTTTGAAGAAGGAAAATAGAAGCTGATTGCTAAAACTGTTGTAATTTAATGAACATAATTTAATATTAAAACATCAACAAATTTTTCTTCCATGTGGACAATGGTATGCAAGGAATAATTTAAAACATGGATATGTTACTCATGACGAGTAATCACATTCACACCAAACAGTCCTGTTTCGCAGTTTCATCACCATTTTGTTATTTTTAAACTTTTATTCTTTCAGTTTCAGAATTTTCTTTTGTAGGAGCTATTACTAAACATATTGAGATTGAGAATCTCGACCTGAGAGAACTTGTGAACTTGAATGTGCATGTACTTGATATAGATATTTGTATCACATGATACAAATATCTCGATGACGTCTCGTATTTTGAGAAAAGAACTTTTGGTTGTGGAACTAATATTTTGATTCAACGTTTTAGTAGCTTGAGAGCTTAAATAGCCAATCACACGTAACGAAAGAGAGATGATATATCGATAAACATTTATGCAATTCACTACGTACATTGTATTACTGCTGATACAGACTATGGCTACCTTGCGTACGGTATAAATAGGATACAATACAAATGAAATCATGGAAGTACGATGAATGTCGATGATTAGATGGATTTTTCCGTACGAAACTTGAATTATATTCGTATTTAGCTGTTGATTTTGTTTCATTCGCAGTTCTGTGAAATATTTAAATTCATGTGTTAACTTCTAGTAAGATTTTTGGTTGCCCGCCGGACAACTGCAAAAGTGGATTTTGGTTGTTCGTGGCTAATTACTTACGTAGGAAAAGTCAATGTTAAAGATAAGTCGACGACAAAAAGGAACCCTGTTCTATGGGCCTAAATGACCCAATTTTAGAAACTGGTGAACAAAATGTTGACGTTAAAATTTTGCTTGTCATAAAACAGCAAATTGTTTACTGATTTTTGGAATATATTACGGTCATTTTGAAGGGAGAAAATGAAGAAGAAAAAAACCTGGGCGACAGACCCAACCTAAAGAGGTCTGTTTGCCTACAGAACAGGGGTTGTTTTCGTCGGCTAAGGGTGTGCAAATTCACACTGAATGAGTATCAAATTAAACATCCGGTATGAAAATGATCTATGTGAAATCTGATAACATTTTGGGTAAAATTGTCTGAAAGTTTTAATAATTGTTTGCTCATATTTCTCACAATACAGAGGACGGCATGAATGCTTGCATGGCAAAGGGAGTGGAAGAGGCACAGGTTGTTTTCTGGTGTTTTTCACAAAAATATCAGGAGAGCAAAAATTGCAAGAAAGGTAATGGCAAATCTCTGATTTATTCAGATATTAGTTTACACAAACTATGCTTTAAACTACCAGGTGATAATATTTTGTATTGACCTTTGAATGTTGTACAATCATTTAATTAACAATGCTATTCATGTTCTTTATATTGTTTTGATCAACAGAGGCAGAGTATTCAGATAAGCTTAATAAGCGTATCATTTGTCTCAAGTATGAAGATTTCACACCAACCGGCTGGCTCGCTCTTCTGTTAGGGGATCGGAAACACTACGATGTCAAAACTGAAAAGTCAATGATGAAGAATCTACCACGTATCATACAGGAGCTTGTGAACAAAGGTGTTCCTTGTCAACCAAATGTTGAATAACTGCAGATATTCACCATGCATACAATATGCATGTTCGGGTGTGTGCTTGTTCATGCATATACCTGTGCAAATAACATCCCGGTGTTCTCTCTTCGTATTCAGAGGGGTAACACATGATCGTTCCAGGATCTTGAAATACCCCCCTCCCTATTTGACGGTGTTTTGCGGACAATTTGGCTAATTTGACCCACTTTTCGCTCAAAAGCACAAACATTTTGTCTAAAAACAACTCCCTTTTTCACCATTTCAAGGACACTTTCTAAGAAGTCCCTCTTTTTGAGCAAAAACAAGGACACATTTGGTTCAAAATACGTCCCTTTTTCCTATTCCTGGGACAATTTAATATATGACATATGATACAACTCTCATTCTAACATCTTTTTCGTGGACATAGTCTCCAAAAAAGACACCTAATTTGTTGAAATTGTGGACAAAGCTTCCACAAAACACCCCTACTTTGAGAACATAAATGTCCGCTAACTTGGTACGAAAAAACACCTTTACCGCGATTTTTGGAACGATCATGCGTACCCAAAGTCAATGTTGACTGAAACCACCGGGTTTCAAATATTAGATTGAAGGAGGAATTTGAACGAATCCAAGCGACTTCTTCAAAAGAAATGGTCACATGATCCTGCCTTTAAGTTGTGTGATGGACTAAATGGTTTTTTTTATCAAATTAAGGTTTAGGCAACAACAAAAAAATCCTGTTTTACTGGCGGACAGACCTGTCAAGTCGGGTCGGTCAGGCGGGCGTTTTTTTTGTATCGTTTTACCGAAAATGTCACCAAAATCTGCAAAAATCTGGATTTTTTTTTTTTTTAATTTGTGAGGGAAAAAAATGGACAGATTTTCGGCCAAAAAAAGCTGATTTTAAATTTGAGAAAAATGTATATATGAAGAAAAAAAAGAACATTTCAAAAAAAGAGTGGGGCGATCGAGCCCGTAAAACTGGGTGGTTTTTTTTTCTTCGCCTTAGGTGTAAATTAATTGGGAACTAGACATTGAAATTGGGTGGTCTTTCTTTATAGTTCATAACGGGTGATTATTGTTGAGATGGTGGTTGAATCTTCTCTGTGGACAATTTATTTACTTGGAAAACACTTTCAAAACAGCAGCACCCACCCTTAGTTGGTGCATCTAAACTAATCTAAAGTAAAACTGCATAGTGCAGTTAACAGTCCACGTAAATTGTTTCACAACATTTTTGCAGTTAAACGGTTGAACACATTTTGAAAATTGACATGGCTTAAAGTTTATCGCAAATATATTTGTTGAGAACACATTTTAACATTGTCCGTATTGGAAACAAGAATACTTTGTGGAGAAATAAAGAGTATATTCTCTGCTTGCATTTCATGCCAAATTCATACTTTTATATTGTATTTTTAAGATAAATTTATTAATATTAATGAATTGTTGCAGGAAAAACACG
Organism: Ophiura sarsii; assembly: GCA_035610835.1. NCBI lineage: Eukaryota > Metazoa > Echinodermata > Ophiuroidea > Amphilepidida > Ophiuridae > Ophiura > Ophiura sarsii. The sequence continues at coordinate 67,415,342 of CM069453.1, forward strand.
ATCTTGTATGTAACATTTTCGGGAGAGATATATTGTTATTTAAATAACACCTTTTGTACTCAGCGGATGGTCAATATGTTGACAATAGACAATCAGTTATCACCTCATAACCCTAACCCCGGTTTAGGATTTTTGACCGGGATCACAATTTTCGAGGAAAAAACACCAACTAAATCTCCGGGAACCTGCCGGGATTCGATCCGGGGACCCTCCGTTCTCAAGCCCCACCTTCCAACCACTAAGCCACGGCCCTCAGCTACACATTCGTGCAGTATACTGCACTCATTATATAGGCTCGGTTGACTACGTCATCGAAAACCGATGGCGCATGCGTTTGGAGAGGGACTTTGGATTAGCATTTTTTAGCACTCAGGGGGGTTAGGGTTAAGACTGCCCACACATTCTGCTCACTCGGTGTGCAACAAGTTTTTATTTTGGTATTTCGGTATGTGTCGGCCCTTGGAAGTCATTTACATATTAAAGCGACCGCATGCGCAGCAGGGTCCAATCTGACTCTATTTTGGCATACCATATCCATTCACACGCACAGAAAATTTGGTAATAATATCCTGGGAAATCAGTTTCATAAATTTAGAACACCCCATATCTTCCGAAAGCATTCCCTCTAAACTTGAAACAATGGTACATAAATATATTACCTATAGTGAGTCGAAATCTAAGAGACCATTTGGTCGTGTTCATCTTTCTCCCTGTGTCTTGAGGCTCGACCCGCTATTTTTTGCGACCTTTATAAATATTGTTTGTGTTCATTTTTTAAGATACCATATGTTGTTAAGCGCCATGCGGCCCCTTATTATTATTATTATTATTATTATTATTATTATATTGCTAACAGGTACCTTAGGGGGAAAGAGGTTTTTGTTATTCATTCATTATTACGTTAGGGCGAAAATAATGTTTCCCCTAAACGTAATTTCTTTCATAAACAATAATGCGCTTTATTCCGTTATAAATAACAAAGTAAATTACTATTCATGAGCTAATTAATTATGCAAATTTATTCAAATATTCAATAAATTTGCATAATTTGTACGACGGGCTGTCTCTAACAGTGACTAAAGACAGCCCGTCGTACAAATTATGCAAATTTTGTGAATATTTGAATAAATTAGCATAATTAATTAATTTATGTAAATGAATGTTATTGTTAGTTAATCTCATGTACTTATTCCCCTTAAGGTTATCATTAGCGTTATTATTATTATTATTATTATTATTATTATTATTGTGAGTAACACTATGTGTGTAGAATGGAAAAAACAGACAATAAGGAAAAAACAAGAAAGAAAAAAAGTTCCGTCTCAAATACCCATGCGCATAAGTATGTGGCGACCATCGTCTATGTGCTGGGCTTTTTTAAAGGTTTTTTTTATATGATTGTCTATGAGGGCAGCGTTAAAATATGTAAAACCTTCTCTTTCCTGATCGAGTTTCAATGCTTTCCTTTGCCGTATGTATCGAACATACATACCCTGATCGGAACTTCAACAAGCTGTAAAAGAGACTGTCTAAATAGAAACCGTGACCTCTGACCCGGGACAGCCCGGAACCCAAAATAAATGTGTGTTTAATTATTAGTTTTGTTTTCCATTGATTTTTATTGGCAATGTGTCCCAGTTCCAATGTGGGGAAGGCTGGAATGGCGATCGTTTTTATTTGTTTTGTATAACTGGATTCAAAGTGACAATTATATACCTGAAACAGGTGAAAATAAAAGATTATTAAAAACTAGAAATCTACACATTGTGTATTGAATTTTCATTGACACTTGTGATGAGTAATTTTGTTAATGAATAAGTAGATTTGTCTTGCAATTTTTCCTGTCCACAAATTTGCCACTCTGTGGTGAGACCAGGCCAAAAAATAAAAATTATTATATTTAATTTTTCAACAACAACAACAATATAAAAGCATAATAATGAGCTATTTCCCCAAATGTATGTGAGATAGACCTTTTTTGCCTAAATGCACTATGATACATCAAATGAAGCAAGGTAAACAAGATATAATTGGAGTTAGGGATTATTGGTTATGGGTTTTATATATTTCTTTACACTAGGTGGTGACACTTAAATTCTATAAATATATAATCCCACCGCTGCCACCATATGTGACCCAACACAAGTAAATGAGGCACAATGAAGGAAATATGAATATTGAGTTATTGATAATCATGATAATATGTATATGTTTTGGTACCAAAGTCAATGTCATATCATATTCCAATCCATAGTTACAGATGATTGAAAATCACTTTGTCTCAAAACATCAAATAACATTGTCAAGTTATGGGCAACTACAGTTTTGGTTTTGTTAACAAATCAATGGAGAAAGTGATAATTAAATACCTCAAAATGTAGTTCAACTCTTTTATTTTCATGAATTTGAGTCTTTGGTAAGATCAGAAATAAGACTTGTTCTCAATTTGACTCATATTGACCTTGTCCCACATTTTTGCTCTTAAATCACATTTGCTACTGCCGCATTCCGCCTCTATTACTCATGTTAGGTCACATATGTGACTAAGTTCTTGTATAAGTGTTGTAAAATATTAATGAAACAAACAGCACTCCGGATTTTGGCTTCACAGGTAATACGCATATAGGGGGCCTTTTGAAAATCGTTGGTCATGCATGTTTAACGGCATGATGTTTGACCCCCCCCCCCCCCCCCCTGGCAATCCAGAGGTGCCGCCAAAACAAAAAGTAATGGAAAATGTATCAATTGATGTTCACTTGAAGCCTATCACACATCATGCAGGCCTACAATGTACATTAAAGTTATGACACAGTTATTAACATTAACAAGACACACATGATAGCAAATTGAATTTATCAAGAATTTCAACTTTCTTGAACTGTCACAAGCGTTACTTTTCTCAGTACTCAACATCCAACCCACACACCCAAACACCATTATGTTTATCCATGAGTCAGCCAGGACCAGCTGTTGCACTACTACCAATATGTATGCAATTCTAGGAAATTCAACACCAAGTTACAGACATTGAATCTGTCATTGCCTTGACAACACATGTTTACAGGGTGAGAGCAGTGGTAGAGCGTGTATCTCACCCGTTAACCGAGATTCTCGAAATGACGTCATTTCAAGTAGGCATTGATTTGACGTCACTGTTTGTGATTGATTGCTTGATTGCTTGCTTGATTGATTGATTGCTTGATTGATTGACTTCATTAAAAAACATGTTCTTACAGTTAGAAGGCGCTCTTTAAATTGACAATCAATCAATCAATCAACCAATTAATCAATCAATCAATCAATCGATTAATCAATCAATCAATCGATTAATCAATCAATTAAATAAATAAATGAATCAATCAAACGATCAATCAATAAATAAATACATAAATACATAAATACATAAATACATAAATCAATCAATCAATCAAGCAATCAATCAATCAATCAATCAATCAATCATTCAATCACAAACAGTGACGTCAAATCAATGCCTACTTGAAATGACGTCATTTCGAGAATCTCGGTTAACGGGTGAGATACACACTCTACCGAGAGCAGTAACCCAACATGGCATAAAATAGTGGCAACAGTCACATCGTTGACTTGTCTGGATGATAGCAGTCTCGATTTTGTAAGACTTGACTTGGCCATGAGACAATGGGAAGAAATGGTCTGATTGATTCAGAAAGAGTCAAAATATGAGCGTAAATTAATGAGACCAAAATTAGAAGAAAAAAATTTAAAAAGAAAAATAGTGAAACAAATCGCTCCTTAATGACACCAAAATTAGAAGAAAAAAATGAAAAAAGAAAAATAGGCATTAAGAGATATGTATGGGAGTGCGCCCTCAATTATCCTGGAAATCAGTTTCCTTGCATCAAAGTCATACTTAGGCATATACTAACTACCATTTTCTTAGTTTCGATATGATCATATCAAAACTAGGTGCTGAATTCTGAAGTTATGCTATCGATTTACTCACAGACTTTCGCGGCAAATCTCAACCCGGAAGTGCCGTTATTTGCTTATTATGGCATGAAAGCGATGTCGGAATTGTATGACATTTTGGATTTGGGCTATGTTGATGATTATCTTTACGTTATTTGCTCATTTAGTATATCGATACATCTCTCAATGCCCCTTTAAGAATCGCAACAAATCCTACCAAAATTGCTAAGAAATGCAATGAGATAGTACACTCCAGAATCAACTGAAGCTCACACTTGATGGCAGGGCATAGACTCCCAGTGTGTGTGTGGCTTACTAATGGCTTTGTTGGGCTGGTGTGTGTATTTGCACATACATACCCCGAGGGGGGGGGGGGGGGGGGGGAGGGGCACTCATGTATAAAAGTTGTAATCATCCATGTTAATGCACTCTCAAAAATTACCTTTAACGAGAATTCTCACAGAAGGAAAAGGTGACCCTTAACAAGGATTAGGCCCTTCACAATCGATTTTGAGTTTCCTGTTGCAGGTTTAAAAAAAGGGACGAGGTGACTTTTAATTATTAATTATTAATTATCTTTTATTTTCTTTATTTTGAAACTTAATTATTTTGTGGTTGCAACCAATTTCAGCCCCTGAATATCGAGGACTCTGCATTTAATTATTTTCCAAGTATGATTAATTTAATACCCCAGTAATAATGCAATCATTTTCTATGTTTATACATCATCACAGCTGATATGATTAAAGTCAGAAAGTAGCAAATAAAGTTTATTGAAAGTCATTTTAGAGGTGAAAATCCTAAATAAAAATAAAATAATTAAACATTTTGTAATTCTCAATTTTGGACGCGGGCGGCAACAGGAAACTCAAAATCAATTGTGAAGGGCCTATATGTCTATGAATCATACTCATCATAGCAAAGGATATAGTGGTGGTATGATCTCATCCTAATGCATCATGTGATCTGGCCTTGAAGCTGACATGACTTGTCGGTGAAGGGTGAAGTTAAACCCAATACCATGTACAGTGGAAATCGTCAGATTACACAAATTTATGTGCACCGACAAGAAAACCAAAGACGGTTTTGATAAAACAAATTGTTAAAATGAATTACATTTTAAAGATATTTATTTTACAATTTGTTTTCTCTTCAAGAAACTACTTACAATTTAAAAGTATTTTGGATTATGTGAAGAAACATAAAATCGTGAACGAATCAATTACAAACAATTATTTTATGTTTAGCAGACCAGCTGAAAGATTGTGTTTAACAAAAAATAAACACTTGTCAAATATATTAACTTTCTACATGCTGGCAAGTTGACAAGCCAACCGTCTTGTGACAGAAGGGAAATACCCTACACTGCTATCATGCTTATAATATTTGCCAAAATCTTTTAAAGGTGGGTCGCCTTATGGGTTGATAAAAGTCCTTATTTCTTCAATATCCCCTGCCAAATATTTGGCCTGAGAGATGTTTCCTTATAAGGGCAACAAAAAACATTGTTTGGTTGTCCTCCAGAGCTCTCAGAGAGGAGGGGCGGGAGGGCGGATTGTTGTCTTCTTATTTTCCCCTCTTATACCAGTGGAAGCTCAAAGTTCAGCCGACAAGAAGTTAAAATCACACAATGAATCGCACATATATTTGAAACAAATAACAACGATATACAACAACAACAAATGTTCAATATTTAAACTGAAATCCTCTCAGACTATTAAAACTCATCATCAGTTCACATGGGTAGAGGTAATATATTGTCCTGTTTCCAGAAGATTTTCCCCCAAAAAAATCAAGAATTTTAGTAAGAATGTTTGCTGCTATCATGCAGAGAACCACTGGAGTAATTCAACTCAACGTTTGGAATAAGAATATTTTTATATGCCTTCATGTAGAATAGAAAACACAATATGAAATAAGGGGACATGATACACCTTTTAAGTCACATGAAGTTAGATTATGTAATGTGTCTGTGTTTATTTACTTATTTTTATTTATTTACCACCCCCTCCCCCTCCCCCTCCCATTCCTCCACAAGGACTTCAACTTGTAAATTCACAAATGGATATTGTATCACTTCGATTCTTTGCCAACTTGAAACAAACATACATCAACCTGAGACAGTAGGGGAATCATAAAAAGCACAGCTTATTGTGAGGCTACATGTACTTTCACAGGTGATACATGGGTCTTTCATAGTGGATTTTATTTTTGAAAATTTCCCAAATTGCTATAACACAACTTAGGGGTCGTCCAAAATTATCGCCATTTTCACTTACGTACAGAGCGTACGTAACTTTTTACCCCCTCCCCCTCGAGTTACGTACGCAATAAATGGCGAAATTTTATTTTATTTTGTACTTTAAAAAAAAATCCCGCCTCTCAAGATCGCCATTTAAGTTACGTACGGTTGGGGTACATTTCGACCCCCTCCCCCCTCTTACGTACGCTTTGTACGTAACTGAAAATGGCGAAAATTATGGACGACCCCTTAGCTTTAAAGGCATATTATGTGATCTTTTCCAGGGGGCGCCTCTGTTCATGATTCTTTTTAGAAAGTAGATTTTCTTGCAGATTTACATTTCTGATCATAAATCATAAATCATAAATATATTCTGAGTTACAGAGCGATGCGACTCCTAATTACTTCAAAATCATGGTTTTTAAGGGTTGAAAATAGAATTTTCACTCTAAAAACCATGATTTTGAAGTAATTAGGAATCATATTGCTCTGTAACTCAGAATATATTCATGATTTATTATCAGAAATGTAAATCTGCAAGAAAATCTACTTTCTAAAAAAAATCATGAATAGAGGGCGCCCCCTAGAAAAGATCACATAATATGCCTTTAAATACTGGCAAATAGTGGTGCCCCCTCATTTTCCTAGGAAACCGGCATTGTATGCTTTTTGTAGTGCTGTCCTATGTACAATGTTAGAAAAAATTGTTTGAACACTTGAAAGGCCTAATGTACAGTCATCCCCCTTTCCCCCCTGATCAATGTTGAGTCGCCAACTTGCCAACCACCAGCCTGTGGCCTATCAACATTGATTGGTGGGGGAGGGGAGGGGTAGGTTGAAGGTGAACTTTCAGGCTATCAGAGGCAAATTGGTATTTTCACATGACTATAATAACGTGTACTATATGGTAATTAAAAGGTGCAAACAAGGGTCAGTGTTTGAACATATTTTTTCAATGATTGTAGTTACCCATATCCAGAAAGAAAGAAAGATCAATGCAAAGGTTAGCGCTAGGTTTTTAAATGGGGGGTTTTAGAACCCTGAACCCCATAAAAGTTTGAAAAATAAGGGGGTTATTTTGGATTTTCAGCTAATTTATTGCGCCAAAATGAAAAAAATATGCGCTAAATGCGCAAGAACCCCCTTGACCAATATGAGTGAAAATGACTGAGATAGTCAATTTCTTATTCTATTCTATTTGAAACAACATTTTTCTTTTAATCCGGAATAAAATATCTTGCTTTGATTGAAATTACTGAATGTACCTTAGGCAACGAAAAAAAGCAACCCAGGTTTGTCGGTCTGGCAATTTTTCCCCTTAAAATGACACCAAAAAATCTTTAAAAATGTTGCCGTTTATTGTCAACTAAAAACACCAAATTAGGTTGCTATTCATTTTATTTGCTAAGGAAAATTTGTTTCCCTAAATTCTAAACAAATGGCTCTGTTGGGCACGTTGAACAGGGTTTCACAACATGTGTTGTGATATTTGTGTTCATCACAAATTATGTAGGGTTACCCTTTGAACCCGATAGGTCGATTTATCGACCTATCGAAATCGACCTATCGGAGAACGTCGTATAACCCGATAGGTCGAAAAATCGTCCTGAGTGAACAGATGACCCATTGATCATATGACTGAGTGGTCATGTGACTTGAAAGTCATGTGATGTTCACCCGATGTAAAATACATTGTTTCGCAAGGATTTCGTTGTGTTTTGATGTCATTTAGCTGACAAAAACAGTCAAAAATAGCGCGAAATTGGATAAATATGCAACCCAATATGGCGCAGATGATTCTCAGGTAGACAGGGATGCATTGTTTTACGGTCATGATTTGCAATTTTGGCGATAAAAACAGACGTTTTTATGTTATAAATAGGTTACGTTATACGTTAGGGGGGGCTGGGGTACCGCGCCATTTTGCAATATTTTGCCAAATCGATCGTGGTTATCACGTGATACGTATCGTGGAAAAATAATTTACACTGTTTTAACGAAATGCACTGTGGGATTGTGTTACCAGCCTAAAATCATAGAGGTCGCAAACCCGGTCGCAAACTTGCTTATAATTGAGCCTAGCTATAACAAGCTATTAAAAAGTGACATCTCTGAATGTAACCAAAGTGTGCAAAGGAGAAATTGTTGGACACGACTGGTAAAATGGTTTTACAACAAGTTTTGCTATCATATTATCAAACTGAACTCAAGTTAAATCACTCTATTTATCGAGCAATAATATAATTGTTTACGCATTTTAATTGTTTAGATACAAAGTTAAATAAATCAAGGATACATTTATGATAGATAAATAAATAAAAAGAAAACTATAAACGCATGGGCGGCATTTATAATTGATAAAAATTGACTTAACAATAATGTTACATTAATCTACCATCAAGTTTAAAAAATAGAAAAACAAAAGGAATATTCGAACTCATGATTGCCGATTGGCAACGACGTGGCCTACGCACGACACAGAGATCCACGACTGTAATTGTGATAGTTTTATCATTTAACCATGTCCATTTATTTATAACGAACGGATTTTTATTGTGCCATTTTTGCCAAATGTGTGTGTTGCTCTCGCACAAAATGTGTTTGTAATTTGATTATAATTCTTATTTTTAAAAGAACGGTAATTTTGTTTGACATTTTCGAGAAAAAAAATGGCGTAACTAGATACGGTAAACGCCAGCAGTGTGGTGTCCACGTGGGCAAGCATACAGATGATGCTAAGCAAATCCAGCATATAAAACAAAAAGTGCTCCTAATGGGGCTCGAACCCACAACCTTTCGCTCCTATGTCGAGTTCCTTTCCATTACACTAACCGTGCTAATTGGAAAACTTCATCGCAAATAATTTATTTATATCATTGGTCATGGGTTAATGCACTGTGTTAAATTCTACAATCCCGGCCGCCACTCTGTTCAAAGGCATAAAAAAGTGGACTTATTTTATGCTTTTTTTGCAATTCTGGGGTGTGGGGATCGTGTTTTGTTATCAAATTGATTAGATATCCGTCCATTTTAGAACATCTGAAATTTAAAGTGCACCCACACACCCGGGAAAGTATGCTGCCAAGGGCATATATTTTGCACGTAAATCCAATACAAAAGTTCAGAAAATCGACCAAAATATGACGTCATGACCATTGCTTCGGGACAAAATGGCGCGGTACCCCACCCCCCCTAGTTATACGTGTAGTACAATGGCATACTGCCCTCTATCATCGGTAACATATATTACCGATGATATAGGTGTACTATATTTAGCATTTTATCCCAGAGAAGTCAGGGTGGGTGTACCGAACCCTTATAATAACTCCGGGTTCAAAGGGTTAAATATCAAGGCCCCAAAAAACAAACACTTTTGATCAAATTAGACACAAGAAATTGTGAGAGGATTTTTATTCACAGACTAGGTGTAATGTTGTAACATGCACCATATGAACGCTGCCTGTACTGCTATATGCTTGGTCTTGTGCCAGTTTTTAATAGTACTGAACTATATCAATATGCGATACCATCAGGACACCATTTGCAATCTTCAGAGCCATCTCAGCATTTTGGGATATCTTTGTTCCCAACATTTTGACAAATTCATATATGTGATCTGTGAAATCTTGTCGGATGTCGCCAGATGTGAACTAGGGATTATAGGTACAATTTAAAATAATTTTAAAAAATTAAAATAAATATGTTATTTTTTTAAGATATTGTTTTGTGTCATCTTTCATGAAATTTCTTAAACCACTTATTCTAATTAACTTTATGCTATTCTATTGAACTATGCATCTTTATTGTTTTCATGATTTCTCGTTTTGTAGCTTTTTATGACATCACAATCATCATTCACTCACAACTTTGTTTGTAGTGATCGAAACAGTTCTGTAATCAGCACAGTTTCAGCTTTCTTATGATTTTCCTTATCTCCAATATGAAAAATCCCACCATGTGGCAGGTGTTCACAGATCGCACCACTAATGTGTACACCCCATGAATACAAAAAACACTGTTTCTTCAACAGCAATTTTTGTTTTGAACCAGCAGTTTAAATCCAACTCCCAAGTCATTTATTGAAATAAGTTTGTAAACGAGTAATAAACACCACATTGATTATTTACCTTGCATTTTCGTTGTGTAACACACGTCCTCCTCAGTAGAGATCCAAGGTGTTATGATGGATGCTGCCCTCTGTTGACGTATGATATCGTAAGTCATTTGATGAGGGCGCTGTGCATTTTTTATTGTGTTAAACAATAAAACATCACAGTCTAACCACACTATACCTTTTGTAGTATGTAGCTCCATCACCAAATCTTTTAAAATTTACAATTGTGTACCCTTAACAGCAAACGACTCAAACGGTGACAAATTATTCATTCATCCAAGTTTTCCACTGATAAGTCACGTTTTAGAAACAAATCAGCTCGAGGGATTTTAAGTCTAGTTCAGACAATTGGTCACACTGCTCGTATACCATCAAATTGAAAGGAATAAAATTGATCTTCTTATGAGAGATGAATTGTAAAAATTCAGGTAAGAAAGCTCAAAACATTGATGGCATCAACCCTAACCCTACTGAGTACTACGAATTACTACGACTGAGTGTGTTTGTGTCACCCGGCGTCGCAGTTTTTCGATGAAATAATGGCCCCAGGCTATATACTTGGTTAAGTATGCTGAGCCAAGTATGGTTGACCCCCCGTGGCGTAGTGGAAAGTCGTTCGCCTCTGAACCCAGAGGTCCGGTTTTGAGCCCTGGGGGCGTGGCATCTCTTTTTAGCCTCGCCTTTTGGCCGCAACAAAAATCTTCGGAATAGGCGGCTCGGGAGATTAGGGTTAAGGAGCGGGGTTTTTTCCATTTTGTCTTTTTTCAACATTTTTCTAAGTTTGGTCTCATTAACCCTAACCCTACTGAGTACTACAAATTACTACGATGCAGTGTGTTTGTGTCACCCGGCGTGGCAGTTATTCGATGAAATAATGGCCCCAGCTATACTTGGCAAATTATACTGAGCCAAATACAGTTGACTCCTGTGGACTAGTGGAAAGTCGTCGCCTCTGAACCTAGAGGTCCGGTGTTCGAGCCCTGAGGGCGTGGTGGCTCTTTTTAGCCTCGCCTTTTGGCCGCAAAAAAACAAACTTTGGAAAAGGCGGCTCGGGGGTTAGGGTTAAGGTTTTCAAATTTATTTATAATTTTTCTTGGTTATATCCTGTATAAGGTTTCTGTCCACACAATACGTCAACACCGACAACAGCAATGTCCATGGCTTTGTCTTGAATTGAAAAACATTAACACAGAATATGAAATCGGCCAATTTTGTCCAAAATCTTGTATCATGTGTGACGTTACAGGACCTCTCACGTCACACAGGTCACACTGAAAGGAAGAGGACGAGGAGTGTCAAAATAAACTTGTTGCATAAACTACACTGTATACTTTAAATTCATATTTCATTTATTGACAAACTGGTTTTTGAATAACATGAGATATGAGCAAAAGAATCTGCAACATTATTATTTTCTTAAAATGGCTAGTGGTGAGTTGTGACATTTTTCTTCGTGAACAGATGACCCATTGATCATATGACTGAGTGGTCATGTGACTTGAAAGTCATGTGATGTTCACCCGATGTAAAATACATTGTTTCGCAAGGATTTCGTTGTGTTTTGATGTCATTTAGCTGACAAAAACAGTCAAAAATAGCGCGAAATTGGATAAATATGCAACCCAATATGGCGCAGATGATTCTCAGGTAGACAGGGATGCATTGTTTTACGGTCATGATTTGCAATTTTGGCGATAAAAACAGACGTTTTTATGTTATAAATAGGTTACGTTATACGTGTAGTACAATGGCATACTGCCCTCTATCATCGGTAACATATATTACCGATGATATAGGTGTACTTTATTTAGCATTTTATCCCAGAGAAGTCAGGGTGGGTGTACCGAACCCTTATAATAACTCCGGGTTCAAAGGGTTAAATATCAAGGCCCCAAAAAACAAACACTTTTGATCAAATTAGACGCAAGAAATTGTGAGAGGATTTTTATTCACAGACTAGGTGTAATGTTGTAACATGCACCATATGAACGCTGCCTGTACTGCTATATGCTTGGTCTTGTGCCAGTTTTTAATAGTACTGAACTATATCAATATGCGATACCATCAGGACACCATTTGCAATCTTCAGAGCCATCTCAGCATTTTGGGATATCTTTGTTCCCAACATTTTGACAAATTCATATATGTGATCTGTGAAATCTTGTCGGATGTCGCCAGATGTGAACTAGGGATTATAGGTACAATTTAAAATAATTAAAAAAAATTAAAATAATTATGTTATTTTTTTAAGATATTGTTTTGTGTCATCTTTCATGAAATTTCTTAAACCACTTATTCTAATTAACTTTATGCTATTCTATTGAACTATGCATCTTTATTGTTTTCATGATTTCTCGTTTTGTAGCTTTTTATGACATCACAATCATCATTCACTCACAACTTTGTTTGTAGTGATCGAAACAGTTCTGTAATCAGCACAGTTTCAGCTTTCTTATGATTTTCCTTATCTCCAATATGAAAAATCCCACCATGTGGCAGGTGTTCACAGATCGCACCACTAATGTGTACACCCCATGAATACAAAAAACACTGTTTCTTCAACAGCAATTTTTGTTTTGAACCAGCAGTTTAAGTCCAACTCCCAAGTCATTTATTGAAATAAGTTTGTAAACGAGTAATAAACACCACATTGATTATTTACCTTGCATTTTCGTTGTGTAACACACGTCCTCCTCAGTAGAGATCCAAGGTGTTATGATGGATGCTGCCCTCTGTTGACGTATGATATCGTAAGTCATTTGATGAGGGCGCTGTGCATTTTTTATTGTGTTAAACAATAAAACATCACAGTCTAACCACACTATACCTTTTGTAGTATGTAGCTCCATCACCAAATCTTTTAAAATTTACAATTGTGTACCCTTAACAGCAAACGACTCAAACGGTGACAAATTATTCATTCATCCAAGTTTTCCACTGATAAGTCACGTTTTAGAAACAAATCAGCTCGAGGGATTTTAAGTCTAGTTCAGACAATTGGTCACACTGCTCGTATACCATCAAATTGAAAGGAATAAAATTGATCTTCTTATGAGAGATGAATTGTAAAAATTCAGGTAAGAAAGCTCAAAACATTGATGGCATCAACCCTAACCCTACTGAGTACTACGAATTACTACGACTGAGTGTGTTTGTGTCACCCGGCGTCGCAGTTTTTCGATGAAATAATGGCCCCAGGCTATATACTTGGTTAAGTATGCTGAGCCAAGTATGGTTGACCCCCGTGGCGTAGTGGAAAGTCGTTCGCCTCTGAACCCAGAGGTCCGGTTTTGAGCCCTGGGGGCGTGGCATCTCTTTTTAGCCTCGCCTTTTGGCCGCAACAAAAATCTTCGGAATAGGCGGCTCGGGAGATTAGGGTTAAGGAGCGGGGTTTTTTCCATTTTGTCTTTTTTCAACATTTTTCTAAGTTTGGTCTCATTAACCCTAACCCTACTGAGTACTACAAATTACTACGATGCAGTGTGTTTGTGTCACCCGGCGTGGCAGTTATTCGATGAAATAATGGCCCCAGCTATACTTGGCAAATTATACTGAGCCAAATACAGTTGACTCCTGTGGACTAGTGGAAAGTCGTCGCCTCTGAACCTAGAGGTCCGGTGTTCGAGCCCTGAGGGCGTGGTGGCTCTTTTTAGCCTCGCCTTTTGGCCGCAAAAAAACAAACTTTGGAAAAGGCGGCTCGGGGGTTAGGGTTAAGGTTTTCAAATTTATTTATAATTTTTCTTGGTTATATCCTGTATAAGGTTTCTGTCCACACAATACGTCAACACCGACAACAGCAATGTCCATGGCTTTGTCTTGAATTGAAAAACATTAACACAGAATATGAAATCGGCCAATTTTGTCCAAAATCTTGTATCATGTGTGACGTTACAGGACCTCTCACGTCACACAGGTCACACTGAAAGGAAGAGGACGAGGAGTGTCAAAATAAACTTGTTGCATAAACTACACTGTATACTTTAAATTCATATTTCATTTATTGACAAACTGGTTTTTGAATACATGAGATATGAGCAAAAGAATCTGCAACATTATTATTTTCTTAAAATGGCTAGTGGTGAGTTGTGACATTTTTCTTCTTATCACCCGATGAACTTAGTAGGATTTACAAAAGTGACAATGACCGTAACAATAGAAGACGATCTTACGATGCTTATAACTCAACCACATTAGGGCATCCATGCTGTTGAGCCACAGTGGCTGGCTCCACATGCTTTATCCAATCATGAGCATAACACTTTTATAAAGTATATATAAGCATGGCCATCATCAGTTATCACTGCTAGAGCAAAGCCCTTTCAAATGAGTACTTGCAACACAAACTGTTATATTATCGCTGATCTGTCAAAACTTTATATCTCCATCCGGACCTTCAGCATGTACATTGGAACCACATTAATACAAACTCTGTTAACACAAAATTCCTGTTAACACAAAATTCTTGTTAACACAAAATTCCTGTTAACACAAAATTCCTGTTAACACTAAGAGTTATTCAAGTCACGAGCACAAAATTCCTGTTAACACTAAGAGTTATTCAAGTCACGAGCTTATATTTTACCATTATAAAAGGACTGGATAACACAAATTCCTGTTAACACAAACTAAAATGCAAGGCCCCGGCAACTCTGTGTTAACGAGGTTCCACTGTATAGAGTAAGACCTATGGATAACCTTTAGACAGTCTGCTCTACACTTGCTCAAGGGCCAAAACACATATATTAGAACCTTGTAAGCACTCTTGCTCCTGAACATGTATATAGCAATACTTCCTATGCAGAACCGATGGACAGTCTTACTTTATACATGCAGGAGGGCTGGAAAAACATACACGGTTTTGACAGAACAGCAATGTTATATTACGCAGGTCTTAGAGACCCAGTGTGTGCACATTTCAGATTTAAAGGAGAACTTTTCGGTAGGGCCCAGGTATGCATCATTCAGCATCAATAACAATGCAGAATAAAGTTGCATTGCCAACAATAATGATGTGCTTCATTCCATCAACAAACTTGATACATAACTGTAGGTACACCATAACTGTACACCATGTCCCACAAACAATGCGACTACAATGACTGGTCAACTTTCAAGTCATAGAGTAAATTACAAGATAAGCATGGCCGTAACACTTTCCACACAGCAGGCGTCTGCAGACGACATTCCAAAAATGTCCCGAAATGATTCAAAAATGTCAACATTATTGAATGTCATTACCATATTTGGAATCACCATGAGAAATGCATTGAAATAAGTACAAACATGCCAAGTCTGGGTTCAGTAATCCTCGAGATAGAAAGTTTGGGGGAAAGTTTCTCAAAATACTATTTTGTATATGGTAAAACCAATAGCCGCGTGGAAAGTGTTAAACGGGTTCATATGACAAATTCAAGTTAGTATGATGAGATGGGTGGCGGTGATGATGAAGTGTTAGTATAGAACACACCCACCTCATCGCTGGTTGCTAGGCGACAGTGGACATACACCATGATGTTGTCATTGAAACCGATAAGTTCGTTCAAGGTGATTTTAGAAGAGGGGGAAACAAAACCTTGTGCAGCGCAATATCGCTAGTATGCTTTCGGTGACACGTTCTACATACAGTCAAGTCACTGCAAAGCTTCTGGAGCTTCGTTTGATACAAATGTTATGGGTGCTGATGATGCCAAAATGCTAGCTTTTTTTGGAGCTGGTAGCGAATTCAAGCATTGCGGTGGCTGTAGTGACCCTGTAAAATATGCAGCAAATACTCATTGTCTACCAAAGTTGTTGGCCATACGAAACCAATGAGTTCCAGTTCGACTATCCATTGTGTTACTTGGCCGGCATCAGATGGCTCCAAATAGTTTAGTGATAAAGGAGTCATACACAACACTGTGAATCACCAAGAAGATTTGTGATATCTCACGGATGTGCGTTCACTTTGCCTGCTGCTGTTGCTGTGGAGTTTGTTGATGTTGATCGTCTTTCTTGGCCGCTTCTTTGGCTGCCTCTTTCTTCTGTTTTTCTATCGCCTTGTCTTTGGCCTGCAAAAGTATGAAACATAGACCATGTTAGAAAACAATAACTGTTGTGCCAATCCTCACCGAGACCCATCGTTTTAGAGCAGCTCTCAACTCCAGTATTCAACACCCTACATTTTATGCAGTTGACAAATTTACTCTACTTTTTACCCAATTCAATCGGATCCTGACCTGGACCCATAACTTAAAAGTTGGTGGATGCATATTTCTGCAATGCATTTGGCACACTATAATTGGCAAATTGGCAAAGCCTCCTTACAGCAGCATCGAATGAATAGAGAAGGATGTGGGTGGCGCATGAAGGCAACAAGTTCATTGTGCATCATATACGTGACGCATGCGTGCGACCAAAACCCTGTGTGTGTGGCCATAATCGCAGGCGTACGCTTGGATTATTTTTGCGCCCGGAGAGTTAAAAATGGAAAATTTCTTGCCGAATTGAAACTGATTTAAGTTAAAGGTCCACTTTAACCAGTTCACCCTGGGTGAACTAGCTTACACCTGTTCATTTGGTGGTGACAGATGAAACAAAGTTAAGATGGAGAAATCTCAATCTTGAGATATTCCCAAATGATCTGACAGGTAAGTGTGGAACTAAGGATTTAAACTATAGGAATTAACATACACATTGTGATTGCACCAGGCATGTGTGTGGCCCAATGTGTGGCCTATAATTGTGATATCAATTTTCTCGAACTATTTGCACTATAGTTAGGGGTAGGAAAAAACAAGATTGTGGGGGTTTTTCCACCCCTTTGTATTATAAAGGGTAAAAAAATGAGATTGTCAACCTCCTATATGTTATATAGGGGTAACAAATAAACGAGATTGCTTTTTTTTACACTCCCGGGTAGGGGGGAAAATGAGATTGCATTTTTCCATCCCTTAACTATAGTTTTTAAATCCCTTGCATACTGCAGGCATTGTGTGATGCATTATTCAAATCCTTGTGTGAATAAGTGTTACTCAGTAATACTCTGCAATACCCTGTATGGATTTGATTTTGTGTCAGTCTATTTTGGAGTGAAAAAATGAGCGCGCCAATGATCAACTTACATGCACCTGTGCTGCAAGGAGGCAGGATTTCGATATGGATCACTTTTCCCACATTATGACATCTACGATTGACTATTTTCTTATATGCTGACATGTGCAAGCTCTTTGCAAGTTTTTTTTCAAAGACGCCTTGAATATATGTTCTTTTATGTAATACATTTTGCTCTTATCTTTTGTATTGCTATGTTGAATATGCGAAATAAATAAACTCATTAACCCTAACACTACCCCCTCCTTTTTTCACAAAGATTTTCCGCGGGACGGATACGGACCCATATAATAGCTGTGACCCCCCCCCCCCCGGATTCGAACCATGGACCTCCGGCACACGGGATAGAGAATTCCACAACGTACCATGAGTGTCAAGGCTACTTGGTGCCGTATATTGCGCCAAGTATATAGGCTGGGTTTATTATTTCATCGGAAACTAAAACAGGGTTATAGAAACAGGTTGGGTCGTGGTATTTTGTAGTATTTGGTAGAGTTAGGGTTAACTGGTATATGATACCATACCATGTGTTAATTACCTTTTGAACGAGAGGTACAAGTTCTCCTTTGGCTGCTAATATCTTAAGCAATTCCATGATGAACGGTAAATAATTGTGTTTCCTGCGGATATTCTCAACCTGAAAACAAAAAATTGACAGGGAATTATTATATATTAGATAACTAAAGACTCCTTTTTTATTGCTATATCACTCAGTTTCTTGAATTTATCTGCCAGAGCTTGTATGGCTCAACAGTAAAATATACTGCAAGTCAAGAGCACCAATTCAATAAGTCCTATACAAAATGGGGTCGAAGGTCATGTAGGAGTCATTAGAGGTCAATCCCAGTAAACCTCATGAGTCATCTCAAGTCCCCTTACCCATAGAAAAATGTCACCAAGTTTGGTTGAGTTTGAAGTCTGACTTTTCATATGAGAGAGCCCTAAAGTGTTAACATAATGAGGGTCGAAGGTCATGTAGGGGTCATTAGAGGTTAATCTGTGTACACCCCCATGAGCATTTCAAGTCCCCTTACCCACAGACAATTGTCACCAAGTTTGGTTGAGTTTGAAGTCTGACTTTTCACATGAGAGAGCCCTATAGTGTTGACAAAATGATGGTTGACGGTGTCATGCAGGGGTCATTATAGAGGTTAATCTGTGTACACCTCATGAGTCATCCCAAGTCCCCTTACCAAAAGATTATTGTCACCAAGTTTGGCTGAGTTTGAAGTCTGACTTTTCGTATGAATGAGCCCTAAAGTGTTAACATCATGAGGGTCGAAGGTCATGTAGGGGTCATTAGAGGTTAATCTGTGTACACCCCATGATCATCTCAAGTCCCCTTACCCACAGAAAATTGTCACCAAGTTTGGTTGAGATTGAAGTCTGACTGTTCATTCTATGAGAGCACTGAACAGACCGAATCTAACCAAAAGGGCTAACCAAAAGGTAACACACCCCATACACACACCCACCATACAAATGTACGCCATACACACATTGCATGACAATATGTACAAAATAAAGTTCCATCATTTCAAGGTCACCAGTTCCAATCTGGGTGAACACACAGGTGATTTTTAAACTTTCAACGTTTCCCATCACATTGATACGACGGGTATTCATAATAAAGGTTTAAAGTTTAAACGGCGAACCCGTTAAACTCTTAAAAGAGTTTAACGGGTTCGCCGTTTAAACTTGTCTGTCGGCGAACCTGTTAAACTCTTCCAACCCATGTTTCCCATCACTTAACAATAATTCTAATCTACCAAGAGAACTGAATACATTTATGTCATTAAAGTACATGTATTTACCTTGAAATTGGTGACTTTTTGGTTTTCTTCCTCCACTAATATTTGTAGTTTGCTGATTTCTAATTGGATAGCACTGTCTGTTAAAGGCTCTGATTGGTCAGTGTCCATCAGCTCTCCCTGCAACGATAAAACAACAAAGTTTTCTTCTTTCATAAATATTTCAGTTTGAATTTTCAGCAATTTTGTTTTCAGCAATTTTGTTTTTGTTTTCAGGTTGTTGTTTTTTCCAGGTTATTTAAACCTTTTTCTGTTTCTTCCTAAAGTGACGAAAAAAACCCAATCCTGTTCTACGGGCCCGACTGACCCATTTTTATCGAATTTTAAACTGAA
The DNA here is from genome assembly GCA_035610835.1 of Ophiura sarsii. Classification (NCBI taxonomy): domain Eukaryota; kingdom Metazoa; phylum Echinodermata; class Ophiuroidea; order Amphilepidida; family Ophiuridae; genus Ophiura; species Ophiura sarsii. The sequence continues at coordinate 67,434,882 of CM069453.1, forward strand.
TGAAAATTGTTCGCAAATTGTTTGCACATATTGGATGGTTTTATTTACGGATAACAAACACAGGATACAAAATTGACGGTATTGCTCATCGGCTACATCGAGTTTTATTAACCTTTACTGAGCACCCAAATTGGCACTCTTTTTCAATTCCAACTATGCACCACATGTAGATTCACTACAATTTATACTGGTAATTTGAATTACATCATTCATTTGTAGAATTAAAATTAACATAGTTTTCATTTATCAACTATGCCACAAATGTGGATTCACTACAATTTATACTGGTAATTTTAATTACATCATTAATTTGTAGAATTAAAATTAGCATAGTTTTCATTTATCAACTATGCAACAACATGTGGATTCACTACAATTTATACTGGTAATTTTAATTACATCATTCATTTGTAGAATTAAAATTAACATAGTTTTCATTTATCAACTATGCCACAACATGTGGATTCACTACAATTTATACTGGTAATTTTAATTACATCATTCATTTGTAGAATTAAATTTAACATAGTTTTCATTACCAACTATGCCATCACATGTTGAATCACTACAATTTATACTGGTAATTTTAATTACCTCATTCATTTGTAGAATTACATTTAACATAGTTTCAATTTATTCAGGATATTTCAGTACATGTAGTAGTACCTTAATAATACATTGGATATAACATTTATCATACATGTAGTTAGATTGAACTGATCGTCCATTTGACGATGCTTATTTGCATAATAAAATATTAATATGTCATGGAAATATAATTGTTTAAATTGATAACAGACATGTTCTCTTCATCAACAACCCATCAATTTTTTGGAAAAGTAAATTACCTAAACCTAATGTATAAACACCTAAGAGAGATATGCTCATAAGATGACACAATGATGGTTGAACTAATGAATTGACTAAGGACCATTATTATATTAGATGAGCCATAGATACATTTTTTCAGCACATGATTCCAGGGATCTGTAGATTACCAATCCCTACTCTTAGAGAGATGCTCGGAGAGATAACATTATGCTAAAACACATTGTATATTGGAACCTCAAATTTATGATATTCAACATATGATAGGATTCTGTGAAACTAAATCCCTACCCCTAGGAGATGCCCTGGAAGATAACATATGTAAATATTTTAATGTCCTATCTGTCTAATCTGCATAATTAATTGTATCAATTTAATTAATTAATGGCAATAATAGAGTGAGCACATAAATTGCCGACTCTAAATATACACCAATTTACTAAAGTATAAAATGGGTGGGTGGGAGTGGAATTTTTAGGAAGGCGACCCGTCTCGATGAAGCCAATAAGAAATATGAACAGTATAATAGAAAGGTAAAAGCACGGAACCTCTCTCAGAACCAAAACAAAGGACGAAATCGCGGGCATGAAAACAAGGCTGCTGATTGGTCCACTGAGTGGTAACCAAGACACACAGACGCACACTGCAAAAGGGAAAGCCCAGACGGTGTCTGCCCCAGTAAATAAATTGGTTTATGAAAGTAGGCCTGTCATAAACCTTATTATTTACGGATAACAAACACAGGATACAAAATTGACGGTATTGCTCATCGGCTACATCGAGTTTTATTAACCTTTACTGAGCACCCAAATTGGCACTCTTTTTCAATTCCAACTATGCACCACATGTAGATTCACTACAATTTATACTGGTAATTTGAATTACATCATTCATTTGTAGAATTAAAATTAACATAGTTTTCATTTATCAACTATGCCACAAATGTGGATTCACTACAATTTATACTGGTAATTTTAATTACATCATTAATTTGTAGAATTAAAATTAGCATAGTTTTCATTTATCAACTATGCAACAACATGTGGATTCACTACAATTTATACTGGTAATTTTAATTACATCATTCATTTGTAGAATTAAAATTAACATAGTTTTCATTTATCAACTATGCCACAACATGTGGATTCACTACAATTTATACTGGTAATTTTAATTACATCATTCATTTGTAGAATTAAATTTAACATAGTTTTCATTACCAACTATGCCATCACATGTTGAATCACTACAATTTATACTGGTAATTTTAATTACCTCATTCATTTGTAGAATTACATTTAACATAGTTTCAATTTATTCAGGATATTTCAGTACATGTAGTAGTACCTTAATAATACATTGGATATAACATTTATCATACATGTAGTTAGATTGAACTGATCGTCCATTTGACGATGCTTATTTGCATAATAAAATATTAATATGTCATGGAAATATAATTGTTTAAATTGATAACAGACATGTTCTCTTCATCAACAACCCATCAATTTTTTGGAAAAGTAAATTACCTAAACCTAATGTATAAACACCTAAGAGAGATATGCTCATAAGATGACACAATGATGGTTGAACTAATGAATTGACTAAGGACCATTATTATATTAGATGAGCCATAGATACATTTTTTCAGCACATGATTCCAGGGATCTGTAGATTACCAATCCCTACTCTTAGAGAGATGCTCGGAGAGATAACATTATGCTAAAACACATTGTATATTGGAACCTCAAATTTATGATATTCAACATATGATAGGATTCTGTGAAACTAAATCCCTACCCCTAGGAGATGCCCTGGAAGATAACATATGTAAATATTTTAATGTCCTATCTGTCTAATCTGCATAATTAATTGTATCAATTTAATTAATTAATGGCAATAATAGAGTGAGCACATAAATTGCCGACTCTAAATATACACCATTCAAGTTTTCATATGAACACTTGCCCAAACAAACGCCCCCCCCCCCCCCCCCCCCCCCCCCCCTTTGAGTGTTGGAGCAAGTTTTTTTATTTATTTTTTATTATTATTATTATTATTATTATTTTATTTTTTTAAAATCTTTTATTGTTTATTACTATCAGTTATAGTTATACATGATTTTTATCTTTTATTGTTTATTACTATCATAACTTTCACCATTCACATAGTTTCATTGTATATCGTTACATGTATAACACATAGTTTATCACATTTTACATAGTTTCATCATGTTTACATTTCATATCAAAAACATGTATAACACATTCACATATGCTTTTCATCATGTTTACATCATTGCATAACATTACATCGTATATCATGTATAGCACATTTTCATATGCTTTTCAGCAAGTTTATACATTTTCATATGCATTTTTGGCATGTTTACAATCATGTTCATTGCATATCATTACATAACGTTTTCATATGTTTTTCAGCCTGTTTACAATCATGTTCATTGCATATCATTACATAACATTTTCATGTTTTTCAGCCTGTTTACATTGCAAATCATATAAGCAAATTGTCATTTGCTTTTCAGCATGTTTACACATTTTCATTTGCTTTTCAGCATGTTTACATTCACATGATTTTCATGGTTACATTTCATATCATTGTATATCATATGCTTTACGCATGTTTACACATTTTTATATGCTTTTCGGCATGTTTACATTTATGTTCACCTATATACTTTTCATGGTTACATTTTATATCAATTACATGTATAACACATTTTCATATGCTTTTCATTCATTACATGTTCACATATTTTACATTTCATTGCTTTTCATTATATTTTATAGGGGAGCGTGTTGGCGCAGCGGTTAGTTCTCTCGCCTTGCACCAATGAAACCCGGGTCAATTCTGTGCACGACCGCGGGCTTTATGTGCATTTGGTTTATCACGAACCAGGACACGCTTCGCAGGTTTTCTCCGGGTACTCCGGTTTCCTCCTGCTTTCAAAATCTGTGATCAGTTGTTTCGGTTATCAAAAACTTCCTTGACCCAAAGGTATTTGGGGAGCTGCATTAAAAAAAAATGGTGGATGTTACAATCTAACTGCGGATAGGTTTGCGCTAGAAATTGGCAGCACCCTAGTTGATGCGACATGATTCTGATGATTCACCAGCAGCAAAAACACAGCGCTTTGAGCCATTTGGAAAAGGCGCTATATAAATACTGATTATTATTATTATTATTTCATATGCTTTTTAGCATGTTTATTCAGAGTTTTCTAACTTTAAGTTCATTATAAACACATACGAGAGGTATTCATGCTAATGCTGAATAATAAGTTATAGTTATACATGTTCACATAATTTTCACGTATCACAGTTTCATCATGTTTACATTGCATTAACGATAATTACATGTATAACATATGCTTTTCAGCATGTTTACCTTGCATATCATTACATGTATAGCACCAAGACATATCAAAGACATGTATAACACATTCACAAGTTGAGCAGTAGAATTAAGCAGTATACGATTTTGGAGTAGATTTAGAACACAACAACAGCAAAAATGTTTTATGCACCAATTCATGACCTAAATAGGCTATTGGAAGAAGATAACCAGGGTATACAGCCTGAGTGTTCCTCATTTATGACGAATGTGTGTACGGCATATAAATGTAGCGGTGGTGGACCCATCACTCATAATGAAACCAATAACTGAACCTTATACCCCTTGGTCCAAGATGGTTTGTAGTTATACAGGTGTGAGTGAGACGCACAAAGTATCAGCTCAACACAACATTTCAATGGGATTTCAATAGACATGGTTGTCCCTTTTAGGTCTAGTCTATGAATGGATAAAGAGTTTCACACAATTATTCAGAGAGTCAGGGCCAACTGGCATAAGATGTCCTACTGATGTAGCATTCCTATAACATACATGTATGCATGTATTAAATAAATGAGTAGACAACCGAGGTATACATATCTTAGCGTGACCATGCATGTGCATCAACATGTTGTATACACCATTTCATGTCTATATAAGGATGCAGGAATATACAGTCTTCCAATTTGGCATCCTAATAAGGATACTTGTAGCGGATTGACTGATTATGCCATTCAAGTAGACCATTCATCTCCTCACTGATGAATTTGTGTGTCCGGTATAAACTCCACAATACAGAGTGTTAGTGAAGCACTGCAATTAAAAAATGAACAATATACTATTATATGGAGAGAATCAATGTGAAAAACAGCAACTCTTATAGCTATAAAACGTACCAGATATTCATGTAGGATATCCCTATACATACACAGTACCTAGAAGTTGTGTCCGGTATTGCCGCCCAATACAGCGAAATGAATAATATAATATCACACGGGGAGAAGCTGCGGTGAAATATAACTATTGTAGCTAGAAAACTAACAGCAAAGTAACAGAGATGATCATGTAAAACATCAGCATAATTAAATACCTTGCATAATATTGCCAGAGACTAATTAGCTCTGATACAGCATTTTTAGAGTTATGAAGTGACCCATTCATCTTACGCATCATATTTGTTTATCTGTTCCCTTGTTCCCAATATGAAATATGGCTCGAAGTTGCCCAAGTATGGTAGACTGATTGCATAGCTACCTATATAAAGTTATTCTAAAATTAATAATTATGTTGCCATCACATGATATTGACCAGCAAGATTCGCACCATATGTTATGCATGCAACGATGTGAAAACTAATTGGGATGGAAAATATGAGAACATCATGGTGATATCGAAGGTAAGAAAAGTTTTGTCCGTAGAACAAAATAGTTGACACTCGCAAGAGTAGTTAGTTGCATTGTCGTTGCTGGGTATTTGAGAGCGAGTTGCTACCCCCTTGGTGAGTTAAAAAGGGGTGGGCCGAGTGGTTCATTATAAATAATGATGACTAACAGGCAAGAATATAGTATACTTACTTAAGTCCAACACAAAAGCACAAACCAAAATCATTAGTAATGCATTGCTAAACTGAACCTGCTAGAGAATAATTGTATAATTATAATACATTGTATTAGTCGTGTGCAAATTAGTTTGGCACTAATTTTCCTTTTTGGTTAAAGGTTTTCCTACTGATTGTTGTACACAATCTACTATTTTTTAATTTTTTATAAACATGGCTTTATAAAAAGCGAAACTGGCAATGAAGTCCAGTTAAAATTGTTAACCTATGCAATTGAACAAGGTGTTGAAATGACAATGTTGAATAGCGGCAATCAATACATGATCCATACATGCATGACATGTATTTTAATATAAGGCCCAGACTATCATGACCTCCACCATAAAATGATAGACGATTAAAGTCAGAACAGGCCTAAAAATAGTGACTCGCTATAAGGATATAAAATGTACTGGATATAAAATGCACTTAGCCTAGGATAACAGGTAATGGCAGGTATATAAACTAATCGCCCAACATTATATTATAATAATGTTGTACATTGATCCTGAGGCACATCAACATAACCATAGGGTCATGTCTCGGAATGTCGGTCAAATACTTTAGCTATGTGAAAAGGATGAGCCCCATTTATTATAACAACTTATTTATGGCTCAACCAGCATGACCAGGGCTCAAACTACTTCAAAATCCGAATGTGTTGAATAATCTAAATTGCATCATGTGTGCCGGAAGAGAAATTATATGGAATAACATGCCATGCTGTCAAATGTGGATTTAATACAGAACTTTGCTCTATGGCATGAATGGCTTGGGAATAACAAGCCTTGGTGTTAACTCAAGTGTGGATTTCATACTAAAACTAAGCTTTGCTCAATCATGATGAATGTTCTGGGGATTACGAGTTATAAATTACAGTGAATTGGGCTACTAATTAACATTGTAGCGGCCGATTGGGCCTGGGGTCTGAAATATGAGGCATACTTATAATTAAAACTCTTACATCTGAATTCCTGCTTGGATGAAGCTCTGCTGGACTAGATGACCGGTCCATGGACGGAACATATCGGAAATCACATAGTCGCTTGTTGACTGCCAAATTCTGCCTGGAAATTCACATTTTTATCTCCCGGATTTTATCACCAGTACGGTACCCGTTACACGTCTGTCGGTAGGTGCTGCGACCGCTGTTATCGCGGCCATTTCATGTTCTTTACGTTCCTTGAGCTTGGTACAAACAAAACAACAGTGCTGCATCATGTTCTCGCGTTTCTTCTTGTTAGAAACGTACGTGTATTCAAAGGCAGTCGCATTGTACCATTGTGATCGATGATAATTGTTGTTATCCGCCATTTGTGTCACTGTTTCTGTTTATAGATCTGTCGGGTTTTCAAACCGGTTCGGTTCGTACGCAAGCAGTATAAAATGTTATGATAGATCGGCGATCAACATATGAAAAGTATTATTATTATTTAATACTTAGAGATTCGACGGTTTTTTGTCTACTGCCTCACCGGATGCGGTGGTGTGGCCAAATGGATTCGTTGCGAGCGTGGATTTCTAGCCGAGACTGTAGTTGTGTGGTCGCTTTCCTGTTTAATCGTTAATAGTACCTTTCTCAGGCCGACCCATGTTATAATAAAATGTCGATGTTTTTAGATCGGTGATTTAATATTTACCGTATATTGTTATACTATTTATAGTCTGTCACGATGCGATAGTGGACGCAAAATACCAACCACGTAATTTTCCAAGGTTGATCAGACGATTTGCTGGATCCAAAGAAGATATCACTATCAGTATCAGTCACAGTAAAGTAGAAAACGGTAGCAGAAAACATAAGTAAAACCTTGTAGTATTCCAAGGAATAATTTTTAGGAAGGCGACCCGTCTCGATGAAGCCAATAAGAAATATGAACAGTATAATAGAAAGGTAAAAGCACGGAACCTCTCTCAGAACCAAAACAAAGGACGAAATCGCGGGCATGAAAACAAGGCTGCTGATTGGTCCACTGAGTGGTAACCAAGACACACAGACGCACACTGCAAAAGGGAAAGCCCAGACGGTGTCTGCCCCAGTAAATAAATTGGTTTATGAAAGTAGGCCTGTCATAAACCTTATTATTTTCAATTTTCAATTTTAATTTATTTTCAAACATTTTTGATCATTTCTAAAATTGCTGAAAATTCACCAACATTTCCGGAAATGTGTGGGAAAAAATAAACAAAAATCCCCTGCCTGAGCCTACCCAAGAGGTACATTTGCCTGTTGAACAGGGTTGGGTTTTTAGTCGCCTAAAGGGTATGTATACTGCTATACATCATGTCCCAAAAAACTGGGTTCAAAAGTTTGCGAGCTTATAACGAAATAAGTAGGAAACATGGATAGTTTATATTTAAGGATATCAAACAAAATATACCTGACCTTAATTGGGTACCAATCCAATGTAAACTTTTTGAAATACAAAGATTTTAATAGAGCGTGGTCAGAACCCATTTGTCCCGATTTAAGGAATAAACCATCCGTGCGTTGCATGAAACTGTGCGCTATGTGCAGTATTCCCGGCATGGGGTTTATTCTCCGAAAGAACTTAACAATAACTCGGATTGCAATATGACCAAGATAATTTTGTTTACTGCCCAATTCTTTGTAAAGAATGAATGCAAAGGCAAAACTATGATAAAGTCACAACAATGCGCAATTGCAACACATCGGAGGTTCCTTGAAAAGTGGGACAAATGGGTTTTGACCACGCTCTATTAAAATCTTTGTATTTCAAAAGGTTTATATTACATTGATCACAGAGTTTAACTAATTAAGGTCAAGCATATTTTGTTTGATATCCCTAAATATGAACAATCCATGTTTCCTACTTTTTTAGTTATAAGCTCGCAAACTTTTGAACCCAGTTTTTTGGGACACGCTGTACTTTGTACAGTATCGAATTGTGAGCCTCACTACAAATGACACATAGTGATGATCATCATTTCTAATCAAGATGATGATTGAATTTGAAAGAATATCAATTTGGACAACGACACGAGAAAACCATGTCACTATTCTGGATATGAATTCCCTACGATGAGATTCAAGACACAGGGAAGCATAAAACCATGTGTGCCAATGATCAGATTAAAATTTCAAATCAATGCCTCCCCTTGAATTGGAAGATGTTACCTATACTGAAATGGTAAACCGGCCAAAGATAGTGAACCTACTATAGTTACATGACTGCTACCCACCTCTTCTTGAAGTGTGACAAGTTGTTTCCTGAGATGGTCTATCCTCCTTTCATACACCATTCTTCTATCTGAGATAATAGCCATAAGATTGAAATGGATCTCGCTGGCACTATATCTGTAAAATTGCAATAGAGAGAGAATGGTTTAAAAATAGGATCTCAATGGCGCTATATCTAAAATTACAATAGAGAGAGATGGTTAAAAGGCCATGCAGGAGACTATAGATAGGCAGACAGCGTGTATCGCCGTGTTGGTCGCCGAACAAGCTAAAATTGGAATGCTGGATTCCATTGAAGGAGCTGATTTGCTATATAGTACAGTACAGTACACTTTTCATGAAAACAAAGCATTTAATTTTTTGTTAAATTTGGCTAGTCCACGACCCCACAAAAAGTGCGCCGCTACCCCAACTGGGGTTGCGACCCAGAGGTTGGGAAACACTGTGCTAGATCAAGACAGGGCATTCACCTATGACTATGTGTTTGACATCAACAGCAAACAGGAGTCGGTTTATAATGCTTCTGTACATGGGTTGATAGGGTGTTTTAATGGCTACAATGCAACAGTGTTTGCCTACAGCCAGACAGGGGTGGGCAAGACACATACGATGGGCACAGGATTTGACAAAGGGGTGTCGGAAGAGGAACAAGGTATCATACCGTGAGCATATTCAACGGGATCGAAGAGAGGTTCTCTATCCCATTAGGTACACTTGTCCCTGGTTTTACTTACTTGCGTATTCTTTGTTCTATGGCCGGTTTTACTGTTTTAAGCCAATCTGCCTCGTCACATTTTCCTACAAAACAAAACAGTTTTATTCACCAATTAGACACATACTGCATACATAATAAAACAATCTTGTGTAAATTTTGTGCAAAATATTTCTAGAGAACATAATAAGGAGTAGATTCGTGTCTTCATATGCCTTAAGGGTAACGCACCGGATTACCTTACACACTTTCTTTCTCATAAACTCAAACCAGCAACTTAACGCATTACCTATTCATTATCAGAACCGTGCTCACTACTCGTATGGGGAAAATCGTATTGGGATAAATTGTTTTTGCACCCTCACTGTGGAACAGCCTCCCAAAAAACATCAGGGAGGAATGTACACTGCCTAGTTTCAAGAAGATTTTGAAGTCACATTTCTATCCATCATATTGACTCTGTTTGCATTGTTCTTTTTTGTTTCTTGTTTATTTTTAGTTTCATGGCGCTTTGATCTTTCTGGAAAGGCGCCTTATAAATGTTGTTAATGTAATGCATAGCCATCATGGATGCAAATTATCCCCTGTCTCAAGTGTTGCCCCTACCATACTCATTCAGAAATAAATGTGTAAAACCCTTATATAAATGGAACAAAATCTTACCTAGATCTACCGGTCCGTCTTTGAGGCCATCCAGTTCATACAGTCTACCATCTATAGGTACATAACCCACAAAGTGAAATACATCATCGTCTTTATTGGCTTGTTTGGAGTCAAACTCAAACATCTGTTGCCTGTAGGAATTTATAAATATGAGATGTTATTTTTCCGAAGGACAAATGATAAGTTTTAATCAAGTTTAACTACAAAACAACCATTTCTAAAGGTTCATTCACACTAGGCGATATTTATCGTGCGTTGCGATGCGTTATCTTAATGGAGTTCAAAAGTATTCAATTGCTGCAGACTGCGATGCATTGCGTTAACGCTGACGTTCTCCTATTTTGCCACATGGTGCTAGCTGCCATTGCATGCGGTGACCTGCGTTGACCCAGCGTGACCTGCGATGAATTGCTGTACACTGCGGTGGAAGTAAGTCTGTCGCACCGCATCGCACGGTAAATGTTGCCTAGTATGATGCGGTACAGCAGCTATTTGCTGTTTCCTTTTGTGGCCTCTAAGGTTAGATTTTCAAATTAGCCATGTGTGCATTGTGCCTCATTTATTCCTGTTGGGCCACATTTGACTTAAATACAACAAGGGACAGCAAAGGCATGAATGACAACTGTTCACTCTTGCTATAAAGACGGCTGTGCCTGCATGGAGAAATCTCAAAGAAGATTTTACGGTTTTCCCACAATGCATTGCGCGAACGCCAGTTAACTAAAGCTTTTTTCTCACGATGCATTTGTTGAGATAAGAAAAAGGAACACTGATAACTAATCTATTCAATGATCTAAACTAGAATCTAAGAGCTCCAACGCGCTATGAAGCCATGATTGTGTACATAATGTCTATGGGAACCGAGACAAATTGGAGACTCAGAATTAGGGCATTTTGCAAAAATTGCAATGCATTGTGGTGGTGTCTTTATAATCTTCTTTGGAATAAATCTATAACTGATGGTGATGATGACGATCAATCAAATACTGTCAAAGTGACAATTTTTGCACTTCATTTATTTTCACACTCAAACCAGCTACCGCGAAAACTATATAACACATCGATATATTTCTTTTGCGTATAGGTCTATGCAATGCATTTATCGGGCATGTGTGGCGCAGCGGGTAGAGCACCGAACTCTTAATCTAAAGGTTATGGGTTCGAGTCTCGCTGTGGTCAACATGTTGTGCTCTTGAGTACGGCACTTTACAGCAATTGATTGTCCTCGTCCGCCCGACCGTCAAAATCCTTCCGACCCAATTTCTTCTTCTTCTCGAAAATGTCAACAACAAAAAAATATTTTTAGTCGAAAATCACAAATTTATTCCTTTATTTTTTTTAAATGTTTAGAAAATATTAATTCTCGTCAAAATATTACAGATTTTTGTTTTCGCTTTGGTTACCACAGCAAGTACATCTCAAAATTACTTTTGGTACCTGACAAATAGGGCAAAGGGAGACTGACCCCACTTTTTTGAAAGTGATCTATGGACAATCAAACAATTTATTTTCAATTGGCCTAACCACTGTCAACTTGTTATGTTGCTTTGGTCTTTATAACAAATGCCATGTACAAATATTAATAATATTTGTCAACCTGAATCTTGCCTTCTTACCTTGAAAACCCATTGTGTACGTCTTTGATGACATCAGAGTTGCTGATACTCAAACCTTTCATCTGGTAAAGACAAAAACATTACGATAAATAAAGGTGTAAATTAATGATTTTTTTTAAATATGCGATTTGAATCGATACATAAATATGAATGTGCTGTCTTTAGCAGGGCTCAAATTAATCAAAGGCAGCCGGGTTTACTGTCCCCTTTGCTAATAAATTACCACAATTCACTCTGATTCAAAGCCCATTGCTATGTAAAACGTTCGGCGCATGCATACATATTTGTGACAATAAATATTCTGATCCGACTCGCTTCCGACACCGTACTGAAAGTGGAGGTTGTTCTTACAAAATGAGCCTTGGGCGACGCAACAGTTTTTTGTTTTTGTTTTTTACCTAAATGTCACCAAAATCAGGATTTTTAAAAAAATGTGTGAAGATTTTTGCTGATTTTACATGACCCCCCCCCCCCCCCATAAAGTGGGTCAGTCGGGCCCGTTAAACAGGGGTGCTTTTTTCGTCGCCTTATTCTGATATCTTTTCAATTTGATGATTGTGTTATTTGATCCTACGATCCTGATATACACCCAACTTACCGTGGGGTCAAAACTCTGTGAGAATTCCTTGAATTCCGACAGTATAGGCCCAAGATCCGTGTCTGAATGCTGGCAGTTGAGTAGTATACTGAGAATAGCTTGTGTGGCACATGCATTGTTGATAACCTGTGATGAGAATGAGATGAAAACATTGTAATAAAATGTGAGGTTTAGGCCTAGGGCTGGGATTTTTCAGGAAATCATGCTCCCCCGAAACTTGATTCCCAAATTTCTCCAAACATACTATTGGCTGATTTTTATGGGGGCCATCTTTTGTCGAAATTGTGTCCAACTTTACCAAGATGGCAAATACGGAAGTGAAAATCCGCGGCGAAAATCACAATTTAGCAAGCATTAAGTTAATAAATGCACAGCAGGGCTGTACTTTCGGCGCGAATCCGCGAATCGATTCGCGTGAAGATTCGCGTAAAATCACTTCCGCGTGAATCCAGGTGGATTCTCGCCAAAAAAAAAAAAAAATCTTTTTAAAAAAAAAAAATTAAATTTTTTTTTTCTTCTTTTATTTTTCCAAGTTCAAAACAGGACCTTAGATGACTGGTATTTGACTCTAAACTGTTCAAGTTGAAATTAAAATGATGATTGTTTTTAACAATAGTACAATAAATGTTTAAAATGCGGAATTTAAATTCAGTAAAAAGGATTCTCGCAAAAATATTCTGCGAGAATCCATTTGCGAGAATCCATGGATTCTCGCAAAATTCCTCTGCGAGAATCCATTTGGATTCTCGCAGGATGTCGCGAAAGTACAACCCTGCACAGATTTGACTAAATAAACCCATTTCAAGTGAATCTCCACTATAAATTTTGCATTAAATAAGCCATTTAGTACAAACCTTGACAGGGGCAACATTTAACAAAGAATATCCCAATACATAACAAAGAATATCCCAATACTTAGCCCATAAACTCTTTTTTCCCCCGAAAATGTTGAGGGAACTGTTGTAACATTTACGTACAACTTGAATTTTTGATCCCCCCACTATGGCGGCCATATTGGAATTGTCCAATTTGGCCGCCCCAGAAGGCTCAAATTTTAGTATCAATCAAAAATCAAAAGAGTACTGTATGAGCAACATGTGGGCTAAATTTGGTGCTTTTAGAAGAATGTGAACCAAATATCCCTAAGCCACCCAACTATCGATTTTGTAACGTGGTATATAATGCTAATAAAGCGATGTGAAATTAAAATAAAATATAAAATTATTATAAACCAGTATTGAAGTTGAAACCAAAGCAAGTTGAAACCAACATTCAATATGAAGTAATTAGTAAACAAACCAGTTGAATTGAAAGTAGCATAATTCTTTATTAACCATTGAAGCTATAAGTTTTAATTATCACCGAGTCTGTGGTCAGTGTTTAAATAACAGTGAAAATCATGATAGGTGGTTTGCAAAAGTAACAAAATACATGATTATAGGCCACTATAAGATAATAGATCAGTCAGTATTTTTGTCTTGTAACTAAACAGATCATTTTCTCAAGTAGCAGCTTGTAGACTGATACATTGGGTGCGATCGTTTTTTCAGGATTAATTTAGATACCTTTTTCAAACCATGTTTTTTGAGCTCAGCAGCTTTAAGGATCATCGCAACCCCTTCATTCAGGGTAGTGTGTTTTACTTCTCTCCTACAGAGCTCAAAAACCGTAGTTAGAAAAAGGTATCTAATTTAATCTATAAAATTCAACAATCTGTTGTACTGTATGTTCTTCTGAAGTATTTTATTTATAGTACTTTAATCTAAAAAGTATGGCCTTATTTTTCTGTTTCAATTTTCAATTAGGATTGTTTTGAAAGTTCACGAAAGTTCCTGTTAATTCCCAAAATTCCAGTGGAAAACTTCCCTCTCCGAATATTCCCGGGAATTGTGCAACCCTACTCATCCATTATACCCATAACCTGCATAACATCTCACCTGTTTAGCAAAGAATATTTTTTCCATGCGACTGTCTTGTACAATAGCCCCTGATGGCTCCTCCCCAGGCTGCCATTTGAAGAGAAAAATAAGCCCGTGTACAGGCCTATGTGGAGAGGGAAATTAAATGGTAGATAATGATTATTAATGATAATTCCGATACCAGGTTTATAAGGGTGTTTACACAAATTAAAAATCAGTTCAATCACGTGAACTGTACCTTCCGAAAAGATAACATATTTCTACAATAATGATTCACCCCCACTTCAACTAATTAATAACAAAATACAATAAATCATAGATGTATTCATCATACCTGGTAGGCTAAATACTCCCTGGCTTAAGTGTTTAGCCTACCAGCCTCAGGTACGACAAATGGGCGTGAAATGGCGTGTGGTGCTAGGGGATTATTCATGATATAAACGATAAACCCTTTCACAGACACAAATTTGGTTACTATTTATTTGCCAGTAAGTATTGTCATAATTTTTATCAAACACTTTCATCATTTTAAAATGATATTTATAATATAAAACAAAATCAAGTGTTATGCTCATTGAATACTAGCCAGTCTCAGGTCGTGGTGATCTTAGGTCGCTTGAGTGGACTATGAAACACAAATCACTCGCAGCAACTTGACAGATCAAATGAACGGTCGCACACCGAGTTGGATTGAAGTCAACTACAGCGATTCAGGTCTAGCGACTATACGAAAACTAGCAGAGACAGACGCTATCATTTTTCACAGTTAGCGGAAATAGGGTGATCTAAATTCAAGCCAGTATTTCTTGGAAATTGAATGAGGTTGAGCTTTTAAATCAAGCTAAGCTACAGTATACAGATTCTTTGGACACTAAATAATGATATCTGAAGCGAAAGTTTGACTAATTTTATTCAGAAAGAAAATATCTGACGCTGTCTCAGATGACTGAAATTGCTATTAATGCTGATTATTGATTGTCGAACTCGAAGTGTCACATTGTCTCGATATTGTCCATACTTGCGACATATCGATATGTACTTTCGTATGTCAACAAAAAATGACATCAATCTTAGTTGCATTTTACAGGCTTTAAATACACAAGAGTTTCCGATCGCACTTTCAAAAATTCACTTACAAAGTTAAAATACAACAAGATATTGGTGCGTGAATGGCCGCAACTGTATGTGTCAATCCTTGTGAAAGTATCAATAATAACAGCCTTTCGTGTTTATGTTCAAAGAATAAATAAATCAAACAAGCGCCGCTCATATTTTGCATGGCTATTTAAAATGTATTTATAGAATAACCATATTATCAGAGAGCGCCATTTGGGCAATCGAATCATATGTTTTGGACGGCGCCTTTAAGCCTTTTACGATGAGTGACGACCTTGTGTTAATTAAAACATGTGATCGCCACGAATTAGCATGGCAATCCGATGACGTCATTTGTCTCGGGTTTCAGCCAATCAACAAATGAAAATCTGAAGAGTATTTTAGGAATGAAAAATTGAAAATTGCCCTTTGTCACACTCAGATGCAGTGGCGTAGCTAGAGAGGGAATGGGGCCATGCAACTTTCCCCCCCCCCTCCCCAATATTAGAGTACTAGTTCTAGTTGGTCGAGATTCGTTCTGTTTGAGTGACCAAGGGGAATCATGGAATATGACAGTCATGACAGTCAAATCATTTGTTGGTTAAGTTTTGTCAGTAACTATTAATAATATATCCAGGATAGAAGATGCCATTTTATGTGTGGAAGCGCCATTTTTGGATTATAACTGTTAAGGGGGCTGTGGACTCTCAGGTACAGCCTCCGTAAAACTGCCGTAACTTCTTCAATATTCATTTAATCTTTATAAATGTATACAGTTTTTTGCATAAAAGGGTTCAATGAATCCAACCATAATAATGAAATTGACCATTTTGGAAAAAATTATAAAAAACATGTTTTTTGACCCATTTTAGGTTTGGAAAAGATAACTCAAAATATATTTTGTTAAATTGCCATCAGGAGCGTTTTTTTTTTTTTAATATCTAATTTTTTGGCACTTTTTGGTCTGTAACTCAAAAAATAAAAACTAAGATTTAAAAATAAAAAAAAGCTCCTGGGGAATGTTATCAGGATTATCATAAAACTAGTATGACAAAATTTAACAAAATATATTTTGAGTTATCTTTTCCAAACCTAAAATGGGTCAAAAAAGGTGTTTTTTATTATTTTTTTCCAAAATGGTCAATTTCATTATCATGGTTGGATTCATTGAACCCTTTTCTGCAACAAACTGTATACGTTTATAAGGATTAAATGAATATTGAAGAAGTTACGGCAGTTTTACGGAGGCTGTACCTGAGAGTCCACACCCCCCTTAATACTGCTACTGGCAAAATATGGCCACATTTTCATAATTTTTTTCTTCTTCTTTTTCTGGAAAACGCAACAAACAAAGAATTTTTTACTTACTGTAATTTTTTCAAGCTGACTTCATCATCTAGACTCCAGATTTCTTCAACTTGGATACCTTTTACTCCTGCAAAAGCAAACAGACGTAAACAAACATAATCTTTACTAAAATTCTAATAATATATTTATAATATTACACACAAAAAGCCGTGGTGGGTCATAATTCGGCAACCTTGCGGCATGTCGAGTTGAATGAGCAAGCAGTTTTTAGTTTCCTGCCCTTCGAACTTCCCAATTATCACAAATAAAACCTAAAACTTCTCTACACAATTAGAGTATTTTGAAAATCACACAATGTCCGCACTTACCGAAACCCCGTATTAACTCAGTAAATACACCAGGATCACTTTCAATCAAACACCAATCTCCAGCCGAAACACCCGCCATGTTTTTGATTTGATTTTGACATAAAAATCATATGATACAGGGTGGCTGAAATGAAATGTTGATGTATTGAAATATTTTTCTGAATATTTTACAATCTCCACTTCGACTACGATTCGAGCTCACAAGTGTGTAGAATTCTCTTTCAGAAAAAGTGGCACTTGGTCCATCCCAGTCAATTTAAAAACTCTCTCTCGTGATTTTTTTGTACGAAAATTAGACCAAATTTGTTTGCATAACTCCGCACATGATTGGTCGTTTTGAGAAATTTAAAATCTTGTGAAAAGAAAAGTGCTTGGCTTCTCACAGAAAGTTTCTCCTGTTCAATATCATGTTTACTTTTCCCAAAATTGTCTCATTTTCCCAAAACGATGTTCTCAGAAACAGTGGCAATTTTCAAAATCCTATACAATTTTGTTTGCGTAACACCCCCACACAATTAGACGTTTTGTGAAATTGAAACTTTTCTGAAAAGGAAAAACGCTTAGCTATCCATACAAAGTTTCCCATTTTCAATATCATGTTTACTTTTCCCAAAAAAGTAAAATATCCCCAAAGTGATGTTTCCGTTAACATGAAATTTGCCAAAATCCAATACAAGTAAGTGCCACTTTTTCTGAAAACGTCATTTTGAGGAAATGTGACTGTTTTGGGAAAAGTAAACATGATATCGAAAATGTAAAACTTTCTATTGGTAGCCAAGCGTTTTCTCTTTTCATATTCGTTGCAATTTTTCAAAACGTCTAATTGTGTGTGAAGTTATGTAAACAAAAGTAATCTAATTTTAGGGAGGGACTTACTTTTTTGACCCCTTTATGTCTGCCCTGTCTGTCTGTCTGTCTGTCTGTCTAGCGGCTCTAGCCTCTGTCGCTGAACGGCTCGGTGCAAAGTGCAAACCCGTGCAAACCCGGCAAACAAACATTGATAATCACCCTGTATATTTTGGTGGCTTATTACGTGTGACTTTTGACCTAGGGGAATCCCCTGTCACAAAGAAATATTTTCCTTTGTAACTTAATTTTCAGTAAGATTACATTGATGATACTGAAAATATTGTTGATTAAAAATGTAAGTGGCATCGTTTAGATAATAAATATATCAATATAAATAATTACGCATGTTTGATTATATTTTGTTGTCTGTTTCACCTAAATCTTGACCGTTCATTGGAACAATATACATATCGATATAAAATAGTTAACGTTTTCAGTCCGAGACATTTATCAGATATGAATTACTCGTTTAGGGCTAATCGGGATAAATAGTAAACCCACTCACTCGAAAAGTTGTCTACGGTAGATAGCAATCAAGTTTGAATGATCTTTGCGGCCGCACAAACAACAAGCACAAGCCAAAGAGTGTAAATATCATGGGCGGCGCAAACGGTGGGCGGGGGGGGGGGGGGGGGGGGGGGGGGTGGTAAATATGTGGGGCATTTACCATAACACATAATTGTGACCCAATAATGAGTAAATGAGGCGGAATGCGGCAGTAGTTATTTTGATTTAAGAGCACAAAATGGGTGGGATGAGGTCAAAATAAGTCAAATTCAGAACAAGTCTTATTTCTGATTTGAGGTATTTAGAAAATCACCACAACCTCTCAATTTAAGGAAAAATGCACCCATATTTTTGGTCTAATATAAAAATAGTGTTTTCATAGAATATGATGGTAAAGAAAAGGAAAGGGGGCGTGACCTGAATTTTTGCATTATTAAGCATGTTTCAGGTGTTGGTCCAACATGTATTGTGTGTGTGCTTCGCTAGTACAGTGTACATTGGTGTTATAATGCATTGAATGGGAGCCGTGGGTTCACAATTGGTGAAGGTAATATGGGACAGCCAGCATGACGGTATGCAAATGTCTTAAAGGTCCCGTATTACCCACATCTAACCTACTTTTTTTCTCTTTTTTTTTGTAGCAATGTACCTTTTTTGTACCAATGTACTTCATGCATTATTATCTCTTAAATGGATTACTGGGCCATTATTTATGGTTTTTTAACAGTTACTCTTTAAATAAAAAATGTCAAATAACTTTTCATACCAAAACAATGTCCTCAAAACAATGTCCCGTATTACCTTCACGTGTAGGTAAGATGGGACATTTATGATGACGTCAGTATTTGATAATAACAGCCAAACCAAACATAGAATGACTCTGTTTTTTTATTACAATAAAGGTTTATAAAATGTAGATTACAAATAACAAACTTTGCTTAAATTTTAGTCAGTTATTTTGTATTTTAATTATGCAAATGTCTTAAAGGTCCCGTATTACCCACACCTACCCTATGACATTGACTTTGGTATCAAAATGTCATGATCTTGTCATTATCATGATATAAATAACTCAATATTCATATTTCCCTCATTGTGCCTCATTTACTCGCGTCGCGTTGGGTCACTGTGGATGTGTAACGTCATTATAATGTAGTCCCATTTTCGTGAAATTGCCCATTTTTGAGCGCCTCGCGTGAATTAGTTTCAATGTTGCATTTCTCAAGCCGCTCGAAGTCACACAAGATGGCTTCAGGAACGTTTTTCTGAACAATTTTAGGGGTTAAGCGCGCATCGCGTGCACTGTAACATTATACAGGGTGACCCAGAAAATGTTGAACCAAAAAATCACAAAATTCAATATTTTTCTTTTCCATTAAAATAACAAAATATTGCATAACTCGTTCACCAGCTATGTGCACCATACATTTGACTTTCTGAAACATTTTAGATCATAAAAATAGGCCACACGAAACTTAAAATTCGTGTAATTTTGTAAGAAGTGTTGTTTTGTAGTGTAAGTGAAGTGCAAAAAAATTGGTTTCATGCTACATGAGCAGAACAAGT